>CM024756.1:72234528-72333491 GCA_014218235.1 Colocasia esculenta
AGGAATTATAAGCACGGTTATGCAAGCATGATAACACAACATGATTTCAAGTGCTAAGACAAATTATTGTTGGGGTCAACAACATCAAAACACATTTTCCATTGGTTAGATAAAACTCTAAAAAGTTATTTCAACTCAAGCAATTCAAATTTGAAATGATAAGAGGTTTTACTTGAACAATCTTCAACTTTTTTTCAAAGATTTTACCTATGTTATCCAATTAGTTCTTGCCTTGCATAGCCATTATCTTGATTCCAGATGGAAGGTATGGCTATAAGGCTCATTAGCTTACTGATCAAGCTACCTTTGGGACAACACTTGCTTGTGTTGACTAGGTTGCAAGCCCAAGGGGGGGGGGGTGCATGGGTTGCTTGAAATGTATCTTAAAATTTTATTGTTAAAAATAACTTCAAATAGAAACACTAAATGCTTGTGTTAGAGTTAGTAAGCAGCGGAAATAAGATAATAGCAATCACACAAAATGCACAAGGATTTTTATCTTGGTTTGGATCTCCTATCACTGGAGTCCTACGTCTAGTCCCTAAGAAACTACTTGGGATTCCACTAACAAAGGATACAGTCTCCTCAAGGACACTTACACATTCACCACCTACTGGCCTTCTCTTCAACCCACGAAGAGGGAATACAACCACCTGTAGCAACAGGCCGTCCCTTCAATAAGGGGAACAAAACCACCTACCCACAGTAGGTCTGTAATGACCCTCCTTATACGGTATGATTATAGCAATCCACGTCGGTACAAAGGGTGTCGTCACATTGGGACATTTACCCAACACTACACAATAGGTTGAAGCGTACATGAATAACAAACGAGTACAGTGAAATAAAGAAATAACTCTTATTTCATCATCACTCACATAATTCCATAGTCTATATAGTAATAAAAGAAATAACAAAAGTCCACATTATTACAAGTCCAAATGAATTACATTGTTTACATACTATGAAAAGAAAAGTAACGATGCAACACTCTCCACAAGTGAAGCTACTCCTCGTGCTCGGAGTCGCTCTTCACAATGTCCTCTTCAAGTACGGGGACACCTATCTTACATGTACGCTAAAGTAAGTATGAGTCTTCTGAAAAGACCCAGCAAGCAACCTAAAGCACATCCTTACACATATCACACTCACATGTTATCTTTTAACCAATAAAAGAAATACATGGTACATGCTTTATGGCAATTCACAATTATACATAAACAACCTACACATGCTTTCTACACATGATAGGTAACATGATTCATGGTTTCAAATTCTATTCATATCATTTCACAATTATGTACAATTTAATCATGGGAATATGCACATGGTAAATAGTAAACCTAGCATGATATCTAATCATTTTCACATGCATGTATAACACTTATTCACACCTTAAGCTTGTTGTTTTAATATAAAATTATCACATTCACATGGTATCACATCTCTTCACATGCTAACAAATTCACATTACACTGTCACATGTTCACATTTGCACATTTTCACATTTATACACTTAATTGCCGTGACACATAGTCTAAACCACCATAAAGAAGGACACACATTCACATAACACATACCTGTCACCTAGGCAACACAGTGACGAATCTTGGTTAACTACGCAGAATCGGGAGAAGCCCTCTCCACCCTAACTAATGGTACTTGTCCACCTCCAGGATTTCATCCTAATGCCCATAGGATATCACATACACATTGAGACTTCTCATAGGGACTTTACTACAGTACGGCTCCACAGCCTTCTATGGTAGCAGTGTCAATATCGGCACACTTTACACATTAACACTTATCACATGGTTTACATTATTCACATGCACTATTTAACTCATTTACATGCATCATTTAACTTATTCACATGCTTCAGTTTATAGAACTCAGAATGATTGACTCATAGTGTCAAATTACTCATATGAATACTTAACATGATGCAAAACACTGAGATTTACATGGTTTACATCAGCATGCTTAATATGGTCTAATTACCCCCGTTAGCATACAAATAGTACTTACTGACTTCAATTCATTGTCAAATTTTAACCCCAAACTTCATACATGTAACATATCACATATTTAATTTTTCGGATTTTTTTCACAGCTGTAAAACTAATTTTAACAAATTAAATAGATTTTATGCCGATTTATCAGAAATTCACTTTAACATAGCATACAGTAAAAAAGTCGGTGTTAAAAACTCTAAAACCTAAAAATAGTAACCCTAATATCATGGAATTTTTTCTGAAACCCTAATATACAACGAGTCTATTTATTCAGAATTTAACATGGTAAGATCATGCTTATTGTCTAATTATAGAAATTATACTAAATAATGTCATGCTTAGAAAATTTACAGAAATTCATGATGTGACCTATAGACCGTGCTTGTGAAACCCTAATTTTTGAAGTATGCACAAACAACCATAAGTTCAAATAGCATCACACAGACATAATACATGAGTTTTTGTGAAAAACAGAAGAACTTGGTGGTAAGGTCCTTGCCGTCAAGGTGGGTTAATGGCACATAATGTTGCCGCAAACTCAGGATCTTGACGGCAGCAAGATTTCCGTCAAGTTCCTGTCTGTAGAAAATGCAGACTAAACTCCAAAAATAGTGAGAATTGGGGGTTCCAAGACACGAGATAAAATTTAGAAAATTACTAGGACCTAAAGGACATGTCTAGAGATGAGATCCCTTAATTACTTGCCTAGAATAAATTCTTTAATGGGTTTAATTAGTCGAATAAGCTCTTTGCGGCCAAGCCAAGAAGATGGACAAACTCCTCCAAGATCCGGTCATTCTGATAATGCAAATAGATCTCCAAAGTCGGGGAAGTTTCCTCAATGCTTGGAGCACCTCCCAGTCGATGTGGATCGTCGAATGAAGTCGACACACGCCAGATGAAGCCTTGCACAGACTCGATTTTCTCACAGCAAAACCATAGGTTTTCTCATAAGCCAAAAGACCTAATCTGAGCGAAAACTAAGTTTTTTATAGGGCTAAAGGGTTGGGGTACGTGTTACATTAGATTTTCTACCGTTGGAGGGTAGTTTCCTAATCAAGAACTGCAAGAAACGCAACCATTTTCAGATCTGGAATCGCAACATAACTGGAGAAGTAAATGGCCACTTTGCTGCCGTTAACAAGAAATCAGCGTCCATCGATTTGGACGTCAACATGAAGCCAACGGCACACTGGTTGCCGTCAACCTGCCCTTAACGTCAAGGGATGGTGACGTAAATTAGCATTTTGGCCAGAACACAGAAATATCTATAAACATACATGCGCACTATGAATACATACAATGTACACAATATTATTTAAATACAATATGTATAGAATTAAAGAAAGATAATATGTATAGATATAAACATGTATATACATACATGCACTTAAGTAAATAAATAATTATAATATGCACATAGTTAAAATAAGCATAATGAGAACAAAATTCGAGGGCATTACAAGGTCTTCTCTTGTTACAGAAGAGGAGCACTCTTAAAGAAGAGTTGAAAGGATGGCCCTTAGACCATTCTTATACAACAATTCAGTGCTTGATCTAAGGCATGAACTGAGAGAGAGAAGAATAGGCTATGATGCTACTCTCTTAGAAACAACAAGCTCTCAAAAGAAAACAAAAGAAGCTTCAGGAGAGCTCAGAGCAGATGGACATGGAGTGAGGGCGCACTGCTCTTCAAGTGGTTGTGAAGGCTTCTGTATTTCTTTCTTGGTTCACTTGGATGTCTGTTCTTCACAGCCATTCATCTTCTTCTTTATAAGCACTTCAGCTTTCTTCAGATGTGTCTGTTGAAGTGTTTGTTGCCTCTCCTCCTTGGTGCTTGTTTCCATGGTGCGTAGCAAGTCTTACATTGTAGAAACATATGACTACCGGAAACTGCAGGCATTCAATGCTAAAGAGAGATGTCTTCAGTATCAGTCAACGTGCAAAAGGATGTTATACAGAAATAGATATGTCCATTCTGTCACCATATAAGTTATAAGAAGACTTGTTAAAAGATGGAAACCGTAAAGCACTTTTTCGCAATGCAGTAGTGCCACTTGACTAATCAAATCCTTTTAGAATACTTAACATGAGAAGATGTTTCAAGAAAGATAGGTTCTTTTCTGTTGACATGAAAAGTGTTAGAAGACTTATCATAACAATAGTAGTCAGTCAAAAAGTCATAGTACAAGGGAATTATATGCAGCAATATACGATGCGTATGAAAGACATATGTGAAATATTAATAGATGGTGGGAGATTTGAATTTCACGTCTTCAAATTGCTAAGGATATTTGAAACAAATCTGAGAATACTTTATCATTTATGAAGGATGTTTTCAAAAAGTTCCATAATCAAAAGATATGCAATATAATCAATATGATTTCATCAAGGAAAAAGGCTTGATAAAGAGAATATATATTTTACTTGAAATAGCAATTGATATGATAAAGTCAATCGCTGTCCATACATGCATTGATATCTAAGCAATCGATGTTTAAAGGTAAGGCAATTGATATCTAAAGCAATTGATGTTTAAGTACAAGGCAAACATGTTTATGCAAGACAATCGATGTTAAAATGGTTAGCATCAATATGAAATGTTTAGCATTAATATGTCAAGGAAACAACATAAACAGTCGAAGTGAAAGGTTCGACTGGCTAAAAATAACGTTATCGGTCGAAGTGAACTTCGGATATGACGAAGTGAACTTCAAATATGACGAAATGAAATTCGTATATGACGAAGTTGTAATCATGGGGATTGTGCGTCCCCAATACATGCAAAAACATACTCAATATAGAAGCATGGAAAAGGGTGTGATCGCCACCTAACTAATTGCCATATGATGAGAATCAAACGGGCTAACTAAGCTAGGAAAAGGAAGAGAGAACGAGTGGATTACTGGTAACGCGATGGGGAAACCTATCGCGTCGGAGCTAATATCGCAACACCGGGAAGGGCGCGTCTTGATGTCGCGTCGCCCTAGTCCGTCGCATTCTCTGCAGTGCTGGGGAAGTTGGTGTGGACTTCTTCCTACCCTCGACCGGCCAGAGGATAAGAGATCCTCTTGAATCCTCGCTTGGGTACCTGCCAAAAACAAAGAAACAAGAAAAATGAACCCAATTAGAACAAGTTAAGCATAATATCATCCAAAAGTGAAAGATAAAGAGGAGCATGGGGGAACGAACCTGAGGTGGTTTTTAAACCCCTAGGGTAATGGAAAAGTGGGAGAAAAATAGCATGCAACCTATCTAGAAGGAAATAACAACATGCATGAAAAGGGTAAAAAATGAGATGGAAGAGAGAAGGAGCTCTGTATGGGGCGACTCCCTGGCGTGAAGTGGCGTCGTTGGTGCTTTAGAAGCTGTGAACAAAGAGGGAATCGCCCTCCTCATGTTCACCCTCCATATATGAGCAAAATGGGCAAGTTTTGAGGTGGAAAATGTGAGGAATGGAGAGGAAAAAAGGAGGGCTACGTGGCTAAGTGCAGAGCACCAAAAATTTCGACGGCTCTTCGGGATGAAAATGGAGCTCTCCTCTGCTCTGAAGGGGTGAAAGATGTGCGGATTATCCAATATGGTAATCTAGAAGGGGGGGGGTTGAATAGATTACAACAAACTCTATCCATAGTTGCCTTCTTTTCGATGATAACACAACCTTATCGAAATCTAAACAGATTCAAGTTTGATTTGACTTACAGTTAGTGTGCTTGTTGTGAGTAGAATATGAATAGCCTATCTATGTGTGTAGAACCAACGTGCCTACCAATCAACTACTGTGAAAATGTGCAAACCATAGGACACGAGGATTTAAGGTGGTTCGGAGTACAAAACTTGTGTATCCTACGTCCACCGTCCACACACACCCACAGAAACGACTGCTTATGAGTGAGTTTCACACTACAACACACACACTTACGTCGTCTGATGTAACCACACGATCAGAACAATGTAACCCACGTGAATGAAGCACAAGAGTGGCTTGACCCAACAACACACACACAAGATATGAAAAATAGAGACAAATAAGAGTTCTTAGTTGAAGCATTAAATCCTGATATGGAACTCTTCACGATGTCGTCCAGATGCAGTTCAAACTTCGTCTTGACAAGTATGAGTTGATGTAGAAGCTTGAATCGCAGACGAACCGGCTCAATCCCACTCAGAAGATAGTTCTTCTTCGCTCTTGACGAGGGGTTGAAGCAGAGCAGTAAAAAGATCTTTTCTCTTGAGAGTATGCTAGGGTTTTGTATGGTGGCTGCTTCTGTACGAAAATACCTTCAAAAGGTTCCTTATATATGGGTGTCAAGTATGGAGAGTTATGATAAATGGAAACACCACATAGGAAACATATAGAAATCTCAGAACTGAAGTTTCTCTTGTCTGTCGACAGCAGAATGTTCATCTGTCGACAGATGGTGACAGATTTATAGAATCCAGAAGACTGGACTTCCGGGAGGTAGTTTCCTGTGTTCATGTATTGACAGGTGATCTGAGTCTGTCGACAGCTACTCTTGTCCTGAAGTCTGTTTCACCTCCCTGTTCTTGGTTGTCGACAGGCACCTGTCAAGCTGTCGACATGCACACTTCACACTGAGATTTCTGAAGTTGTCTGTGTCTAGTTGTCGACAGGACTCTTTGGGGCAGTCGACAGGCACTTGCCTTTTGTGTTTCTCTTGATCTTTTGCTCTTGACTTTGGTGCTTTGACTTGCACACTTTATCACCTATATATGAGACATTGTTAGTGAAATATGATGGACAATTAGACAATCAATTGAGACATGTTCACACATTCACTTGCCATGTTACATAACATCAATTGTATTGTGCATCATCAAAAACATAACACAGAATACATGAAAACCCAACATTCTCCCCCTTTTTGATGTTGACAAAATTTCAATTGATGCATGATTGATTTGATTGATGTTCTCCCCCTTTTGGCAACATCTAAAAGACATAAGCAGAAAGGCACGACATGCACACATGAGAAGTACATAAGCAAAGAACTGTGAATTTCATTGAAGTGGCATTCAGTACACACAGTTACAAAATGGAGTGAGAACATGACAAAAGAAGTGCAAGGGAGGGAAAAAACATTAGTGCGATAGCAAACGACGAGAACATTGACAAGACCCTGACCAAAGCAAAGTAAAGACCACATAACTGATGCCTAGACTCTCTAGACATCATCATTCCCCGTTGGTGCAGAGGCCTGACGGAGACCATGAAGCTCTGGACAGCCTGGTAAGCCGTATCTGAAGCTGGACTTAGGTGTCAGCCAGTGCATCCAAGCTGGTATCAACATTATCAATCGAGCATTTAGATGGTCGAAACCAGTGGTCATTTGGAGCTGCATTTGTGCCATTTGAGCAGTGATGAAATCTCAAAGGAGGGCTCAACAGGCGCTTGTTCATCAGTAGCATCATCAGCTTCAGCTCCCGGAGCATCTATTGGCTCGGACTATGATTCGTCACTAGCATCATCTTCATCAAATCATCTTCATCATCTGCCTGTGCCTTACCCTTGAGGTCCCTTGTGACAACCCCGTCAAGCAACTTATAGCCCATTCGATGAGCAGCAGTAAGATCAAAGAACTCTAAGATTTGAGATCAGTCATCTCTTCTCGTGGAATGTGAATGCCAATGAACAAGAGAAGGGAAGTGATGGGAAAAGCATAGGGCATAGACCTTTTGGAGCTGGTAAGGCATAGCAGGATGTGAGAAACCATAAGGAGAGGCAAGTTGTCTTGATCACCATTAAGGACAGAGTGAAAAAGGTATTTGTGAATGGCAGTCACAAGTTCCCGACTACCATCCTTTGGGACTATGATGGTGGTGAAAATATGGTGTATGAGATGATGAAGTGGAGGAAAGGAGTTAGCATTCCACTGCACACGATCGTTGGAGGAATCGTATGGCTGCAAGGTCATAAGAGTATAGTACTCAGAGGCCAACGGATGATGGTACATGATGTAAATGCCAGAGTTTTGAATTTGAAGAGCACGAGAAAGAAGATTAGGAGTGAGTTGAAAAGATTTGTCCTTCACCTTGTGTAGAGATCACCAGTTGTTGTGATCCTCAAGTTGTTGTAAAAGTCCGTCACAGCGGCTGAAGAATAGTGCTTGTGGGAATAAGAGAAGGGAGACTAGCCCTGGACTTCAAAAAGAGGCTGAAAATCTGGGAACATGTCCTCCAGTGAGACAAAATAAACGTAGCGAGGTTGAACAAACTTGGTGAAGGTACCATGAACATTAGGAACTGCAGATCTGGAGGCATAAGGAGTTCTGACAGACGATCATGCCGATGCTTGCTCTGGCGCTCGGTAGGAGCCCAGGAACCCTCGCCGGCTTGTGGAGAGAGAGGACGGCAACAGGAAGAAAAGCTTCTTGGCCTTAGGAGCCATGAGAAAGTGGAGATCGGTGCAGATAAGAACTCTGAGAGAAGAAGGTGACACAAGGAAGAAGAAAGAACAAGCGGGCAACAACTTGTTCTACGCCTGGAGAAGAAGGGTTTGGTGAGAAGGAAGGGGGAGGGTGTTTTGGTAGTAGGGAAGGGAGGAAAGGGCATGGGTTCCCTTTTAAAGAAGTTAGGGAAGAATTTGAAAGGGCAGGGACCCACAAAATCTGGCCCTAAAGTGGCACCCGTTGGGTTTCAAAAAATAGGGCTTGCCGCCAGCTGTCGAGAGATGAACAGTGACCCTGTCGACAGGCACTTACAGAATTTGCCAGTATGATTGTTTATAAGATTTTGACTGGGCAATTGCATTTAAGGTATAGAGAAGTTGTAAAATAGGCATACACACATTTAAAACTATCACATCCATGAATATTAAGACGAGTGAAACTCTTCAATGATTCAAACATAACTCTAGAGTCTCAAGTTGGAACATTAAAAGACACCGTACCAAAATTGATGGAAATAAGATAACCCCTTTAATAAGGACCATTGCAGAAAGACATAGTTCCTAGTGTTTGATGATCTGATGGTTTATGAAAAGATTGTCTACATGCGTAGGTAACCATAAACACCAAAGAACCTGTGATTAATAAACATGTGGAAGCTTCACACTATTTCAACTTTGAATATTTTGGTTTTTTTTTTTTTGATTGGGAAATGAATTGGGAAAAGTGGTAATTAGGATCACGGACACCTTTTGACATGAGGATAGACATGAGGAATGCCCGTACCCCCAGTTACTCAGTGGAGGTGACCTTCAGACCATTCTACAGAGATAATGAGTAAGCTTTTGACTCGAAGACAGACATTTGTGATGCCTATGTCCTCGGTTACTCAGCACAACACAGCATTGCTCTGCCTTTTTCTCGTGATTATCTTGGTAAACATTTGATGGTTTGAAAGACAGATCAAGACCCTCTCCCATAGTGTGTGCTTGTGTAGACCCAAACATTCAAGCAATTAAAATCAAGTTTCACATGTATAACAAGCATTTGCACATGAGTTCATGAGAAAGTACAGATGGAAACAGAAATCCATGTGTGTGTAAACGTGAATGGACAAATTGTAAAGAACCCATAGACCTCTTTTGAAGTAAATGACCTTTAGATGCAACTGACTATGGATATGTTGCGGAGAATTTTTCTCACGCATAATGATAGTTTCCAAACAAGCATGACTTGTTCTTCCACATTTCACCATTTGATATACCCATAACCTTACACATAAAGAGCATATACCCTAAAATTCGGTAAGGATTTCATTGCATTTTCCACAATCCCAATTATCTTCTCAGAGTAGTGAACCTATCCTCTGACAATGGTTTGGTGAAGATGTCAGCCAATTGTTGTTCGGTGGGTATGAAACTAAGCTCCAAGGACTTGTTGGCTACCTCATCTCTCAAGAAGTGATGTCTTATTTCTATGTGTTTGGTCCTTGAGTGTTGAACTGGGTTCTTTGAGAGATTGATGGCACTAGTATTGTCACATAGGATAGGTGTGCATCCAATGTCAATGTTGCAGTCAGACAGTTGACTTTTTATCTACAACACATGAGCCGCACAACTCCCTGCAGCAACATATTCTGCCTCTGCAGTGGAGAGTGCAACGAGACCTGTGTTGCTTCTTGGATGCCCACGAAGCCATGCAACCACCAAGAAATTGGCAGTACCCACTAGTGCTCTTTCTGTCAATTTTACATCCAGCATAGTCAGCATCAGAATATGATATCAAATAAAAGCTACTTCCTGCTAGATACCAAAGACCCAAATCATACGTACCTGAGAGATATCTGAATATTCTCTTAACTACAACCAAATGACTTTCCTTTGGACTAGATTGATATCTAGCACAAAGGCAAACACTGAACTGTATATCCGGTCTACTTGTAGTAAGATAAAAGAGTGAGCCAATCATACCTCGGAATTGCTATGCATCTACGCTTTACCTTTCTCATCATTTTCAAGTTTAATGTTTGTGCTCATTGGGGTTGAGGCAGGTTGGCTTGTGCAACTGAAATCTTTGAGAAGCTCCTTAACATATTTTTTGATTAATGAAGAAGCCGTCTTCATGTTGCTTTACCTGCAAACCAGAAAGAATTGAAGCTCCCCCATTAGACTCATCTCAAATTCACTGTGCATATGTTTGGAAAACTCCTCACACAGTGATGGGTTAGTGGAACCAAATATAATGTCATCCACATAAACTTGAACAACAATTATATGATTGCGAACTTTCTTAGTAAAGAGTGTTGGTCAACTTTACCTCTTGAGTAGTTTTATTCACCAAGAAGTTGCTTAACCTGTCATACCTAGCTCGAGGTGGCTGCTTCAAACCGTAAAGAGCTTTGTGCAACTTGTAAACATGGTTAGACATTTCAGAATTTTCAAAACCAGGTGGTTGAGAAACATAGACTTCCTCTTTGATGTAGCCATTTAGGAAGGCAGTTTTAACATCAATTTGAAAAAGTATGAACTTGTGCGAGCATGCATACGCCAACAAGATTCTTACTTCAAGTCTAGCTATAGGTGCAAAGGACTTTTTAAAGTCTATACCAAATTCTTGATTGTATCATTTTGCTACCAGTCTAGCTTTATTTCCCACCACGTTACCCTCTTCATTTAGCTTCTTCTAAATACTCATCTTGTGCCTATGACAAAAATCTCAGGGGTTCTAGCAACTAAACTCCAGACATTGTTTCTTTGAAATTGACCAAGTTCCTCATGCATGGCATCTATCCAAGAGTTTTCCTTTAGTGCCTTTTCATCATTTTATGTTCAACTTGAGAAAAAAGCTAAATGATCTTGTTCAACTATTTGTCTAACTTGAGACCTAGTTTGAACTTTATCATTTACATTTCCTATCACATTATCAAGTGGGTGATCTTTGGAATACCTCACATTTGTGATTGTTGAAGGGCCAGGTTGATTTTGGACTTATGGAAATTGATCTTGTGGAGATTGTTCTTGAGGAGGGCTTGCTTGAGGGGATTCACCTGAGGGTCTTCTCTTGTGGATCTTCATTAGGCTCATCATCTCCCTTCTTAAGAAGGATTTGATGATGATCATCATCATACCTGCGAAAATATCCACTCTTAGTTTTGGTGTTGTTTGAGACTCTCTTTTGCTTCTATGTGTTGTTGTTCTTCAGGAATTGTTCCATCATCTCCATCTTGAATCCTGTGAAGATTTGAATTGTTAATTTTGCATGATACTCATCAAAGACGAGATGTGGAGTTTCTTCCACAGTTTTATTCTTGTGTAAACACCCTATATGCTCTAGAGTGTTTTGAGTATCTAAGAAAAATACCTTGATCACTTTTGGCTTCAAACTTGTCTAAATCAACTTTATCATTGTATGAATAAAGACTTTTGAGCCAAAAACCTGAAGTACCAATACTGGGTTTCTTACCTTTTAACAGTTCATAGGGAGTTTTCTTTATCACAGGTCTTAGCATGGCTCTGTTGAGAATATAGCACGAAGTGTTCAGCGCTTCTGCCCAAAAGCTCCTTGAAAGTTGACTTTCGACCGGAATAGTGCGAGCCATTTCCACCAGGGTCCTGTTCTTTCTCTCCACTACGCCATTTTGCTCCAGAGTCCTTGGAGAGGAGAACGAAGTGTTCTAACCCGTGGAGCCTGCAAAAATCAGAAAAAGAATTGTTATCAAACTCTCCCCGTGATCAGTGCGGATTGAGCATATCTTATAAACATTTCCATGCTCGATCTTATTAAAAAATTCTTCAAAGACTTTAAGTGCTTCATTTTTATGTGCAAGAATTTGACCCACGTGAACCTAGAAAAGTCGTCCACAATGACAAAACCAAATGTTTGCCATTGAGACTTAGAGTTCTAGTAGGTCCAAAAAGGTCCATGTGCAGCAGTTCATATGGTTTAGAGGTGCTTACCGGTGCTTTTGATTTGAAGGATTTCCAGGTTTGTTTTCCCTGTGCACATGCATCACATAAACTTTCATTCTTGTTGAAAGAAATTTCAGGAAGTCCACTTACCAATTTCAACTTCATAATCTTGTGCAATACATTGTAGCTTGCATGGCCAAGCCTGCGATGCCACAAAGTAAGCTCATCCTGTTTATTTGCAACAAGACATAAGTTCTCGTTTTCTGGATCATCTAAATCAACCAAATAAATGTTGTTCACCCTTTTTCCAGAAAAATTAATACTTCCTGTTTCCTTATGAACAATTTGACATGAGTTTGATTCAAACACAACTTTATGACCTTTATCACACAGTTGGCTTATACTAAGCAGATTGTGATTAAGACCATCAACTAACAGAACATTGTCTATTGAGTTAGAGGCATACTTACAACCTTACTTGTGCCGATGATATGGCCTTTATTGTTACCTCCAAAGACAATTTGACCTCCGTTTTTTCAACCAGCAAACAAAATTATCTTTGTCGTCCGTCATGTGCCTCGAACAGCCACTATCCAAGTACCATTTGTTTTGATTTTGGGCTGCTAGGCATTCCTGCATGTATGGATCAGACAAGAGGTTTTGGTACCCAAATTACTTTGGGTCCCAATGTATCATTCATGCCTAAAAGTAAATACTTTGGAATCCATATTTGCTTGCATTTCTGTTTGTTTGAGTTATTCCAGCATTGATTTTCTTTATGACCAATTTTCTTGCAAACACTACTGATGAGGATTTTCTCAGAACATTTGATTTCCTTTTACCCAAAAATTACCTAGATGACTATCCATTGGCAACAGTCTTCCATGCCTGTCGACAGCTATCATTGAGCCTGTGGACAGGTGGCTTGTTCTTCTGAACACTTGAGGACTTTTGTTTGGGTTGATGTTGCTTACCCTTGATTTGATTTTTCTTGTTCTTTGAGGGGACTAGTTTGCTTGTACTTGGGCTAGGATCAACAAAAGAAGTTATCAATGTTTCTCCAATTTCCCTTTGTTTTATAGGTTGATACCTAAGTCCATGCTTTAGTACATAGACATTTACACCCAAAACAACATCAAGATTTTGTTTTCGTTTTACAAATCATGTAAGATCTTCGGTTTTTTGTTTTAATTCCTTCTCAGTTTGTTCCAACTTTTTCTGAATTTCTTGATGTTCATTTTTAAGATATTCAAGAGAGTTGGTTAGACTTTCCTTTTCCTTTTGAATTTCTTGCAATTTCACTTTCATACAGTCCATTTCCTCACTGTGAACTTCCTCATCGATTTTCATCATCTCAATTTCTTTATTTAAGGATGCATGTGGAGATTCTTGAGTACTCCTTGGGATGCACTGTGCACTGCATCTTGTTCAAGGCACTCCAGTTGAGTGTTCCCTTTGCAATCTGGTCCTTTGTCCAGGTATCTTCGTCCTCGGGAAGGATGTATGCTCCTTTGCTGACAATCTTCCATAGCACAAAATTTTGAGCTCTCAGAAACACCTGCATGCGATTTTTCCAATAAGGATAGTCAGTGCCATCGAAGAAGGGTGGCCTGGACACTGAGTGTCCCTCGGGAATTAACCCCTTGTTAGATTCCATAAGACCAAGAATCTCCTGATCGTGAGATCAAGCTTTAAAAGCAGTGAGTCGGAGAAACCTCGCTCTGATACCAATTGAAAGATGTGCGGAATTATCCAATATGGTAATCTAGAAGGGGGGGGGGGGGTTGAATAGATTACAACAAACTCTATCCACAGTTGCCTTCTTTTCGATGATAACACAACCTTATCGAAATCTTAAACAGATTCAAGTTTGATTTGACTTACAGTTAGTGTGCTCTTTGTGAATAGAATATGAATAGCCTATCTAACGTGTGTAGAACCAATGTGCCTACCAATCAACTACCGTGAAAACGCGCAAACCATAGGCCACGAGGATTTAAGGTGGTTCGAAGTACACAACTTGTGTATCCTACGTCCACTGTCACACACACACAGCAGAAATGACTGCTTATGAGCGAGTTTCACTCTACAACACACACACTTACGTCGTTTGATGTAAACATACGATCAGAACAATATAACCCATGTGAATCAAGCACAAGAGTCGCTTGACCCAACAACACACACACAAGATATGAATAACAGAGGCAAAGAAGTGTTCTGAGTTGAAGTATCAAATCCTGATATGGAACTCTTCACGATAGTCGTCCAGATGTAGTTCAAACTTCGTCTTGACAAGTATGAGTTGATGTAGAAGCTTGAATCACAGACAAACCGGCTTCAATCCCGCTCAAAAGATAGTTCTTCTTCGCTCTTGACGGAGGGTTGAAGCAGAGCAGCAGAAAGATCTTTTCTCTTGAGAGTATGCTAGGGTTTGTATGGTGGCTACTTCTGTATGAAAATACCTTCAAAAGGCTCCTTATATATGGTGTTCAAGTATGGAGAGTTATGAAAATGGGAACACCCACATAGGAAACACATAGAAATCTCAGAACTGAAGTTTTCTCTTCGTCTGTCGACAGCAGAATGTTCATCTGTCGACAGATGGTGATAGATTTATAGAATCCAGAAGACTGGACTTCCGGGAGGGAATTTCATTTGTTCATCTGTCGACAGGTGATCTGAGTCTGTCGACAGGTACTCCTGTCCTGAAGTCTGTTTCATCTCCCTGTGCTTGGCTGTCGACAGGCACCTGTGGAGCTGTCGACAGGCACACTTCACACTGAGATTTCTGAAGCTGTCTGTGTCTAGTTGTCGACAAGCCTCTTTGGGGCTGTCGACAGGCACTTGCCTTTTGTGTTTCTCTTGATCTTTTGCTCTTGACTTTGGTGCTTTGACTTGCACACTTTCTCACCTATATTTGAGAACATTGTTAGTGAAATATGATGGACAATTAGACAATCAATTGAGACATGTTCACACATTCACTTGCCATGTATACATAACATCAATTTGTATTATGCATCATCAAAAACATATCACATAATACATGAAAACCCAACAAGGGGGTGGCCTTGCTTTTATAAGAAAAGAGAGAGAAAACCCATTTTAGATGATAAATACCCAAATAAAGGATGAAAGCCATTAAAATTCGGATTGTGAGAGTCCAAAGGGGTACCTAGAGTCTCCACAACCCCAAACCATAGCCATGGGGGTTGGGAGGTTGCATGAGATAGAGATAAGGCCATGGGAGGATAAAGTGGAGGTGGTTGCGGAGGCTGTTGCCGCGACTGTAGTCGCGACATATCGTAGGGGCGCGACCTGGAAGAACGCGATGGCCGAAGGCGTTGCGACTAAGAAGCCACGTGCATGGATATGCATGGGCTATCGCGACGGCCAAGGGGGGCGCGACAAGATGAACGCGTCGCCATGATATGCCGCATTAATGAAAATCGATTATCCTCAGCAAATGGCCAATCAAATGGAGGAGAATAGGCAATAAGGCACAAGGACTCCTTTAAAAGGATAATGGACAGGATAAATGAAATTGGTCTTCTTAATGGGCTCAAAGCAAGGCTAATAGTGGGCTCAAGGTGAGTGACCAACTAGGGGCTCACTATGATGACAAGAAATGTGGTTCAACTCATAGGCCATAAATAGGTGTCTACAGATTGCCCCTCCTTGGCTTCCACTTTGCAGGGGAGCATAGAGGGAGTGTAGCGGATGTGTCATGAAGTAACGGCGAAGTGAAAATGACACGGAGTGGACTGAAAAGTGGGAAGTGAAGGTAAAGAGACACTCGATCTAGCCAACAAGCAATTGGAAACTTCGCGAAAGCCTTGAGTTAGTTGCTTGAGCAGAATGCAAAGAAAGCACGAGTCTGGATGAGAAGGAGGAATGAAAAGGACGATCAACCCCTCGATTGAGAGGTAGCCTAGACGATTGGCCTGCAAGTTTCATTTTGGAGGGACATGTGCGTGCCAGGCTGGTAACTCTTGACTCTGTCCTGGGAGCGGTTCGCAACCAAAATGGATCGAAAGGGACCAGCCCAAATTGGATAGAGAATCCAGACAAGGAAATTCTTGACAGACTGGCAAGAACAACTCACTTGGAGGCAAACCTTCCGATTCGGAGTGGAATGGGATTTCTTGTTTGATCATGAGGATGTTTGGGCATTCAACAAGGGCTCACCATTAGCCAGGGATGGGACATGAATGCTCAAAGTCCTACATGATGCATGCTGGGCTAAAGGAAAGAAACCCACAAACAAATGCAAAGAAAAGAAAAAATAGAAAATATATCAAGGATAATATTGCTAACCAGACAAGAATGGGTCAAGAGACTACCTGCAACCGCAGTGTTGGCCTGAATCCGTCGTTCCAAGACTTACTTGACTTAGCGGCCTATCCAACGATTAACAATGTGTACCTAGATTATCACCGTTTTTAGTAAAGAGGAACTCAAATCCCAGAACACTTTAAGAACCAACCGATCCTTGAAATGTTATAATAAGTAGAATACCATATAGTAATGCAAGCGGATAGGGTTAGAATTACTTACCTAACTTACCTGTGACGGCCACCTTTTTTGTTTTATGGTTTTTTGATTATTTTTAATTAATAAAATAAAGTAACAAGCACAACAATGAGACAATATATACATACATACAATCAAATAAGCAACAAACTATACACAGACCCCAAAATAACACACAAGATAGAGAGGCGACGCCCCTGGGGACCACGACATAATCGCGATGTCCCGCCATGTCGCTACTTGAACGCAGCGTATCGCAGCGCCACGACACCGACAGAAGCAATAAACTCAGAAAATTTATGCTTATCCTCAACCTAAGGACATCTAGACTCACACTAGCACTCCTAAACACACCCTACTATGACTCTATCTCCTAAGTACGGGATTAGCTTGGAATAGCCCCCCTAGAACTCTATAAATAGGGCTGCTTAGGGGAGTTAATCCCGCAGCTCTCTCTCTCACCCAGTTTTTTCTTTATTTCTCTCTCCTACAACCATGAAGAGGTCTTTTTCTACGTTCCAGGATGACATCCCACCCTACTATGACTCTATCTCCCATGCTATGCTCCAGTGCCTCTCCTCCATGCCTGGGCACATATGAACACGCCCAAGTCTCCAAGTAAGCAGCTCTTTTATCTCTAGTTCTTCTTTCTCTCTCTTCAATTTTTTCTTCTCTATTTTTTCTGCCGCTATCAACCGTCCCTCTCTTTTGTCCATGTCAGATTCTCCCGGCCCATAGGAGATTTTCAAAAGTGCCTTGGCTTGCTCCCATGGTCGACTTACTACCGCTTGCATCCACCCATCATTTGCGAGAGTGGGGCCTGTCCAGCGTGCTTGTCCTCGCCAAATAATATCACAAGATTGTGCACATGTGGGACAGCATTACAGCCCTGGCGGAGCTGTGGCACCCTCAGACGCACACTTTTATCTTTTCGGGATTTGAGGCGACTATTTTATTAGAAGAGCTCGAGCTGATGCTGGGTCTCCCAAGGTACCGGAGGGGGGAGGAGCATGCCCTTTCTGACACTGTGGCGCCAATCAATGCATGGAGCATACTTGGGAAGATTACTACTAGGAAGACTGATCTTCATAGCATGACTAGCCGGGCGCATGTACATCTCCTTCTAATCACCTAGTGGATCATATCCCAGTGCAAGTGTAAGACTGGGAATCACCTTGCCATTGCCAAGGCTGCCACCATCTGCATTTGTGGCGTCATTCTCTTCCTGCAGAAGACAACGTCATCTCCTTTGCCAACCTGAGCATTATTGACTCCCTCTCGGAAGGTATGAGCATTGGTCAAGCTGTTCTTGGCAATATATACACTGGTCTCTCCTCTGCAGCTACTGGAGGTCCCTTCTACGGCTCCGTCATCGCCCTCGAGCTCTGGATGGGCATGCACATTCAATTTAGGGTGATGGACACTCTCCCCACCGAGTGCAAGACCATGCTACATCACCCTTTGGCTTTTATGGGTGGACCACTCACGTGACACCACAGCGTGGTGCAAGACGGCACAAGTAAAAGGATTGCAAGGCTGGCGTGATTATTTCAAGAACATGACCGTGGCGGAGTTTGATATGCATCCTCGCTTCCTCCACTCCACCGGATGATCCACCTCCCACAGCGCCCCGGGTTAGCACTTTGCTTCCGGGCAATGAAGTATTGGTCCATTACAACCCGGACCGCTACTACCTTCAGTGCGGGGCAGCACGCATGGTGGTTCCCTTTCTCTCACACTACCCGGCCATTCAGATACGAAAAATGGACGATGATCAGGATGAGCGGGATGTGCGGAGCGCCATCGTCCACTGGGAGGGATGTGCCATGAGTCTTCTACAGGCAGAGGTGGTGGAAGATGAAGATGTGATTCGGGAGTACCTCGAGGCACTGAAGGAGATCCGCCCAGCAGCACCGGTAGCATGAGAGCGATTTGATTGATGTAGGCATTGATATTAGGTGGTAGTTAGGGCAGAATAATGCTTTTGATTTGCATGTAAGAGTGATTAGACAATGTACTGAAATTGAATGAATAAAAATCAGATTTTATATTGTTGCGCAAGGTTCTATTTATGACGCGACGCTAAAGGAGGTCGCCTTATGGTCACGCCGTGGCGGAGGTCGCGACACTGTCGCGGCCTATCTGGGCAGTGCGACATGAATGCGACATCCGCTGCATCGCATCTTCAACCGAGAATTTCAAAATGCCAAAAACCCTCTTCTCCCTCCTTTGCACGTTCAAACTCATCAACCACACTCGACGATTTTCTTCCCCAACTCTCTCATTCTCTTGCTTTCCTACTCACTCTCTCTTTCCTCTCTAAACCCCTAAATCTCCCTCTCACACACTCACCAATGGAAGGAAGAGGTGACAGCGGTGCGGGCTACTTAAGGAGGAAGGAGAAGAGGCACGCGACACAGAGGGGCTCACGGCGGCATGAGGAGGTGCCTCCGGCGGGGGAACACGTGCCGGAGGTCGAGATGGACGAGGAGGAAGTCCCGGCGATCGACCACGAGGCGGCGAGGCAGGCCCGGGAACAAGCAATGAGGACGGTAAGTGATTGAAACTCCAAGCCCCTGATTGATGTATGAGAATGGATGGGGAAGACCCCTAGAGGGTCCAATGTAGAGCGTGACGCCCAGGGAAATGTGTTGAACCACTCTCTATTTGTTCTTGTATTTTGGTGATAATAAAATTTATGATGTAACTTAAATTGAATATTTTGTTTCATCTGTGTCGCATCAATCTCATAGCAAAATGCTGAGTCTCACATTGATGCAATATGGCGCACTAAAATGATAAAATCGATGTTTAATCATATACATCGATTTCAGTTTAAGTGCAAAATTAATAAGCGCTACATCAATTTTGTTAATTTTTTAGAAGCGCTACAATGACTTCGCTAAGAGGCATATGATTTGTTAAGAAATCGATCTCAGAACGATTCCTTTTATAGCCACAACGATTTGCCCTCATATCATTTTCGTTCTCATAACGATTTCATAAGTGATCACATCGGCTTGGTTCCCATAACGATTTCATAAGTGATCACATCGACTTCGTTCTCATAACGATTTCATAAGTGATCACATCGGCTTCGTTCCCATAATGATTTCATAAGTGATCACATCGGCTTAATTCTCATAACGCTTTCATAAGTGATCACATCGGCTTGGTTCTCATAACGATTTCATAAGTGATCACATCGACTTCTTAAGTGAGACAACGATTTGCTCTCACAACAATTTGTTACAAATGGGCAACGACTCTTCACATAACGATTTCATAAGTCATGCTCATAACGATTTCTTTAGACCATAATGATTTCTTAAGTGAACGCATCGACTTGCCTTCATAATGATTTGTTAAGAAGTCGTTCCCATAACAATTTCATAAGTCATGCTCATAATGATTTCTTCAATGATCATAACGACTTCTCATTCACATCGATTTGTTCATAAACATGCAAGGATTTACTTGTAAATGAACAATGATTTCTCTTGAATATTTTGAAAGTGTTTTTGGCACTCATTGAAATGTCAAATATTGTCTGACAGAAAAAGCTGCATGCATAATCTTGTCAGAAAAAGATTTGACCTACTATTTTCAGTATGTTAGCAGAAGCACAGTACTATGCATCGTTTATCATAAACACTCTTTTATGCTAACACTTTCTTCCATGCTCACAGACCTCGAAGACCATCAAGTCTGATCAAGACAAATGAAGAGGAGATGAGCAATGGCTAGAACTCCAACGGATCTCTTCAACGGATCTATTCAAGCTGCTCATATAAAAGATGGAGCATTGCTGAAGATGAGAGAGAGCCTTCCTGAAAATCCTTGAAGGAGTGTACAACTGTGAGAAGAACCTTCACGCCACAACACTCAGAGAAAGAGAGAAGATCTCGAGCCAAAAATCTACAGAAGCTTTCAAAGCTGAAGTCTTCATCGCTCTCAAGCCTTCTTCTCTTCCATTCTCCCTGTGCTCATTGTAATCTTGGGGGAGAGTCTGGGACTGTGAGCTAAGTCCTGAGTGTTCATCTTGTAATAGCTCTCAGTCTGATCTTTCTTTTCTATGAAAGATTTCTGTCGAGTTGTAGGACTGTATACAGTGTGTGACCTAGCTAGAGGTTAGTGTTTAGCAGAACCGTGTTGGGGTTTGTACCAACAGGACCTAGCTGGGGGTTTAAGTCTAGCAGAACCGCACTGGGGTTTGTTCCAGGAGGTTTACTTCTGAACCTGTAAAAGAAGTAGGTTTGCTTCTGAGCCTAGAAAAGAAGTGGGCTACCTTCTTGCCCGGGAAAGAGAAGAAGACCTGGTGGGGTATCCAGGGTGTTAAAATCCCAAGAGTTTGCTTGTGGACTGGACGTAGGACTTCCATGTGGGAAGGGCCGAACCAGGATAAATCTCCTGTGTCCTTTTGTGTGATTGTTCTTTTGCTTCTGTACTGCCACTCTTCATCACACTAACACTAACCAAACTTTTAAGTGTTCACATTTTGATTTCAGATTTCAGAAAATCATATTCACCCCCCCCCCCTCTAGGTTACCTTGCTGCCGCACACCAAAGGGCCAACAAGTGGTATCAGAGTGGGTCTCTGAACTTTCAAGAAGATCCAACGATCTTAGAGCAAAGATCCATGGCAGCTCAAGGATATGCTGAAGGCCAATCAGTCACCAGACCTCCATTCTTTGATGGAGAGGACTACCAATACTAGAAGATGAGAATGGAATGCTTCATTCGAGGCATAGACTTTGATCTGTGGCAGGTAATTGAGGTAGGTGATTTCATTGTTGTTCCAACTGAAGGCACTACTGCCATTACAGCAGCTGATAAGAGTAAGCTATCTCTAAACTTTAAGGCTAAAAACTATCTATGTTGTGCTCTATCTAAAAGAGAGTTCAGTAGAGTTTCTGCATGTAAATCTGCTAAAGAAATATGGGATAAATTGCAGATAACCTATGAAGGAACAGATAAAGTAAAACGAACTAGGATATATATTCTTATCTCTCAATATGAGCAATTTAAAATGCTTCCAAATGAAAACATTACTACTATGTATAATAGATTTTCAAGTATAGTAGTAGGTTTAAATTCTCTTGGAAAATTCTTTCTAATGAAGAAACCGTTAGAAAAATACTTAGGTCCTTAACTATTTTATGGACACCTAAGGTAACTGCTATTGAAGAGGCCCATGATTTAACTAATTATCAATTGATAATTTAATAGGTTCTCTCATGACACATGAAATAAATATGGAGCGATTATCTGAAAGCTCATCTAAGAAGAATGTACTAATGCTCTTAAAGTTGTAGCTGCTCCTTCCATCTCTTCTTCTAGTTCCCAGGATGCAGATTCTGAAGACTATAATATGGATGAAGTATTGTCCAAGCTTCAGAAAATTTTGAAGAAGAAGAAAAATGGATCAAGAAGGATCCAAAGAAAAGAGAAAAAGGAGAAAGAACCAGTCTGCTATGAATGCAGAAACCTGGACATCTGAGACCAGACTGTCCAAGCTCAAGAAGATTGGTCAAACTGATATGCCCAAGAAGTAGCACAAGAAATTTAAAAGAAAAGCCATGGCGGCTGCATGGGAAAATGATGAGGTCATAAGCTCAGAATCATCAAGCTCAGATTCCGAAAAACAGCAGGTAAATCTAGCCCTCTTGGTGGGACTAGATGAG
The DNA here is from genome assembly GCA_014218235.1 of Colocasia esculenta. Taxonomy (NCBI): domain Eukaryota; kingdom Viridiplantae; phylum Streptophyta; class Magnoliopsida; order Alismatales; family Araceae; genus Colocasia; species Colocasia esculenta. The sequence continues at coordinate 72,257,079 of CM024756.1, forward strand.
GTACATTCTGACTCATTTTTTAATTCTTGCACAGATTCAGGGTCAGAATCAGAAGACTTAGAAGAACTCTTTAATTAACTGTATGAAAAACATAAAGGGGTTATAAAAAAATTAAAGAGTCTGAAAAACAACTCTACTTGCTTAGAAAACACAAATTCTGATCTTAAATCCGAATTGGAGCAACTAGAAAAACAATTAAAGGACAATAAAGATAATATTTATCTTTTGAATGAAAATTTAAAAAATAAGACAATGAAAAGTTAGAGTTAGAAGAAAAATTAAAAACTTTAACTGAAGAAAATCTCTACCTAAAAGAATCGGTTAGAAAATTAGAAAAGGAAAAACTTCTTTAGCTCTTATGTCTAAAAGGGTCAAAATCTTGAAATAACAAACAAGGACTTGGATACATACCTCTAGAAAAAGGAAAACAAGCCATAACACCAGAAAAATATCCCCTACCAAAATTTGTAAAAGAAACCAAGATGCCCCAGAAAAAGGCCCCTATAAAAGAAAAATGTTACAGAAATCTCGTTCTAAAAACTCAGCACAAAGAAATAAGAACAACAAAACAATCTATATTCATTGTTGTTCTCATTGCAATAAACTAGGACACACTGTAAACATCTGCACAACAAGGCATTTAGTTTGGATCCCTAAAGGATATTTTCATGCATCTAACATCAAGGACTCAAAAGGATTTGGGTACCTACCTCTGAGTAATTTTTTTTTATAGGTTATCCTTGGAGCATCAAAAACCAAGGATGCTCAAGGCAGGAGTGACTGCAGACTCTTCATTCAAATTACATCTGAAGAAAGAGTAGTCACAAAAATTGAATTGGTCTTTATTGCTAACAATTATTTGCAAGTTTCATTCAGGTGGAGTCTCTCATTCTGGGGGAGCACAGATTAAGGGGGAGTCATTCTTATCAACTATCATTGTTGAACCCCTCATGGTAAGAAATTCTCTCAAAGGGGGAGAGAAATCCATGGTAGATCCTTCTTTTTTGGTTAGTGACAAAAAGGGGGAGAGTTTGTATGAATTTTCTGAAACTCCTATGCTTATATATATTCTTGTCAGAAAATCTCATAAATTTTGTCATCACCAAGAAAGGGGGAGATTGTTGAACCACTCTCTATTTGTTCTTGTATTTTGGTGATAATAAAATTTATGATGTAACTTAAATTGAATATTTTGTTTCATCTGTGTCGCATCAATCTCATAGCAAAATGCTGAGTCTCACATTGATGCAATATGGCGCACTAAAATGATAAAATCGATGTTTAATCATATACATCTATTTCAGTTTAAGTGCAAAAATTAATAAGCGCTACATCAATTTTGTTAATTTTGAAGAAGCGCTACAACGACTTCGCTAAGTGGCCATAGTGATTTGTTAAGAATCGATCTCAGAACGATTCCTTTTATAGCCACAAAGATTGCCCTCATATCGTTTTCGTTCTCATAATGATTTAAAAAGTGATCACATCGGCTTGGTTCCCATAACATTTCATAAGTGATCACATCGGCTTCGTTCTCATAACGATTTCATAAGTGATCACATCGGCTTCATTCCCATAACGATTTCATAAGTGATCACATCGGCTTAATTCTCATAATGCTTCATAAGTGATCACATCGTCTTGGTTCTCATAACGATTTCATAAGTGATCACATCGACTTCTTAGTGAGACAACGATTTGCTCTCACAACGATTTGTTTACAAATGGGCAATGACTCTTCACATAACGATTTCATAAGTCATGCTCATAACGATTTCTTTAGACCGTAACGATTTCTTAAGTGAACGCATCGATTTGTTAAGAAGTCATTCCCATAACGATTTCATAAGTCATGCTCATAACGATTTCTTCAATGATCATAACGACTTGTCTTCACATCGATTTGTTCATAACTTGCAACAATTACTTGTAAATGAACAACGATTTCTCTTGAATATTTTGAAAGTGTTTTTGGCGCTCATTGAAATGTCAAATATTGTCTGACAGAAAAAGCTACATGCATAATCTTGTCAGAAATAGATTTGACCTACTATTTTCAGTATGTTAGCAGAAGCACAGTACTATGCATCGTTTATCATAACACTCTTTTATGCACACTTTCTTTCATGCTCACAGACCTCGAAGACCATCAAGTCTGATCAAGACAAATGGAGAGGAGATGTGCAACGGCTAGAACTCCAACGGATCTCTTCAACGGATCTATTCAGCTGCTCATATAAAAGATGGAGCATTGCTGAAGATGAAGAGAGAGCCTTCCTGAAAATCCCTCAAGAGTGTACAACTATGAGAAGAATCTTCATGCCATAAACACTCAGAGAAAGAGAGAAGAGCTCGAGCCAAAAATCTATAGAAGCTTTCAAAGCTGAAGTCTTCATCTCCCTCAAGCCTTCTTCTCTTCCATTCTCCCTGTGCTCATTGTAATCTTGGGGAGAGTCTGGGACTGTGAGCGAAGTCCTAACGTTCATCTTTTAATAGCTCTCAGTCTGATCTTTCTTTTCTAAGAATGATTTCTGTCCAGCTGTAGAACTGTATACAGTGTGTGACCTAGCTAGAGGTTAGTGTCTAGCAGAATCGTGTTGGGGTTTGTACCAACAGAACCTAGCTGGGGGTTTAAGTCTAGCAGAACCGCACTGGGGTTTGTTCTAGGAGGTTTACTTCTGAACCTGTAAAAGAAGTAGGTTTGCTTCTGAGCCTAGAAATGAGTGGGGCTGCCTTCTTTCCCGGGAAAGAGAAGAAGACCTGGTGGGGTATCTAGGGTGTTGTAGTGTCCTTGAAGGGGACTGTACCTTCGGTTAGTGAAATCCCAAGAGTTTGCTTGGGGACTGGACGTAGGACTTCTATGTGGGAAGGGCCGAACTAGGATAAATCTCCTGTCCTTTGTGTGATTGTTTCTTTTTGCTTCCGCACTACCACTCTCATCACACTAACAGTAACCAAACTTTTAAGTGTTCACGTTTTAATTTCAAATTTCAGAAAATCCTATTCACCCCCCCCTCTAGTTACCTTGCTGCCGCCACCAAAGGGCCAACGAAATGGTCGCCGGACAAGGGAAGCTCCGGCCGGTCCTGCGCCTGAGATCACGACAGTCGGCTCGTCGGCACACCAGGTGTCGCGACGTCCAACAAGGGGCGCGTCCTTGTCGCGACAGCCAAGGTCGTCCGCAACATGGCCGCGGTCCAGTATAGGGGCGTGACCATGTCGCGGCGCATCGGGGCACGCGGACAGTGTCGCGACCTTAGCCGAGAGTCCAAACTAGAGAAAGTTTAAACTGATCTTTGACTAAATTGTGCTTGCAGGGGGAAATGAGGGCCCGGGTCACTTGGCTGCTAGTGTTAGCCGTATATCTAGCTTTACCAGCCTTTCAGAGAGAGAGATTAGAGGGGATGGGTTTTGGTGAGGTGCTCCGCATGGATAGGACGAGGGTGGACCCCCGCGCTTACCCAAGCCTTGCGCAACAGGTGGGATGTGGAGGCGACTGCCTTCATATTCCCATGGGGTCATATGATCCCCACCCTAGAGGACATGAGCTAGATCACGGGGTTGAGGTGTACGGGCTGCTTGTGGAGCGGGTCACCTACCCCTATTACCGAGACCTAGCTCCCCGACTCCTGGATTGACAGTAGAGCAGAGGTCTTCCCTACTTTCCAGGGTTGAGTTGCAGGAGAGCCTAGGACTTTATGATGGGGGAAGAAGGGGGGAGATGGTGGACGGGCAGTTGCAAATGTTTATCCGGGAGTTCCAGGCAGTGTTAGCAAAGGAGCCAGGGTAGAGGTGGACCTGGACTTGCGTCGCTTTCTCACCCTCTTCTTGGAGAGACTCCTGTTTGCTACGAGAGGCGACACAGTCCACTGCCGGTTTCTCTGCTTTCTTGGAGGACTTGGACGAGGTGGGCGGCTATGCTTGGGGGCTACATTTTTGGCGCACCATTCGACATTTGGGCGCCTCCGAGCGACAAACGTCCACGAGCGGCTTCTTCCCTTTTCTCCAGATACTCTTCTACCCTTTCACTCCTTTACTTACTGCACTTGCCATGAACTAAAAATCTAAATGTCTTCACACTTTTGCAGTTTGGGCCTACCTTCACCTCCCTGGCCTAAGGAGGGATCCTGGCACGACCGGCCTGGTGCCCATATTCGACGCAGGGACTCGCGTCGCACCACATACCCTGGTTGATCAACTATCGTCCATTCAGGACGCCCTGGACACTAAGCCTCAGCTGGATGTAAGCAATCTAACCTTTCTTTCTAAGTTCAATGATTTGAATTAACTGCTTAGTAACTAATCAGATGTGCTTTGATGTTCAGGTGGTGTGGCAGCCATATCTGGAGAAGGAGTAGAGACAGCCCTATTGGTGCAAGCCCGCCCCTACTTTGGTAGGTGGGTGTGGGTGCATGCACTCAACCTGGTGCTACCTCTCTACTTGTACATGTCCCAGAGGTCGCTCGACCTTCGCCAGAGTGCGGTGGAGTTCCCTAGCCGAGACCGGACCGCCAAGCTTGATCGGAGTTTTTGGGGACTCCATGACACCACTGACTGGTGCGTGCGTGCCATGGAACAGATCGAGAACTGGGAGCGTCGAGGAAAGTAGGTCAAGTCCAGCGCCACCATAGACGACGCGTACCTTCGGGAATTTGCCTTGACGTATGGGGCAGGGTCTATAAGGGCATTCGACGACAGGTAAGACTTCTAAACCCTGACATTGTGATCTGCTTCTTATGAGATTGAGCTAAAGGGTTAGAAATAACTTGCAGGTGGACGTGGCTGGAGAGATTGACTCCCTCCGGGCCTTACTGCACTCAGCAGTACAGGACCGCGGGTAGCCCCGAAGGAGACGGAGGAGCTGGTAAGTACTTACTCAGACTTCGATACTTTAGCTGATTAGACTGATGTGTTTTGTACGTGCAGCAGAGGGAGCTGGATTAAGTGAGGAGAGCAGCAGTGGCCAGTGCCTCCTCTTCCAGGGCATCAGAGGGCTCTCATTCGGATCTGGCAGACCAACTAGTAGCCGCAATTAGGATAGCCGAGGAGGCACAGGCGGAGTTGGCTGAGCGATTAAGTAGATAGTGATATACACATTGAAAAATTATTTATACTTGCACTGGCTTGACTCTTCTCTCTGTAGGAGAGGGAGCTGAGGACCGCCACCGACCGTGCGTCCCAACTTCAGGGATAGGTCGAAGGCCCCTCACCCAGATCGCCCAGCGTGACCATGATGGTCAGGCGAGCGAGGATCACAGTTTGCGTGCGGAAGGAGGAAGGAGAGGCGGGGATTGCCGCCGAGGAAGAAGGAAAGCCGGGGTGACGGGGATCACCGTCGAGAGCAAGGAAATGCAGAGACGGGGATCTCCGTCTGAGTGTTGGGAGTAAGGAGTGACGGGGATCGCCGTCGGAGCGGGGATTGCAGTGGAGTGACGGGGATTGTCGTCGGAGCGGGGATTGCAGCAGAGTGACGGGGATCGCCGTCGGACTGGGGGATTGCAGCGGAGTGACGGGGATCGCCGCCTGAAGGAGAGAGGAGGAAAGGGAGGACGGGGATCGCCGTCAAAATGATGGAATAGACGGAATGAAAGCATTTTTTTTTTTTAATTAAACATACTAGACTAAAAAGAAGTAGCTATCCTACAGAAGAAAACATCGGGAGATGGACAAAATAGAGCCATTGAAAGAAATGGTGAAAGAAGAGGAAGAGATGGTCAACGCTTCGAGAGCGCCGGGGGAGAATTGGAGGATGAGAGGAGGAGAAGAAGGGATGAAGGAGAAATTATAAACAAGGATGGAAGACACAAAATGACTTGAAGGCTGGGAATACCCTGGCTAGAACTCCTTTGTTGGGTTGATGGGGTTTATGACTTCGAAACTTCCACCAGGTCCAAGCAACTGTCGCTTGGCGGTGATTGCTGATACTGACTGTTGCATTGCTGGAGAGTATGAATGCTCTCCTCACTGAATAACTGACTGACAGCCAAGACAAGGTCCTCGAGCTCTTGTTCTTCTGCTTCTGCTATTGTGGACTGCACAATGTTGTCCTCCTTGAACAGAAAACTATGGTTGAGATTATGTCTTCCAGACTTGGTTCTTCTGCCGCTGTTTCTTTAGGCCTCCTCTTTTTGCTGGGCCTCTGGACTTCCAAAAGTTGATATGGGGACAACGGTGCTTCTGTCATGATAGTGTTGTAGCCTGGCTGCACAGGCCCTCTGACAAATGATCGTAAAGTGTCCAAGTGAGAGGTCTTGGTTGTCTTTCGTGTAGATGAATATGTCGCCCATGATTTGAGCCTTCTTGGTATCCAAGACCCCTCTTTGTGAATTTCTTAGGGTCATTGATGATCTGAGTCCTCCCTTGAAGGCGGGCGCCCAAACCCTTTCCCGGCTGATACCCAATTCTGACCATGATATTCCAACCCTTGGTATTTGAGAATGTGCCATTCTTGATAGCTGCCACTGATGGAGATATGATCTGGCGGCTGCTTGAAAATGTGTAAGCCCTAGGAAAGTTCACATCAAGTATTAGATAATGGGCTTGTTGGATGGCCAGACTGATGGCATACTTTCTTGAGGCCTCCACTGTGTGAGAAGTTGCTGCACTTTTAACTTTGACTATATGACACTGGAATGGAAATTTCAAGAATTGATGAGCTATAGAGGGGGCTGCCCCTAAGGCATCAATCCATGGGCGACCCAAAATAGCTTTGTAGGTTGGATCAATGTCAAGCACATAGAAATCCACTGTCATAACAAGTGGGCCCAATTCTACTTGTAAAGAAATGATGCCATGGTAGGCCCGCCGGGAATTGTCATAGGCCGCTATGGTTGTAGGAGTGGGCTGCAAGCGGCGCTCATGTTGCATGATCTCAAGGTACTCAGCGAGCACACACTTATAGAAGCTCTAGTATCAACCACGCGGCATCAACTGCCACTTTGTTTATGGTCAAGGTGACACATAAAGGCATTTTCCTGGCTGCTGGAGGAGCCAGCTCACCGTCTGTGAAAGTAATGGTTGGCCCCTTGTTTACAATGGAAAGAACAGATGGCAGGTTGTCCGGGTTCATATCTTCACTTACCATGACCCTTTGCAGAAGGCTCTCAGGGCATCTTGGTGGTTGGTGACCTTTTGATCAATTCAAGGACTGATATTTTTGCCGGAGTCTGATCCAAATGTTTCAAAATATCATATTGGGTTCCTGGGACCAGATCTATCACCTCAATGTCTTGTTGCTACTGCTGGTTGTTGGAAGGTTTGGTCGGCTGACCTGGCATAGACACAGATGCATTTGGGTACATCTGGTGCAACATTCGCCCGCTCCGTAGGGCGAGGTTATGGTGAAGGGGAGGTGAATTTGTGTCAATGATGGAGGGGGTGGCTAATAAGGGTGCTTGCGCAGGGGAGAATGGGATGTTGAGAGGTGATGGCATAATGGGCGGTATGACGAGGTTGTTGTAGAGTGGCGAGGTAAGAGTGGCAACGGTGGGCATGGCAGGTGTGGAGGTGATGGTAGTAGGTGTGGCGTGGGAAATGACCAAAAGCTGGCCTACTTCGTGCTCATGATCATAGGCCCACGCGGCTACTGGTGGTGGATGGTGGATGATGGGATTAACTTGAGTGGGAGAGGAGGTGGTGGAGCTCTGGGTTCAGAGCGGGCTGATGTTGCGGCATAGGGTTATGAATTATGTCGAGTCATTGGCTGGCTGCTGTGGTTGCTGCGGTTGCTGCTGTTGCTGGAATGGATGTTGCTGAAAAGGTTGCTGTTAGAATTGCTGCTGTTGTTGCTTAGGCTGATGTCGCCTTTGCTAATGTTGCTGCTGTCTTTGACCCTGTTGGTCTTTCAGTGTCTGGATCAATCTCTTCATCTCGCCCAATCATTTGGTTTTGTTCATGAAGATCATATATATCCCGAAATTGAATCAATCTGACACATTGTGCCCTGGATGGCGATGATACACACAGTACTTTATTTTGTCTACTGCCATGTTCCAATTTGGTTTCTTGGGAGGAGACTAAGAGCATTTAGAGACATGAGGGCCGCAAATATATCAGTGAGACTTTCTGGGAGAGGAGGGTATTGCACCCTCTTGGGCCCATTAGGCTTTCGAGGAGCATAGCCATTTTGGGGCAGAGGGACATGATTGTATTGATGCTGATCTTGCTGAGGGTTCTGGTTTGGAGGAGGCAGATGTCTATTATTCCAGGGCTGCTGGAGTTGCTGATTAGGGGTGCCCTACCTACTGGGCCTTGAGGGTTGTTCACCGCACTTACCTGCTCATTGGTTTGGATTTCCTCAGTAACAGGTCCCTGGGGCTTCTTAGGATAGCGGGATTTAGGGGCCTCAAACATAGAGTGTATGGGCGAATCCTTGAGCTGGGTATGGATGAAACGGGCTCAGATGTATAACTGGTGCATAGAAGTGATGTTGTTCATAGCTAAAATGGAACGGTAGGTGGGTGTGGCATTGGAGATCAGCAATTTAACTTTCTCCTCTTCCGACATGGGGCATCGGACTTTAGAAGCCAAGGCACACCATCTGTCGGTGTAGACATTAAATTCCTCATCAGGCTTCATTTTTTTCAGCCACTAGATCAACAAAAGAGTACTCGGGTCCGACCCGATCCTGAAACTGCTGTAAGAACCTTTCTTGAACTATTTGAAAATCCTCGGCTTCCCTCGGGTTTAAAGAATAAAACCACTCGAGGGCCGGACCATCAATGATTTTGGGAACAAGTACGCCATAAGGTGGTGGTCGTACTTGTGCAGTGCAGCTCATACAAAATCTTTCAAATGAACTTAGGGGTCTCCTACCCCAGAATAATGCCGGAAGACAGGGAGTTCTGACTGTGGTGGCACCCGGAGGTATTGAAAAGATGGAAGGGGAATGTCTGCGGCTTTTCGTGGGTCCAATTGTCTCCTTAAGTCAGGGAGCTCCTTCTTCATGGTTGTCCACTCCGCAAGGAAGTCGGCGGGGGACGAGACATGGTGAGTAGGGACGAGGGAGCAGGGTGTTCTAAGAGTAAGACCTCTCGCGCGGAAGGGAACAAGTTTGGCCCTATAGAATGAGGAGAGTGGAGGTGATCTGGGCCAAACATCCTGTAACGAGAAATTGATGGGCTTAAAACGTGGATAGCCTGCGGACGGACGGGTGTAGGGTCTGCCACTATGGAGGGCACGTGTGGCGCTGAAATAACCGAGCATGGGAAGCTGCTTGTTGGGCAGAACCGTGAGTGGGAGGAGATAAGGGATGCTTGCCTTTGGCAGCGGCCAGGAACTCATGGACTTGGTCCAGGGTGAGATGAGGGAGGAGTTGACTAAATTGAGAATGGGGGTCGTCTGCCCCTGCAGGAGAAGGAGGGCGGTATTGACTCCTGATGACGAGAGGGGGCTGAATGTGCTCAGAGAGGACAACTGCAGAGGGTTGGCCCACATCCTCAAGGAGCCCAATGGGCAAGGCATCATCGGAAAGGACCCGGAATTGGTCCATATCGAACAGAGGATTATGATATAATACGACAAACGGAGAAGGCTGACTCGGTCTACCTAGACAACGATGCATGCACCGCCCCTAGACAATTACGAGAGATGATACAAACACCAGACAAGGCTTAGACTCTATCACAGCAAGAAGGGACTACGAGATGAGAGGGGATGCATCAAAAGCACTTGAGTTATCATGATTAACGCCCAAATTTTAAAGCACACGCTTAACCTTTAATTGGATTGATTAATGAAGTATCACTCGGTCAAACGGGACCCTAATAGGTATGAACTCAAGTCCTTCGGTGTGACTAAAGATGGCACACAACTCACACGTGGGGATGGCTCAACCTAAGGGTACAACGGTATAGCCTGCCCAGCAATCCACAACGTGCATACGGTCACGGGGACTTAGGGAGGTCCTCGGAAGGTGGCCCTAGTCAACCCACAAGTGCTCGAAGGTAAGAGGACTCACTCAACCAAGGGGGAAGACCTGAACAATGGATGAGTAGTGTATGCACGGGCTTAGGTACCCAAAATGTATGCAATGTCTAAGCAAAGATAAAAGGGTTGACTAACAGATCCGGGTAAAGTCGCGGCGGCCAGATACGCCGCGGCCCTATCGCGACTGAATACTCCGTCGCGATATTAATAGAGTCCTTAGAATTGTAGTCACTCGTAAACACAGGACATACAGACTATCCTAATACACAATACAAGCATGAAGCAACCAAATAACATGACAGAGCTCATGGATCACACAAAAACCGACACATGGATCAAAACATTAACAAACAAGTGTGTATCTGCAAACACGACGTTCACCCATGGTGCGACCTTATCGCGACCCTATGAGCCGACGCGATAGGAACAAAAGCCTACAGTAAACGGAAAAGGAAAGCCCGAACCGTAGTAGGATTCTAACACACAAAATGCGAGAATACAAGGTAGAATGGCATAGAATAGCCATAAGCGAACCCACAGAAGAGAAATAATGGAGATAGAAGGGGAGAAGCACTAACCTTATGTCGCGTCGGCTACCCAGGATGCGAAGATATCGCGACGACGCGATACGCCGCATCTTCACAGAGAACAAAAATGCCAACAAGCAAACAACAAACACCTAACAGGGTTCAGGAACGTATTCAAAGAATGAAACATGGCAGGCAAGCAAACTAGACTCACGAGGGTAGAACTGAAAGTCCCACTGTCATCGCCAAAAGGTGTAATCACGGGATTGTGCATTCCCCCAATACATCCAAACACATACTCAATATAGAAGCATGGAAAAGGGTGTGATCGCCACCTAACTAGTTGCCATATGATGAGAATCAAATGGGCTAACTAAGCTAGGAAAAGGAAGAGAGAATGTGTGGACTTATTGGTAACGAGACGGGGAATCTCGTCTCGTCGGAGCTAATATCACGACGCCCGGGAAGGGCGCGTCTTGATGTCGCGTCGCCCTAGTCCATCGCGTTCTCTACAGTGCGAGAGAAGTTGGTGTGGACCTTCTTCCTGCCCTCCGGCTGGCCAGAGGACAAGAGCTCCTCGTGAATCCTCGCTTGGGTACCTTCCAAAACAAAGAAAATAAGAAGATGAACCCTATTAGAACAAGTTAAGTGTAATATTCATCCAAAAGTGAAAGAGAAAGAGGGAGCATGGGCGGAACGAACCTGAGGTGGTCTTTAAAACCCTAGGGTAATGGAAAACGTGGGAGAAAAATAGCATGCAACCTATCTAGAAGGAAATAACAACATGCATGAAAAGGGTAAAAATAAGATGGAAGAAAGAAGGAGCCCCGTATGGGGCAACTCCCTGGCGTGAAGTGGCGTCCTTGGTGCTTTAGAAGCTGTGAACAAAGAGGGAATCAGCTTCCTCACGTTCCACCCTCCATACATGAGCAAAATGGGAAAGTTTTGAGGTGGAAAATGTGAGGAAAGGAGAGGAAAAGAGAGGGCTACGTGGCTAAGTCCAGCGCACCAAAAATTTCGGCAGCCCTTCGGGATGAAAATGGAGCTCTCCTCTGCTCTGTAGGGGATGGCCTTGCTTTTTTAATAAAAGAGAGAGAAAATCCCGTTTTAGATGATAAATACCAAATTAAGGATAAAAGCCATTAAAATTCGGATTGGGAGAGTCCAAAGGGTACCTAGAGTCTCCACAACCCCAACCTCGGCCATGGTGTTGGGAGGTTGCATGGGATAGAGATAAGGCCATGGGAGGATAAAGTGGAGTGGTTGCGGAGACTGTTGCAACGGATGTAGTCGCGACATATCGCAGGGGCCCGACCTGGAAGAACGCGACGGCCGAAGGCGTCGCGACTAAGAAGACACGTGCATGGATATGCATGGGCTGTCACGATGGTCGAAGGGGGCGCGACAAGATGAATGCGTCGCCACGATATGCCGCGTTAATGAAAATCGATTATCCTCAACAAATGGCCAATCAAATGGAGAATGATAGGCATTTAAGGCACAAGGACTCCTTTAAAAGGATAATGAATGGGATTAAATGAAATTGGTCTTCTTATGGGCTCAAAGCAAGGCTAATAGTGGGCTCAAGATGAGTGACCAACTAGGGGCTCACTAAGATGACAAGAAAGTGGTTCAACTCATAGGCCAAAACGGGTGTCTATAGAAGTGAACTTTGAATATGATGAAGCGAACTTCGTATAAAATAGATCATAACATTGTCGCTGTAAGCAAGCTTCGTATGAGACTTTGGATATGACAAAGTTGAGCTTCGACTGATAAATATGCATGACGAAGTGCCACCTTCAGATATGACAAAGTGGACTTTGGATATGACGAAGCTAGGTTCGTATATGACGAAGTAGAGCTTCGACTAATCACGACCAAAAACATGCATGACTTCAGATGATGAAGTTTAAAGCAATAGAAGATGAAACTTGATCAATTGAAATTGTGAAAAGATTATCAGTGATGAAACACACAAACTTATGAATTAAACTATGAATGACAACAAGGACTTACAAGCACTTGAAACCATCTAGTGAACTTAGAAATACTTGGAATACTTACAATGATGATCCTTGAAGTATAATTTATTTCCTTGAGTCTTCTGTTGACAGACTTAAACAAAATGATATTAAGGTAAATACACATGATTTAGATAAATATAAAAATATTCTGATAAGTTTTGTTATCACCATGTAGCAACTCGGAAAATCCAGTATTTAAAAATTCAAATAATAAATTTCTATAAAAACGGAATATAGAAACATACGTACAACTATCGTATGTGTGCGAATACATCGAAAAATTTCGAAAAAATTATAAATCAACCCTACACATTATTCCTAAGGGTTCTACTAAGGAATTCAAGTAACGAAAAATATGATTGGCCAAGTGTCTGTCACAATGTGACTAATTATCCAAATTAGGACACTAAGTCGGAAAACCATTAACACGGATAAATAACGCATCCATAAATTAAACGAACATGTCGGAGAGACTTCCAACGTCATGTAATGATTACCCAATATCGGAATTTGACCAATGGACCTCCCATAGCCCATGAATAAATTCACGTAAGAAAATTAATTAAATTAAGTAGAAAATCAAAGAAAAAGGAATTAAGTAAAACTCATTAAATGAAAATAAGTAACGGGCTTTATTAATGGACCCATTATAATTTAGTGGGCAAATAAGGATTTTTAAAAGAAGAACAGTGGGAAAATACCCTAAATCGCATCTTAAATATTACTTAAATACAAATGAGGCATTTAATGCATTAAATAAACAATTTGAGATGGAATTGGATTCCAAAACCTACTCTAGTTGCTTAGCCACGATTTTGGACTCCCATCCTAACCCAAATAGGAAGTGGAGGCGTAGAAGGAAGGAAGGAAATAGTAAATTCGGAATTAATAGGAGTTATAGTCCAAATAGGAAATAGAAGAGAAAGCATAAATACTCTCTTAAAACCCTCATGGATGGCCCTAGCTCATGCCAAGGGATTTTTGGACCAGGAAGAGAGGCCAAGGAGGAGGAGATTTCGTGGGGAGAAGAACCTTTCAAGCTCTCAACCCCGTTCTTCAAGTTCTAGCCCTAGAAGAGTAAAATGACTAAAGGTACATTCTCACAAGCATAATTCGTATAATTTTAACTGTAGGGTCTTCCCATGATCTGGAACCATGCCCCCTAATTTAATATTTTTCCATCGCCTAAATCTCTTGTTATGAATTTTGGATGTTCTGCAACTTGCATGACCCCGACCCTTCATCTTTAATATTGTTCTTCATGTGTACTTAATTCCAGGCCATGAAATTTTTACTGGATGTTCTGATGCATGTTACCTTTCTTTTGAACCTAGAAGCCCTAATTTTCTTCTACTCTAGTGGGCGAATTAATTCTTTTACTCCAACTGGTTTCTATTCCATGTTCTTCTGTTTAACCTGACTGAAGTATGTTGAAACCTCTATAGTTTTCAAATTCATATTTATTGCATGTACCATGGCCTGTCTAGAGTCGTTTAGTTTTGGTTTCGTAATGTTTCATGCACCGTACAATTTGTTCTTAATTCTAAAGGCTCCTATGTCAATTTGTTTAAGTTTGGGCCGCAATCCAAGGTCCTATCTGATTCCTGTTGGACTCAGGCACAGACCACCAGAACGCGACGGCCCGATAGGACGCGTTCTGTGTCTGATTGCGACAGTCTACCCGTCGCGATCTGAACGCGACGGGAAGTGCCATTGCGATCGTTGTGCTTGGCTTGTCGTGTTCCTCACATGACCCTGTCACGTTCTCAGCACCGGTTCTGAACACCCTGTCGCGATCCATGCAAGGCTCTGTCGCGTTCTACCTAAACCCGTCGCAACCCTTTCATGGTGCGTCGCGTTCACAGGTTTTTGCCGAAACCCCTGTTTTGCAACTACTCAAATTTCTACTGTGCTTATACCCTTTAATCTCAGTTATACCCGCAGTAAATACACTTAATATAAATTGAACTTTTATATGTGATTTTAAATACAGACACACGACTAATTTCCATCTATGATTTTATGTCACATGCACACACTTTGAAACCATCCGAATATGGCTTAGTTTGCATTAACATGTTACTAAGTACATATGGTAATTCATGTAATTAAATTGCCTCATACTTAATTATACGTGTACATTTTCGTACGATGTTTGGAACACCGATAATGATGCTCCACTGTTCTAGAATTCCTTAGAACGTCGAGCACTTGTTTCTATACACACTTTCTTGACTTGGACGAACTCTCCGACGGATATTCCTTCTGCCGGACTAGTGAGTCTTTGTTCAAAGCCTCCGTAAGTCTCCACTATCCATGGATTCTCACATGGTCGACGAGCCGGTTGTACCCTAACACCTATGATACCCTTTAGGGATCAACATGATCCTAACGGCTATTAGAAGTTCGCTGTTTTCTTGAATCACGCTGGACCTGTGCTTAACATGGCTAGTGGTAGGGTCATGAGTTCCACCTGACTGCCAACACCGTGGGTGCGTGTTGTGCAACTGTTACTATCGCTTGTTTACTCGGCGTGATTACATGCAATGACCACTAGCTCTCATCTATACTCTACTCGCTCATCTATTCACGTTCACTCTACTATCTCATCTATTCATCTAGTGCTCTCATCTATTTCTTGGTACTCTCTATTGGGAATTAATTGATTGTCTAAAGATAAACATCATAACCAATGCCAGTGCAATAGGGCCCGATCTGGTTCTTGGGAGAGCGCCCGAAAGTGCCATTTGCCTGCGGGAGTTAAAAGATCAGGATGCCAACATTACATCAAAGTGCCATACTATCAAGATTAATCTAAGACAATCAATAAAAATGTTATATTCTCTCGATGTCTTTGACAAAACAAAGTGTTATATTCTCTCGTTGTCTATTGACAACAAAGTGTTATATTCTCTCTCGGCTATCTACGGATAACCAAAGTGCCATTACTATTTCGATTGACGAAAGTTAATTAAAAGTTCTATACTATTCGATTGATAAGAAAATCAATCAAAGTGCAATTTACTCTCTATATGGCCAACTACTTTCTCTCTCTTTATCGTTTTTTCGTGACTTGACTTTAATCATCATACTTTACTCGATTCATCTACTATCTGAACCATGTCACTTGTGCTATTACTTTCTCGACTTTACATGACTTGCTCTATCATTAGTTACTCTGCCTTTTAAAGCACTAATTATTTAAAGCCTGCTTGATCCTGAGATTTAAGTCCTACTGGGCGTTATCGCTCACCTTCATTATTTGTTATTGTGTGTCAGGTAAGTCAGACGATGACGTACACACATCAATGGGATATGACGCGAGTGATGAGTGACCTATAGTCAAATGACGAAGTTACTAGCATAATTGAGTATAGTAGTTGTTATTAATTTAGATTTTTTCCAATATAATGATGTCAATGAGCTGCATGTAGTGGCTCCGAATTAGTGGTTGTAATAGTCTTAGTGATTTTATAATGAAATGAAGAGTTTTATTCAATAGATGCTCTGAATTATTCAACTGATTGTTCATTTTTCTCTACTATGTACTTTGTTCACGTTCTCGCTGATTTATTCCGCTGCTAAATTGGCGGGGCGTAACAGTTGGTATCATAGCCTAGGATGTCCTTGTTAGGATGTTTTAGGTCCTAGGATGTTCTAGGTGAACAACCATAACACGTGTCTAAGTCAACCACCATACGTATGTGAGAGATTGGGTAAAGCTTGGGGTTATGCTAGGAGCTTAACTATATGTACAAACACCCTAAGTTTAAGAAGAAATTAAAACATTATTATTGCTCGCAGGAGACTAGAGGAGATGGCTGGAGAGCGTGCACCAATGGACGAATTACAATGGACCGTACAAAGGTTGACTCAAGCTCTATAACGTAATTCAAGCAAGAGCAAGAAATGGGGCCGAAGACTTATATGGGAACTTCCAACGAATAAATCCCCCTAGGTTTAATGAACTCCGGATCTCGATGAAGCCAAAAATTGGGTGAAGGCGATGGAACAAATCTTTAGAGTTATGCAATGTTCAGAGCAGGAGAAAGTCCTTCTAGCAACCTTCTAGTTGGACCGCGATGCTAGAGCTTGGTGGGAAGCAGCCAGTCGTCAATTACCCAACATCAATATAGAGTGGGATGAGTTTTTAGAACACTTCAACACCAAATATTCTTTCGAGAGGATTGTGAGAAGAAGGAAATCTTAATGAACGCCGACATGAGACCAACTAAGTGGCTAGTTTTGGCATGTCTGCAAGCCGCTCAACTGCTAGAAAGAGCTCTGGAAGCGACAAGGAGATTAAAACAGAGACCAACCAGAATGGGAAGAGAAGATATAATCGTGACAAGAAGGCCAACAAACAAGTGAATCGTAACAATGAGATCATCTGCTTCATTGTCACAAGCCAGGTCATGTGGCGAAGGACTGTTGGCGAAAAATTGGTGCATGCCTACATTGTGACAACTCGAGGCATCAGCTGTGAGACTGTCCACTCTTGGAAGAATCAACTACTAGTGTGGAAAATCTCAATTCTATGAAAGATGGAGAAGCAACCAAACAATGGTAAGGGTAAAATGAAGAATAAGAAGAAGTGTTGAAAAGGGAACGTGATACTAAAGGAGGAGATACAGTAAATAGAAAAGAAGGAAAATGGAAGTGGAGCGAAAGGAGGCTGTGAATTTTGTGAAAGGCCAGGGCACCAAATTGATAACTGTTGGACAAAAGGGTAGATGTCTGTTAGTGGAAGTCAACAACATGAGTCCTCGATTATCCAATAAAGAAGAACCAAACTCCACGCCAAGGACGATTACAAGCCCTTTTGAGATAAATCATGCCAATGAAGGTGGACAAGGTACCATCACAAAGCTCTTAGTTAATTTCATATTATTTTCACGATAACAAAGCCCTAAGGGGGGAGATGATGGAATGAAATATTCAGAGTAAATTGGCAATCGTATCATATCATATGAATTTGGGGACCAAATTCTTTTTAAGTGGGGGAGGATGTAGCAACCTGAAAATTTCAGTATTTAAAAATTTGAAATAATAAATTTCTCTAAAAATGGAATAATAGAAACATACGTACCACTATCGTATGTGTGGGAATACATCGGAAAATTTCGTAAAAATTATAAATCAACCCTAGACATTATCCTAAGGGTTCTACTAAGTAATTCAAGCAACGTAAAATTCGATGGCCAAGTGTTGTTACAATGTGACTAATAGGAAACTGTCGGAAAACCATTAACACGATAAAATAACGCATCCATAAATTAAACGAACATGTCGGAGAGATTCCAACGTCATGTAATGATTACCCATTATCAGAATGGACTAATGGACCTCCCATAGCCGATGAATAAATTAAAGTAAGAAAATTAATTAAATTAAGTAGAAAATAAAGAAAAGGGAATTATATAAAACTCATTAAATGAAAATAAGTAACGGGGTTTATTAAATGGACCATTATAATTTAGTGGGCCATAATAAGGATTTTAAAAATATGAACAATGGGAAAATACCCTAAATTCGCAACTTAAATATTACTTAAATAAAAAAGTGGCATTTAATGCATTAAATAAGCAATTTGAGATGGAATTGGATTCCTAAACCTACTCTAGTTGCTTGGCCACGAATTTGACTCCTATCCTAACCCAAATAGGAAGTGGAAGGCTTAGAAGGAAGGAAGGAAATAGTAAATTCGGAATTAATAGGAGTTATAGTCCAAATAGGAAATACAAAGAGGAGAAGCATAAATACTCTCCTAAAACCCTCATGGCCGGCCCTAGCTCGTGCCAAGGGATTTTTGGACCAGGAAGAGAGGCCAAGGAGGAGGAGATTTCGTGGGGAGAAGAACCTTTCAAGCTCTCAACCCCGTTCTTCAAGTTCTAGCCCTAGAAGAGTAAAATGACTAATGGTAGGCATTCTCACAAGCATAATTCTTATAATTTTAACTGTAGGGTCTTCCCATGATCTGGAACCATGCCCCCAATTTCATATTTTTCCATCGCTTAATCTCTTGTTATGAATTTTTGAAGTTCTGCAACTTGTATGACCCTGACCCTTCATCTTTAATCTTGTTCTTCATGTGTAATTAATTCCGGCCACGAAATTTTTACTGGATGTTCTGATGAGTGTTACCTTTCGTTTGCCCCTAGAAGCCCTAAATTTCATTTACTCTAGTGGGCGAATTAATTCTTTTGCTCATCTGATTCCTGGTCCATGTTTTTGCTGTTTAACCTGACTGAAATATGACAAAACCTCTATAGTTTTCAAATTACTATTTATTGCATGTACCCTGCTGCCTGTCTATAGTCGTTTAGTTTTAGTTTCATAATTTTTCATGCACTGTACGATTTGTTCTCAATTTCTAAAGCCTCCTGTGTCAATTTGTTTAAGTTTTGGCCGCAATCCAAGGTCCTGTCTGATTCCTGTTCGACTTAGGCATAGACCACCAGACGCGACGACCCGATATGCCGCGTTCTGTGGTCTGATTGTGACAGTCTAACCGTTGTGAACTGAACGCGATGGGAAGTGCCGTCGCGATCGCTGTGCTTGGCCTGTCGCGTTCCTCACATGACCCTGTCGTGTTCTCAGCGCCGGTTCTGAACACCGTCACGATCCATGCAAGGCTCTGTTTCGTTCTACCAGTGCGTCACGTTCACAGGTTTTTGCAGAAAACCCCTTGTTTGCAACTACTCAAATTTCTACTGTGCTTATACCCTTTAATCTCAGTTATACCTGCAATAAATGCACTTAATATTAATTGAACTTTTATATGTGATTTAAAATACATACACACGACTAATTCCATCTATGATTTTATGGCACATGCAGACACTTTGAAACCATCCGAATATGGCGTAATTGGCATTAACATGTTACTAAGTAGATCTGGTAATTTATGTAATTAAATTGCCTTATACTTAATTATATATGTGTACGTTTTCGTACGATGTTTTGGAACACCGATACGATGCTCCACTGTTCTAGAATTCCTTTAGAACGTCGAGCACTTGTTTCTATAAACACACTTTCTTGAGTTGGACGAACTCTCCGACGGATATACCTTCTGCTAGACTAGTGAGTCTTTGTTCAAAGCCTCCGTAAGTCTCCTTTGTCTATGGATCCCACATGGTCGACGAGCGGTTGTACCTAATACCTATGATACCCTTTAGGGATCAACATGATCCGAACGACTATTAGAAGTTCGCTGTTTCTTGAACCACGCCGGACCTCTGGACTTGTGCTTAACATGGCTAGTGGTAGGGTCATGAGTTCCACCTAACTGCCAACACCGTGGGCGCGTGGTGTGCAACTGTTACTATCACTTATTTACTCAACGTGATTACGTGCAATGACACTAGCTCTCATCTATACTCTACTCACTCATCTATTCACGTTCACGTTATTTACTATCGTGTTGATATCATTTCTATCGTGACATGACTTTAATCATTACTTTACTTGATTCATCTGCTATCTGAACCATGTCACTTGTGCTATTACTTTCTCGACTTAACATGACTTGCTCTATCATTAGTTACTCTGCCTTTTAAAGCACTAATTATTTAAAGCCTGCTTGATCCTGAGATTTAAGTCCTACTGGGTATTATGGCTCACCCTTCATTATTTGTTATTGTGTCTCAGGTAAGTCAGACGATGACGTTACACACACCAATGGGACAGGACGAGAGTGATGAGTGACCTGTAGTCAAATGACGAAGTTATCCTAGCATAATTGGAGTCTAGTAGTTATTACTTTAGATTTCTTTCCAATATAATGATGTCAAGGAGCTCCATGTAGTGGCTCCGCATTAGTGGTTGTAATAGTCTTAGTGATTTTATAATGAAATGAAGAGCTTTATCAATAGATGCTCTGAATTATTCAACTGATTGTACATTTTTCTCTACTATGTACTTTGTTCACGTTCTCGCCGATTTATTCCGCTGCTAAATTGGTGGGGCGTGACAACCAAAATATATAAAAGTATGGGGATAAAAGAGTCAACAGACTCCTCTTTTTGGTGATGGCAAAACTAACCGAAATCATACTGATAAAAAAATGATATGATGATATTATGATGTGTATACAGAGTATGTATGTATTTCAAAGTATTCTCTCCCCTTTTGGTCAATGAGAGAAAGGAAGGTGTATGAAATAAGAATGAGGAAACCAAAAGGAAAGGTGTGGAGAAAGATTTATGAAGGCCCCCTTAGCTCAAATCAAGTTAAAGAGATAGGGAGTTAAATGTAGGGAACTTGGTTAGAAGGAGTAGACCATGAAAATGACCCATAAAAAATGAGAGTCGTAGTTAAGATTGGATCAAAAATAGAGTGCGTAGATATCGTAGCTGGAAGATTATATAGGTCAACCTAATGTAAGAAGGTGTCGATAGAACATGAAGGATGTGTCAATCTGTGTGACGAATGTGTCAACATGAGTAAAGAGTGTGTCGACACAATAAGAAATTTTCAACAATGATTAGGAGTCATGCTTTTCTAAGGTACTATGAAAGATTATTGTCTTTAGTTGTTGCAGAAATACGTCATTTACAATTACACATGCCCAGCTCTCTTCGGAGAGAGGTGAATCTCTCTTCAGGTAGGGATTTTGTAAAGATGTCTGCTAATTGATTTTCAATTTCTACGAATGAAATGCTAATATTATCATTTGCTACATGATCTCTAATGAAATGATACTTAACTTCAACATGTTTGGTTTTTGAATGTTGTACTAGATCTTTGGGAGATTGATTGCACTGGTGTTGTCACATAACAGGGGTACAGATTTGATGTTTAGTCCGTAATCCTCAAGTTGTTGTTTGATCCATAGTAGTTGAGTGCAGCAACTCCTAAGAGCAACATTTTCAGCTTCAGTTGTTGACAAAGCCACAAAGTTCTATTTTCTTGTAGACCAGGAGGTCCAACAGCCTACAAGAAACTGACAAGAACTGCTGGTGCTTTTTCTATCTACTTTGCATCCAGCATAATCAGCATCAGTATAACCAATTAAATTCATCTTACATGATCTTGGATACCATAGACCTAATTCACATGTATGTGCTAAATATCTAAAGATCCTTTTGATTGAAATTAAATGGTATTCTTTGAGATCAACTTGGTACCTAGCACAGATACATACACTAAATAAAATGTCTAGTCTAGTAGCAGTTAAGTATAGTAGAGAACCAATCATACCTCTGTAAGATTTCTGATCTACTTTCTTACCTTAAGGATCACTGTCTAACCTGGTAGAAGTAATCATAGGCGTGGTCAGATACTTTGCTTATTCAAAACCAAACTTCTTTAGAAATTCCTTCATGTATTTGGTCTAATTGATGGGGGTTCCCTGGTCGTCTTGTTGATTTAGAGTCCAAGGAAGTAGGTCAATTCCCCCATCAAACTCATCTCAATTCTCTTTGCATATTCTTCAAAGTACTTGCAAAGAGATTCATCAGTAGCTCCGAAAATGATATCATTGCACAATCAAGGTATCCTTAGAGCATGATAATAAACAAAGTACTATCTACTTTGCCCTAATAAAACCATGTTTTAATAGAAATGCACTTAGTCATTCATACCAAGCTCTAGGTGCTTGTTTTAGGACCATATAGTGCCTATGCAATTTGAAAACATGATTAGGATGGTGTATGTCTTCAAAGCCAGGAGGTGTTTAACATAGACTTCCTCTTTTATAAAACCATTAAAAATACAGATTTCAAAACTATTTGAAATAATTTTAATCACATACAGATGCATATGCTAGTAAAATCCTAATGGCCTCAAGTCTAGCTACTAGTGCATAGGTTTCATCAAAATCTATGCTCTCCTTTTCGGATAGCCTTGAGCTACCAGTTTAGTATTGTTTTTAGTAATGACACCAGCTTCATCCATTTATTTTTTATGAACACCCATTTGGTGCCAATAACAGATGATTTGATGGCCTAGCACAAGGGACCAAACCTAGTTTCTCTTGAACTAAATTAGTATATCTTGCATGGCTAAAATCCAAGATTCATCAGTCAATGCCTCATTGACTGTCTTGGGCTCAATTTGAGAAACAAAGGAAATAATCACAGGGTATATACATTAGATCTCCAATGATAGTTTCTTTGGGAGTTCCTTCTTATATCTCCATTCCCTAGGAAGATTCTCATGGATTATATCTTCTGTTGTAGTTTTCCCGAGGGGATCTTCATTATTTTAATAGATACCTCTTGCATTTTCTCGGATAGGTCCTCCGTAGCTTTATCATCAATAACAATATCCTTTCTCAAGGAAGGGTTAGATTCATCAAATATAACATCTATAGTTTGTTCAATTAGCAGACTTCTTTAATTGAAAACTCTATAACCTTTGGGTTGGAAGTGTAACCTAGAAAAATAACTTCATCGGATTTTGGATCTAGCTTACCAATGTTTGTTCTTACCATTTGTGAATGAAGCAAGGATATTCAAATATTGAGATGACTGATCTTGGGCTTCTTCTGCTTGTTACAACTCATATGTTGTCTTCTTTAATATAGGCCTTATCATTGCAATATTATTATGTAGCATGCTATGTTAACTACTTCTGCCCAAAAATATCTTAGCAAGTTTATTCAAATAGCATGGTTCTTGCCATATCCAATAAAGTCCTATTATTTCTCTTATCTATTCCATTTTGTGTGGTGTTTTTAGTGCTGAGAAATTGTGTTCGATTCCTAGATCATCACAAAATTCTGCAACATATCATTCTGAAATTCTCCTCCATGATCTGATCGAAGACTTATAATACTGAACTTCTTGTCTTTCTGAACTAACTTGTTGAACTTGACAAATGCTTCTAAAGTGTCATCCTTGTGTTCTAGAAATGAGACCCGTGTATATCTTGAGAAATCATCAGCAATACAAATCTAAAAATTTGCCACCTAGACTAGTAATCCTCATAGGTCCAAATAAATCCATGTGGAGTAGTTCTAAAGGCTTGAATGTGGTGACAATTGTCTTTGATTTAAAGGATGCTTTGGCATGTTTCCCTTCATAACTGGTCCATAAATTTTATCAAATCTTGAGTTAATCTTTGGTAAGCCTGTAACGACCCGAGAACCCGACCCTCTGGCCACGCCGAGGACCCGATTTTCGCGATCACCGCCCACGGATTCGGGGGACCCGGAAGGGCTATAACACACGTCTGGCAGGATATGTAACGGAAGTAAACGTCAACTGCTAAGCTAGAAGCGTACAAGCGGAAACAGGAAGGTAAGGCGAGACCGCTGCGTACCGCTCTAAGTACAGTCCCAACGCACGCACACTAGTACAAGTAAGGAAAAAGGGAGAGAAAAGTCCCTTAGGGGCATACCCCGAGGGTGACGTACACTGAAAGAAGGGGGACCATGTAGAAAGCTAGTCTCCTGCCGGCGCGCGCCCTGACTGCTGAGAAGACACCTACGGATGAGACCAAGCTCAGTAGGGCTACCCCCCCCTGCTCCGCCGGCCTATAGCGCAGAGGAACCTAAACAGAGGGATGAGCTCAAACAGAAGATGGGATTATATCTCACTAAACTAAACAGGCAGAGGAACATATACAACTATAATAAAGGAAGATGGGAGTTATATCTTCTACTACAAAAGGAAGTGCGGAAGCGAAGCTAAAGCTAACACGGTACGGAAAGTACTCTCAGTCGGAAACTCCGTACGACTGCTCGTCGTGACCACCACACGGCTAGTAAAACACAGACGGAGGGAACTCCGCGTAGACAAGGAACACTAGCTACGGGAACAACACCACTAGTCAGACGGTCAGGTGCGTCCACAGACGTATTATCCCGACCTAGGTCCTGGCCCTCGCGTCTCGTCAGAGCGAGGTAGGACACAAGTACAACAACAGTAACTGCCGTAGTCTGGCCGGACTACGTCCCACGCCTGACCTCCAAACGGTTCCGGGGGCGTAGGGAGCGGGCAGTGAGAAGAAGGACTGGCTGGCCTGCGCGGTAGAACTCCAAACTGTGTCTTGGCGTCCCAGACCAACCACGAGAGCTCTGCAGGCGACTCACACGCCACTGTCCTAACCACCGTTTTTCCCTCAGCTCCAGAGTCCGCCTAGGTGGCTGCCAACTCGAGCACACTCATAGCCCGGAGTACTCCCTCAACAGCCTCCCGAGGACGGGGGTCCCAGGTAACGGTAACAACCTCTCGTACGGGACAAGCCCTCAAGTGCCGCGCACCGGGCGAATGACTAGTGTGAAACCGTACTAGGGAACTAGCACAGGTGCCACGGGTACAGTAAAGCGGAAAACGGAAGCGACGGAAGCACAACCTACCTCTGGAATGAGAAGGCGACATAGGCCCTGTCGCCTTCAAGAGGCGACATATGCCCTGTCGCTTTACCAGCCAGAAGGCGACACAGTGTGTCGCCTTACCAGACAGGTGGCGACACTGGGTGTGTCGCCTTCAAGCCAGTCGGGGTTCTGGACATCTTCTTCCAGGAACCTCCCCGAAACGGGGAAAACACTACACATGGGGAGGGGAGCATGCTTATCATGCTAGAAGCCATTAAACATACAACCACCCTCGAATACCCAAAGAACATGGATTCTACGCTCAGAGAAACCTCACTCACACGAGCATGAGTTCTCACACTCCCAACCCCGAACCACAAGAAAACTACGTCTCGAAGGGGAAGGGGAGCATGCCTAGGGCGAGAAGATCAGACGTCCCTACCTCTACGCGAAGAACGCACCCCTTTGGGGCCTTCTCGTAGGTAGAAACATCGCCTCCTCGCACCACACGGCACGAACACGACCCCTGCACGAACGAAGCGACAACCTCCTCAGCACGGCCGCCTCAACACGGGGAGGCACCCCACGAACGGCGGAACTCCGAGAGGGCGAGAGAGGGGGAAAGGAGAGGCGCGAGAGAGGGGAGAAGGTCTCAGGCGCCCGGGCTTTAAGCCCGCGGTCCTGAGAAGGCGACACATCCCTGTGTCGCCATCTTCAACCAAAGGAACATACCCGCCGTCGCAAAACCACTGACACGGTCAAATCTCGGAATTCAAAAAAGTGAAAGCGACAGCCATCTTGTCGCGTTCACCCGACACCGCCAGAGCCGTACTGACACAAAGGACGTATGTCACGTCTGTCAGACTGCGTCTGGGGCGACGCAATGGGAAGGCGACACAGACCATGTCGCCTTCCAGAAGGCGACATACCCCATGTCGCAATCCCAAATAGAACCAGACACCGACGCGGTCGGAACCCAACGTCGCGACAGTCGCCCTGCCGCGACCCAGAGGACGGGGCCAAGGGCCCAAGGGGGCCGGGGTGTTAACAACCCTCCCTCCTTAAGACATTTCGTCCTCGAAACGAAAACAACTCGGTCTCAACCGGAAGATGACAAAATGGGAGATCACCACATACCGATCAATCAAACAAATAAGGAAACTGCTCCAGCATCTCATCCTCGCGCTCCCAGGTGGCCTCGCCCCGAACGCAGTTCTGCCAAACGACCTTAACCAGCGGAATCTGCTTCCTGCGCAACTGCTGATCTCTGCGGTTGACAACACTAACTTGATACTCTGGCACGGACAAATCTGGCGCTACCTCTAGCTGCGAGTAGTCTAACACGTGCGAAGGATCTGCAACGTACCTCATGAGCTGTGAAACGTGGAAACGCTGTGCACACCTGCTAGCTCTGCCGGAAGACTCAGTCTGTACGCCACCCCCCAGTCGCTGACTCTTTCAAAATGGGAATGGCCCAATATATCTGGGACTGAGCTTTCCCTTTCTGCCAAACCTCATGACCCCTTGGTCGGCGAGACCCGCAAGAACCAAGGTCACCAACGCTGAACTGTAACGGTCTCCTGCGGACGTCTGCATAACTCTTCTGCCGACTCTCTGCTGCCCGAAGCCTCCGCCTGACCAAACTGACTGTCTCTGCACACTGCTGCACTAACTCTGGCCCCAAAAGCTGCCTCTCACCAACCTCGAACCAGTGAAGCGGAGTCCTGCACGGGCGACCATATAAGGCCTCGTATGGCGCCATTCCGATGCTCGAGTGATAACTGTTGTTATATGCGAACTCTACCATCGGAAGGTGAGACTCCCAATTGCCGCTCCAATCTAAACAGCACGCTCTCAGCATGTCCTCTAGTGTCCCGAATGGTCCACTCTGACTGCCTGTCTGTTTGAGGGTGGTACGCTGTGCTGACCTCAACTCTGTACCTAGTGCTCTCTGAAGACTGCGCCAAAACCCTGACGTGAACCTCGGATCTCTGTCTGAAACGACTGAAACTGGGATCCCGTGCAACGAAACAACTCTGTCCACGTACAGCCTGGCTAACCTTCCACTGACCACGACATCTTGATAGGAAGAAAGTGCGCTGCCTTGGTCAAAGGTCCACATCACCCAAATACCATCGTGCCTCTGCGGGGTACGGGCCAAACAACCACAAAGTCCATGGTGATGTCGTCCCCTTTCCCACTAGGAATGGGCAACGGCTGCAACTCACCACCAGGACCTGGTGCTCAGCCTTCACCTGTTGACAGGTGAGGCACTGAGCAACAAACTCTGCCACCCCTCTTCATCCCTGGCCACCAGAATGACCTCCTCAAACAATGGTACATCTTGGTGGAGCCGGGATGAACGACATACCTCAACCTGTGAGCCTCTGACAACACTGCCTCCCGAACCTCCTCTGGAACGTACAAGCGGCCTCTGAATCTGACCTCGCTGTCTTCGCTGAGCCCAACGTCCGCACCCGCAAAATGTCTGCTAACTCTGCATCTGCTCACTGCGCCTGCAACACCTGCCTGAACAGGGATGGCTGAACTGACAAACTGGAAGCACTGCACAGTCTCTGGTCCTCGACGGAACGAACACTCTCCTGGACAGCTCCTCGAACAACCTCCACTCTCTGACCATCAGCGAACTCAAGCGCACACGCCTACTCAACGCATCGGCTACAATGTTAGCCCTTCCCGGATGATAGGAAAGGTTAGGTCGTAGTCCTTCAAATACTCCATCCATGGCGCTGCCTCAAGTTCAAATCCCTCTGGGTGAAGATGTACTGCAAACTCTGGTGATCGGTGAAGATCTGAAAAGCCTCACCATACAGGTAGTGCCTCCACAACTTGAGAGCGTGTACCACTGCTGCTAGCTCCAAGTCGTGGGTGGGATGTTTCTCCTCATGCTTCTTAAGCTGCCGAGATGCATAGGAATGACCCCACCATGCTGCATCAGCACGGCACCCAAACCTGTCCTCGACGCATCGGTGTAAACCACGAACCCACCGGTGCCCGACGGCAAGACCAACACTGGCGCTGAAGTCACCTCGTCTTCAGCTCCAGGAAACTCTGCTCACAGTCCTCTGACCAAACAAACCTGGTGTCTTGCCTCGTCAACCGAGTCAACGGTGCTGCAATCTTGGCGAAATCCTGAATGAACCTCCGGTAGTAACCTGCCAGACACAGAAAACTACGGACCTCTGCAACTGATGTGGGCTGCTCCCACGACAACACTGCCTCAACCTTGGCCGGATCCACTGCCACACCAGAACCTGAGATCACGTGCCCGAGGAAGTGCACCTCGCTCAGCCAAAATTCGCACTTGTCGAACTTGGCGTAAAGACGGTGACTCTGCAGGGCCTCTAGCATGATCCTCAGGTGCTCCTCGTGCTCCTTTTTAGAAGACGAGTAGACCAGAATATCATCATCAAAAACAACAACAAGCGGTCTAGGTACTCACTGAACACCTTATGCATCAGATCCATGAATGCTGCAGGTGCGTTCGTCAGCCCAAACGGCATCACGACGAACTCAAAGTGACCGTACCTAGAATGGAAAGCCGTCAAACCAACATCTAACCCTCTGATCCGCAGCTGGTAGTAGCCGGATCTCAAGTCGATCTTCGAGAAAACTCAGGCCGATTGCAACTGATCAAACAAATCATCAATTCTCGGCAACGGGTACCTGTTCTTCACAGTGACCTGGTTCAACTGCCGATACTCGATACACAACGAAGACTACCATCCTTCTTCCTCACGAACAAAACAGGCGCACCCCACGCGAACGGCTCGGACGAATGAAGCCCAACTCAAGCACTCTTGCAGCTGGCGCTTCAACTCACGCAGCTCCGCCGGGGCCATCCGGTAAGTGCCTTAGACAAGGGCATCATACCAGGCAAAAGCTCGATGGAGAACTCTACCTCTCGCTCAGGCGGCAACCGAGAGATCCTCCGGAAACACATCAGAAAACTCAGAAACAACTAGCACATCAAAAACTGAAGGCCTCTAGGCTCCAAGAGCAAACCGAAGCAAGGTAAGCAACGCTGCCATCACGGATCAAACGACGAGCCTTACAGAAAGAAATGAACTGTCGACGGGTAGACCGGATACCTCGAAAGCAGAGAACAGTGCTCCAGGTATCTCGAACCGAACGGTCTTCCTCTGACAATCAACCACGACTGATTGAGCCTCCAACCATCCATGCACAGGATGACGTCGAAGTCGCAAAGCTGCAACGCGTACAACCTGGCCGGCAACTGGTGATCCTCAACCTCGACTGTCACACCCTCCAGGTAACCAAAGGAACGCTATAGTCACCAGACGGGAGATCGACCATCACGTCACACTGCCTCTCGGTGCGTGACAAGCAAGGGACTCGAAAAACTTTTCGGAAGCAAAACACAAGGAAGCACCGGATCAATCCAAACACGAGCAGCTCTACCAAGGATAGGTAGAGTACCTATCACCAGGTTTGATGCCTCTGCCTGCTCCCGAGTGAGCGCCATTACGCGACCACGACCACGTCCACGCTGCGGCGCCTGCTGGGCTGCTGCTGCGGTGACTGCTGCTGAGGAAACTGCTGCTGCTGTTGGTACGGCTGGTACTGCTGCGGCTGCGGGAATGCTGGACTTGCTGCTGGTACTGCCCTCTCGCTACTGACCCGTGCCTGCTGCTGGGGAGGGTACTGGTACTGAGGTGGCTGCTGCGCGTACTGTATTGGCTGCTGCTGCTGCGGAGCTTGCCCCCTAGGCATCCCTCCTAAAGTGGCCTGGCAAGCCACAAGTGTAGCACACTGGCTCCTGACTGCCCTGCTCAGCACCCTGCTGTACTGACTGCTCTGCAAACCTGGACTGACGTCTCTGCTGACGGCTCCGTCCACCCCTACGAGTAGACAACTTCCTGAACTGCGATTGAATTCCAGAGCTACCAGAACTGCCCGAGCTGAGGAAGAGGAAGTCGCACTACCCGCCTACCTACTGGACGCTGGTACGGCGAGGACCTGGAAGAGGCTCCTCCCTGCTGCTGCTGCTGCTGCTGCTGAGGCTGCAAGCCTCCCTATCCAAGGCGGTGGCCTTCGCCACGGCCTCTCCCAGGTGGTACACATGTGTGCCGTCACACCCCACTCAGGTCTGGTCTCAGCCCTGCTATAAACCTCTCTGCACAAGCCTGGTCACTGCCTGCTACATGAGGCACATGCCTCAACAATCGGACAAACCTCTGGTGGTACTGAGAAACTGTGAGGTCGCCCTACACCAATTCGTGGAACTGGTCCCGCCTCTCACGTCGAGCGTAGTCGGGGAAGTACTCGCCGTGGAAGACCTCCAAAAACCGCTGCCAAGTGATTGGTCCAACCGCTGCCCCTGGAAGTGAGTCTGCCTCTGAACTCTCCACCACTCATGGGCTGCTCCCTTGAGCTGGTATACTGCCAACCGAACCTGATCCTCCTCAGCACAATCCATAGTCTCGAAGATGCGCTCCAACTCATGGGTCCAGCTCTCTGCCTTATCTGGATCATACTCACCGTGGAACATCGTGGGCGAAGACGCAGGACCTCTCAAGGAGAGCGGTCCTCGCCTCCGACACTGCTGCCCTCCGCTGACCGGACGGGTACTCCTCCCGTACCACCGCTACTGGCGGACTGGCTGTTCCACCTCTGGCTCCACCTCCTGCTGCTCTGGTACGCCGAGGGAGGTATTGGAAACTGACCACCTGCTGCTGCCTGCTCGGGCTGCCACGCTTTCTGGTACATAGCTCTGAAGAACTTCTCGGCCATGGGAACCAGTCTGCATACTGCTGAGGCTGAGGGTGGTACTCCTGCTGCTGCTGCCCACCTGTTGCCGCTGCCTCTGCTGCTGCTGCCTGTGCACCCTGAGGTTGTGCCACTGACTCCTCTATGGACACCTCCTCCTGGACCTGCCCCTGAGTAGGCATGTCGGACTCATCCTGCTGCTCAACCAGCAGCCTAGCCTGACTGCGCCTACGCGTAGCCATGACCTACATGGCAACACAACTGACAAAGGTTACAAATACCTCTCGGGCGGCTAGCAGTGTACTTGTACTATTGTTGGGATTTACTGTTGCAGTTTAGATCCACTACAAGTCCTGTCAGACCAAGCTCTGATACCAACTGTAACGACCCGAGAACCCGACCCTCGGCCCACGCCGAGGACCCGATTTTCGCGATCGCCGCCCACGGATTCGAGGGACCCGGAAGGGCTATAACACGCGTCTGGCAGGATATGTAACGGAAGTAAACGTCAACTGCTAAGCTAGAAGAGTACAATCGGAAACAGGAAGTTAAGGCGAGACCGCTGCGTACCGCTCTAAGTACAGTCCCAACGACGCACACTAGTACAAGTAAGGAAAAAGGGATAGACAAGTCCCTTAGGGCATACCCCGAGGGTGACGTACACTGAAAGAAGGGGGACCACTGCTAGCTACGGGGACCAAGACTAACCGCCCCGTCTCCTCCGCCCGGCGCGCGCCCTGCCGCTGCTGAGAAGACACACCTGGAAAACAGAGGGATGAGCTTCACAACAGAAGCTCAGTAGGGACTACCAATCTCCTACTGGCTCTAAACAGGCAGAGGAACATACAACTATTAATAAAAGAAAGACGACAGTTATATCTTTCTACCTACAAAAGGAAGTGCGGAAGCGAAGCTAAAGCTAACACGGTACAGAAAGTACTCTCGGTCGGAAACTCCGTACGACTGCTCGTCGTGACCACCACACGGCTAGTAAAACACAGACGAGGGAACTCTGCCTGGACAAGGAACACTAGCTACGGGAACACACACCACTAGTCAGACGGTCAGGGGTGCGTCCACAGACGTCTTATCCTCGACCTAGGTCCTAGCCCTCGCGTCTCGTCAGAGCGAGGTAGGACACAAGTACAACAACAGTAACCGCCGTAGTCTGGCTGGACTACGGTCCCACGCCTGACCTCTCCAAACGGTTCCGGGCCGTAGGGAGCGAGGCAGTGAGAAGAAGGACTGGCTGGCCTGCGCCAGGTAGAACTCCAAACTGTCCTCGGCGTCCCAGACCAACACGAGAGCTCTGCAAGCGACTTACACGCCACTATCCTAACCACAGTTTTCTCCTCAGCTCTAGAGTCCGCCTAGGTGGCTGCCAACTCGAGCACACTCGTAGCCCGGAGTACTCCCTCAACAGGCTCCTAAGGACGGGGGTCCCAGGTAACGGTAACAACCTCTCGTACAGGACAAGCCCTCAAGTGCCGCGCACCGGGCGAACGACTAGTGTGTGAAACTGTACTAGGGAACTAGCACAGGTGCCACGGGTACAGTAAAGCGGAAAACGAAAGCAACGGAAGCACAACCTGCCTCTGGAATGAGAAGGCGACATAGGCCTGTCGCCTTCAAGAAGGCAACATATGCCCTGTCGCTTTACCAGCCAGAAGGCGACACAAGGTGTGTCGCCTTACTAGACAGGTGGCGACACAGGTGTGTCGCCTTCAAGCCAGTCGGGGGTTCGGACATTCTTCTTCCGGGAACCTCCCCGAAACGGGGAAAACACTACACATGGGGGATGGGAGCATGCTTATCATGCTAGAAAGCCATTAAACATACAAACCACCCTCGAATACCCAAGAACATGGATTCTACGCTCGGAGGAAACCTCACTCACATGAGCAGGAGTTCTCACACTCCCAACCCCGAACCACAAGAAAACTACATCACGAAGGGGAAGGGGAGCATGCCTAGGGTGAGAAGATCAGGCGTCTCTACCTCCACGCGAAGAACGCACTCGTTGGGGCCTTCTCGTAGGTAGAAATGTCTCCTCCTCGCACCGCACGGCATGAACACGACCCCTGCACGAACGGAGTGACAACCTCCTCAGCACGGCCGCCTCAACACGGGGGAGGCACCCAAAAACGGCGGAACTCCGAGAGGGAGAGAGAGGGAGAGGGGGAATGGAGAGGGCGAGAGAGGGGAGAAGTGCTCGGCGCCCGGGCTTTAAGCCCGCGGTCCTGAGAAGGCGACACATCCCTGTGTCGCCATCCTTCAACCAGAAGGCGACAGTGGGTATGTCGTCTTAAGAAGGCGACATACCCCCCGTCGCAAACCACTGACAACGGTCAAATCTCGGAATTCAAAAAAGTGAAGGCGACAGCCATCTTGTCGCGTTCACCCGACACCGCCAGAGCCGTACTGACACAAAGGATGTCTGTCACGGTATGCCAGACTGCGTCTGGGGCGATGCATGGGAAGGCGACACAGACCATGTCACCTTCCAGAAGGCGACATACCCCATGTCACAATCCCAAACAGAACCAGACACCGACGCGGTCAGAACCACGTCGCGACAGTCGCCCTGCCGCGACCCAGAGGACGGGGCCAAGGGCCCAAGGGGGCGGGGTGTTGCAAAGCCTTCCACTAAGTCATGCTTCATGAGCTTTTTGATCCATCCAGACTGTGATTACATAATCTCCTGTGCCAAAGTTCTGCATTTTGCTCTTTATTTGCCGCCAAGTATACATCTTGACCTTTCAGATCTTCCAATGTAAAACATAAAGATTTCCTTTTTAGTAGGCTTCGAAAACTGTTATTCCTTCTGTAACGCCCCTCTCAGACACGTACAATTGTACCAACTCACATCGAATTCAAGGGGTAGCACTACAATGGAAACATCCAACAATATAAGTTCAGATTGAGTTATACACAAATGACGAGTTATACATCAATAAATTAAATGGAATAAAAGTTTTCTTTTCCATCAACCTTGTATTCAAATACCAAAACTAGAGCATAAGAAAGAAACTACAACAGTGCAAATAACAACTCCACAAGTACATAAATAACATATTGTTCAAATTACAATTTATTCTCACATACAAGCTCGCTCAATCACACTTCTACAACAACGATCTAATCCTCCATGTCCTCACGTTAAGAGTCAGTATGGACTAACTCCTTCGTGTCAATATCCTCAGTCTCTCGTGAAAGGTTATTCAAATGTGAGTCTACAAGACCCAACAAGCAACAAGGAAAGACAGTTCAAGATTTATCATATAGCTACTTTTAAAACATGATATACAATATAGCTCTTTCCTATCAATGTTGTCCTAAGTCATTTATCACTCATTATCCATATTTTATCAAGTAGCACAAAATTATCACTTATCAAGTAAAGAAAGCAATTCATAACTGGTCCATATGTCTAACATTCTTGTGAATCCTCTCACATATAGCATTGATAGTGCAGAATTAAAGACCTTTTTAATGAAACAATGTCATTGCCATTCACAATTCATGTGCATTTATCACTTCATAGGGTATTATCATATAACATGTAAAAAACTCACATGGTATGTAGACATTATCATGTAGAATGTAGATATCATTATGTAGCATGTAGACATTTCATGTAGCATGTAGACATTTTCTTGTAGCATGTAGATATTTTCATGTAGCATGTAGAAGTGCCAAGACATAGCCCACTATTAATAGAGATCATGTAGTCATGTAGAATTCACTTATCACCTAGGCAAAATAGTGTTGAAGTCTTGGTTATTGCGCAATACCGGGGAAACCATCCCCACCTTAACTAGTAGAACATGTCTACCTTCCAGGATTCATCCATTGCCAAGGATTCATATAGTCAATTTCATGTAGGTGAACCATAACCATAGGCCATTCTATGACGTAGTTCCATGTAGGAATCTCTATAATTGCAATGTCTTATTGGCAATACCATTTCAGAATCTTATGACATGTGATCATGCAATTATCCTACATAAATAATCTAGCATGCTTTTTCATAATTTTATGCATGGTATCAATTCATTTAATAAGACAGTAACATATGTCATACAACCCATTCCATCCATTCTGAAATCAATATTTTATAGTACAATAGTAACTTATCATGATACTACAGTGACTACTCAGATCAAAATTCATGTTCATGTAGTCCTTTTTACATCTAACAATTTCTGGGTCTGGGTACATCTTTATGCAATCAGAAAATTATAGAAGTACAGTGCACAAAAAACCTTGAAAATATGACGGTAACTCTCTTCAAAGACATGCATTGTCTATACAAAATTTCATATTTTTATGAATCAAGCATCATTTCCTATGATTATTTATCATTAATTTGGATTCACTAGCGCCATTAATATATATATATATATTATAGACATCTAATACTTTGACGTTTACATGAAATAGATGGCAGTCGAGGCTAACGTTAAGTTTTTCTGGTCAGAAAATCTACAAAACAGACATGAAATACCGAAACTTTAACCCCTTACTATGGTCTTAATTGTGGGTTTAAAAATCAATAAAAATAATGGATGTATAGAGTTTAGGATCGTAAACCATCCCCCGTGTTGCTTGCCTCTAACACTCTGTAATACCCCAGATTTTTTTAATGCAAATAAATGAAATAATTATAATAATAACAATATAGTAAATTAAATATTTGATCGAAAGAAGAAGGTAAAGGTAAAAGAATACCAGAATAATATTGAATTTGACAATATCTATTAATCTCTGAAGAATAAATGTAGCAACCCGATATTCTAATAATAAATAAATAGAAATACTAAAAAAAATGAATTAATTAAAACCCAATAACAACAAGAAGTAATGGGCTTTATTAAAATAGCTCACCTAAAGGTTAATGGCCAAGTTAGGAGTTGGATTATGGGATAGGAAGAAATGCCCAGAAATTTGTGACAATAATTGTATAGAAAATAGGAAAGGGAAAATTTGGGTTTTAAACAATGGTAATTAGCCATGAATGGCAACCAATTTCGTGACCAACCGTAGCAGGAACTTTCTAATTGTTTTCTGCTCCAATTGGGAGGAGAAATCTCCAAAACATGGAAACAACAAGCTGGAACCGCACCCCACCCTTCTTAGTTGCAATAGGACTTGGAATAAACCCTAGATATAAATATTCGTCATAAGACTAAAGGGGAAGGTTCACCATCGTGTTGGGGTCGTGTGCAGGGTAAGCTAAGGCACCAAGAGCAGAGGAGAACGACTAGAGAACCAAGCTTCTTCCTCAACCTTGCTCTACTGCGACCTGTGCAGAGACTTATTTAGATCTACTTAAAGGTGGGTATTCTCATGTTAAAGAGGAATTAAACTCATACCATCTTGTAGTACATCATGTCTAGTCTCGTTTGCAAGTGATTTGCCTAATTTTCATCATAGATACTCCAAGTTATAAGCATTTTCCCATCATCATACAAGTCTGTGACTTTTCTGTTCATACTACTCTGCATGCCCACCGAGAGCAAATTGATTCGTCCAGAGGCACAGTTCTCTTCTACTCGTTGTCCCTTACAAGTTTCTTGTTCACCACTTTGTCCCAAGAGCCCTAGATTTCATGTTATAAGCGTTGCATGAAGATTGCTGCATGTTTTTACCGTTCTCGGGTTCAACGTTGAATCGCGACCGAGATATACGTCGCCTTTTCATCGAATGGTATCACGTCGGACATGACCGTCATGTTCATATGAAAGGCAACAACCATGTCATCGGATTTTATCTAGGGCTTGACAAGTACCATTGCATCAAACTGTGTGCCCTTTCGCTGTCAGAGATTTAAGAACCGTGACCACAAAGATAGTCGCGTTTTAGTTGTGTTTCCCACTTTTGGAGATCCGGTTTTTTTTTTCCAAAAAACTAGGTTTGCATGAACGCGACGGTCCTTGCCGTTGCGATTCGGTAGAGATTCTCATGAATGCATCTGACCTAAACGTCGCGATTTTGAGACATCAATTGATTCATCCTTATCTGGTTGCCCTAACCACGACAGCCGACATCGTCGCGTTCTGTCCAGAATCGATCTTGTGAATCACAACCGTTAGACCCGTCGTGATTCTACTGTGTGTTTCCAGTAGCTTTTAAGTTCTATTTAATCTATTTATTTGGACTTTGTAATCATGATTAGATTCTGCAATACTGTGTAACGAACAATAAACAACCATGCTAATAAACTTTGGATTATTTACATGTTTCCTTAATTAAAAATCATTGTGCACGACTATCACATGCTCTCATGATTGCTTTCACATCACACACCAAACGCTTATCTTTGCCATGAGGCCATGCAAAAAATACATGAATAATATATTTGGGAATTTACTTCAATAATTTAATATTATTAACCCATTACAATATGACATTGCCTTCGTTTTCTCACATTGTTTTGCAATACCGTTAATCGCCGCTCCATTGTTATAGAATTCCTCTAGAACGTCGAGCAACTCGTTTTCTTTACACCCTACTCTCTTAACAAGTTGGAACCTCTCTGTTGGACATTCCATTCTGGAAGACAAGGCCTTTTGTTAAGACCTCCGTAAGACTCCGTACTCTAAGGATCCCTCATTGAGACCGAGCTGGTTGTACCCTAACACCTATAACACCCTTAGGGATCAGTATGATACAAACGGCTTTAGAAGTTCTCTCTTACCTTGAGATCACGTCGGACCTCTAGACCTGTGCATAACATGGCCAGTGGTAGGTTAGTGAATTCTACCTGACTACCAACACCAATCTCGCATGTTGCGCAACTGTTACTATCGCCTATTATAAACCATCATTTTATGTGTAGTGACCTATATTCTCATCTAACTCTACTCTACTCGCTCTCTATTCACACTCTCTCTACGTTCTTGTCTATTCATCAAGTACTCTCATCTATTTCTTGGTACTCTCTATTGGCCATTTGACTGATTGTCTAAGATAACAACATCACTAATGCCATACAATATTATAAAGGCCTGATCTTGTCCTGGGAGGAGCGCCCGAAAAGTGCCATTTGCCCATGGGAGTTTAATGGTCAGGATGTTCGGCATTACATCCAAGTGCCATACTATCTAGATTAATCAAAGACAATCAAAACACAACGCTATATTCTCTCGGTTGTCTACAGACGACCAAAGTGCTATATTCTCTCGTTGTCTATTGACAAAACAATGTGCTATATTCTCTCGTTGTCTATTGACGAACAAAGTTCTATACTCTCCCTCGGCTATCTACAGATAACCAAATTGCAATACTATCTTGATTGACGAAAGTTAATCAAAGTGCTATACTATTTCAATTGATGAAAATCAATCAAAGTAACATTACTCTCTATATGGCCAACTACTCTACCTCTCCTTGCTATACGTGTTACTTGCTATTGCTCGACAATGACGTTACTTGCTATTGTTTTGCTATCGCTCTCTATCGTGATTTGATTCCTTGTGCTACTTGATTCATTCGCTATTTGAACCATGCTACTCAACTTATTGCTTTCTTGACTATACTTGGTTCTCTCTATCATTAGTGACTCTGCTTTTAATACATTATCATGTAAAGCATGTCCGCACCATGAGATATAAATCCTACTGGGCGTTATCGCTCACTCTACGTTATTTGTCATATGTGTTTCAGGTAATTTGAATGTTGACGATACACACATCAAGGGGAATGGACCATAGTGTTGAGCGACCTGGAGTCAAATGATGATGTTACCCAAGTATAATGGAGTCTAGTAGTCATTGCATTAGATTTATTTTCCAATGTAATGATGTAATTGAGCCCTACGTATTGGCTCTGGATTAGTGGTTGTAATAGTCTTAGTGAAATTTTAATAAAATGAAGAGTTTATTTTAATTTATTGTTCATTAGATACTCTGAATCACTTAACTGTGGTACAATTTACACTACTAACGCACTTTGCTCACATCTCCTCGATTTATTCTGCTGCTAAATTGGTGGGGCGTGACACCCTCCTTCTAGAGTAGCGATTAAATAGTCGAAGACGCCCGCCTTGGCAACAAGGCAGTCCCCTTCGTCACCTTCGTTTCCTAATCCGACTTCCAGAACGACACCCCCTGATGGAGATCCTTCTGAACATGATCCTCCAAGTCGCCTCCTTGTTTAGCTCGCCTCGATCTGCACGAGATGCCACACTGCAACCCTCTCTGTCCCGCTTTTCACACCTCAAAACCATCGAAAAACCTCTCCCTAAAGGCCAACTCAGGGTCTTATAAAGAATCCTAAGGTTTACCCAAACTCTAATCCTGACCTTTGAATTGAAAACGTCCTAATCCATCGAATAAACACCAAGAAAACAGCCGAGCATTCCGCTCTGGAATGGTAGCTGCAAAAACTCGAAAGTCAAGATAACGTCAACACATGTTGTCATTTAGCATGAGGTAAACAACAATCGATCATGCCTTCAACATGTCTGACCAAAAAACTAAATATTTTAGAAAAATATTAACGACACAGAGCCCTGTCATTTACAGAAGGTAGACGACAATCGATCATTGTAAGATCCGGCTTCCCGGCTTTCCATCCGGTGTCTTGGATGACCGGCCACTAATGCGTCCAGGCTGGGTGACGCGTTAGTGTTGCGTCATGGGTGTCCAACGTGACAGTCATTCTAGTCGCGACAAGCTTGTGTGTCGAATTCTTGTCGTGCCCTGCTTTTCCGTTGCGTCTTCGTGTTGCGCTCGATCAACAGGTCGCGATAGTGTTCCATGCCTATTGTCGTCTGGCAGCTGTCAGGGTGGCAGGCGTGTCAGTACGACCTATTGCGGCGTCCCTGAGGGACGCTTTCTTATCGTGGTCTGTTGTCCCGTCGAGCGAAAGTCCTTAATGTGACGCGTTTCCCCGTCGTAAATTGGGTACCAAAGGCTTAAGGCCTTGGCCGGAGACCCCTTCTCCCTTTCTCCCTTCTCCCCCTCTCTTCTCCCCATCCGACGGTGCTCCACCTCCCTCTCTCCCCTTTGTGTGTTTCAGGTGAGGAGGAGGGTCATGCTCATGTCCCCGGTGTTGTGGAGCTTGCGTGGAGCGAGGAGAGGTGGCCAATCCAACGTGAAGGGCCCTTAGGGTTCTTTTCTTCTTGGAAGGTAGGGATTATTTGTGCCCTTGTCGATCTGGGTGGATTGGGAGCCCCTCGTGGTTTGTAGATACCGTTTCCTACTTCTTCATGCTCCCCTCCCCCGTGTGGTGTGTTTGTGGTGTGTGGGTGGCCCCGGGATGGAGCATCCCGCGGGTTTGCCCTTCTTCTGGTGTTGCGACCGCGGTGCACGTCGCGACACCAGAGGGCGCGATCGTCTTGCGGTGTGCCAACCTGACGCGATGGCGTCGCGGTCTGGCAGTCTGACGCGATCTTGTCGCGGCGTATTTCCCTGTCGCGGTGCCCTTCCCCGTCGCGATGGTATCACAACGGCTAGGGGTGACGCGACAGTACTTGTGTTGTCTCGGGTGTTTTCGTGACCCCGGTTAGCGTGTCGGCGTGTGCCCCAGGGCAGGCTTGCCCTTAGGACCTTCAAGTGGGGAATGCGGCAGGTTACCTCGCTGTGTGTTCAGTGACCGAAGGTGACAACTTTGTGGTCATGTCCTGGTGGCAGTGTCAGGAGGCTCACGTCTGTCTAATAATCAATTGTCTGGTGGTCAATCGATTATTAGCAGAGCAAGTTTTCTATACTGACTAGTGGTGTTCCGAGTTTCTGGCTTGCTCGTGCGTGCCTGGTTGGCAGACGGCCCTCTCGAGGGTCCTGTGTGCCTTATGCTTGGGGTAGTCATGGGTTACAAGCCAGTGGTTCGGCATGGTTTTTGTTGTGCTGCCCCGTCTGTTCGCCCAGTGCTTGGCACTTGAGGGCTTGTCCCATTCAAGGGTTGTCTCTGTTGCCTTGGACCCCCATCCTCGGAGCCTTTAAGGCAGCGTTCGGGGCTATGAGCGTGCTCGAATTGGCAGCCGAGTTAGTGGACTCTAAAGTTGAGGGGAAAACGAAGAGGTTGGACAGTGGCGTCGAGTCTTGTAGAGCTCTCTTGATTGGTCGGGATGCCAAGGATGTTCAGAGTTCTTCCAAAAATAGGCCAGACAGTCATTTTTATCACTACCTCGCTTTGCGTTGGTTCTGGAGCCGCATAGGGAGGTCAGGCATGAGGCCGCAGCTTGGCCAGGCTGTGATGGTGCGTGTATTCTTGTGGTGTTCTGTGGCGGCTATGTCTCACTTTCTAGGGAGGTTAGCGGCAGGAACTAGGCTGGCGAGCAGAGGGAGTGGCTGGTGTGTCCTCCTCTTGGATGCTAGTGGCAGTGGCTTGGTTGCTATTGTTGTGATGACGTTTCCTCACTACGTTTCCAAGTATTATCCGTTGTCCTAGCTTGCACGATGGTTATAGCCTGGCCGTGCCTAGTTTTCGTAGGCATCGTTGGTTTGGCCTTGTTGGCCCATGCTTCTGGTGGTTTCCGTTCGGTGTTCTCTCGATTCCGTAGTCCTGTTCTTGGGTGCTAGTCCATGGTGGCACCGGTGTGTGTGGCTTCCCGACCTCATGGTGTGTCCAGGGTCCTAGGTTGTTTTTCTTGTAAGCCCTCGACCTTGTGGAGGTTGAGGTGACCGTGCTTGTGGTGAGATGTTCTTCTCACATGGTTGCTCTGTGGTCTCTGCAAGACCCCATCTCGGTGGGCGTGTCGAGACTTGTTTCTGTGATGTGCCTGACTCCGTTGGTTCTGCGGAAGTCGTGCGTGTGTCACGACCTTGGTTGGCGGTCGTGGCATTGCATTGTTCTGTTCCACTACTTAGTAGTATCCTATTGTAGGTGTTCCTCGCTTTATAGCTTTCTAGTGTAGTTTCCTATTTCGGAGTTCCTGTTGCTCTGGTCGTTGAGGGACTGGTAATCCCTACTGGG
Source organism: Colocasia esculenta (assembly GCA_014218235.1). Classification (NCBI taxonomy): domain Eukaryota; kingdom Viridiplantae; phylum Streptophyta; class Magnoliopsida; order Alismatales; family Araceae; genus Colocasia; species Colocasia esculenta. The sequence continues at coordinate 72,298,496 of CM024756.1, forward strand.
CCTTGTTCACGAGGCTCACTCCCCCTACTTCCTTCAGCTAGGGGCTCGTCATCGCAGTAGCTCGGTGTTGGACGGGTACGGAGGCGGCTGTGGCATCGTGTGCTCTCAGTAGCAGTGAGAGCAAGTGCTGTGAGCTGTTGTACCTGAGTGGGTTGAGAGTTGTGCTTTGCGAGTTCTCGGGGTATGCCCCTTAAGGACCACACCTTTCTTCTCGTACCTGTGCTTTTACTTGGGACACGTTGTACAACTGTATATCTTGTTATAGTTATTAAATTTTGTACATATCTCACTAGACTATTTCTTCTAACCCTTCTGGGTCTTCAGAACTGTGGGTGGCGGCGCAAACTTCGGGGTCCCTGGCGGGGGTCCGGGAAGTCGAGTCATTACAATCATGCCATCTACTTTGGTGAACGACAATGGACTATCACGTCAAGTTCATCAAAATTCACATTCTTACATGGTGTTGAAACACACACACAATTACAAAAATAAACAAGCAAGAGATCTAGGGTACCACACCTTCCTTAATGATTAGACACTTGGATTCTTGGAACTTAACTTGATGATCCTTGTCGCATAACTGACTTATGCTAATCAAGTTATGTTTGAGACCTTCAACACAAAGTACTTCTTCTATCAGTGTCTTTTATTTGCTTCCAACTTATCCACAACCAATTACTGACCCTATTCGATTGTCTCCATATGTCATTGTTCCTTCTTCAATCTTGATAGATGAAAACAATTTCTTACTTCCAGTCATATGCTTTGAGCACCCGTTGTCCAGGTACTATTTTGATGATCTAAGGCTCTCCTTATTATTAAGATTTGACATAAAGGCAAGATGAGATTTTTTCTTTTTCTTAATCATCTGAGCTTGATTCTTTTGATGAGCTGTCTTCATTGTTTCAGGAAGCAGCCATAACTTTCTCTTGTATCTCTTGTATTTACTGATGGCTCTTCCTTCTTGTGCCTTCTTGTTTAACTTAGGCAATCTGTCCTTAGATGCCCTGGCTGCTTACATTCATAGTAGATATGTGTTCGTCTTGTTGTCTTTTCTGCAGAATCTTCTTCCTGACGGTTGCTTCTTCTTGCTAATATTCTTTGCAGTCGTCTTGACAAGAAGGCTTCTTCTTCACTATCTATATTGCTATTGTCACTGGTTGCGGCATAGTCTTTGCTTGCTCAGCAGGTTTTATTGCCATGCTAATTTTCTTTTCGAGATGCTTTCCCTCAGTCTCTCATATTTATCTCATGAGTCATTAGAGACCCAAGAGTTTCGAGTGACATAGCCATGAGATCATTTTCTTCTTCTATGGCTGTAACTTTAGGAGTCCATAAGTTGGTAAGATCTTAGTATTTTCCTCACCATATCTACTGTCTCATACATTTTCCCAAGCCCAACCAAGCCATTTGTAATGTTCGGTCAGGTGACTGTACAATTGGGAGATAGATTCTCCTGAATGCATTTGGAAATTTTCATATTATGCTACCACTATATCTATTCTAGTTTCTCTTACATTATATGTCCCTTTGTGGGTGAGTTTCAACTTATCTCACATATCTTTGGTCGACTTGCATGCAGATATTCTGTTAAAGTCCTTATTACTTAGTGAGCAACATAATATACTCTTGGTCTTGTTGTTCTGAGACATTATTTTCTTACCAGCATCCATCCAGTTCTCTTGGAGTTTAGGACTATCAGATCTCCATCTTCTATTACAGTCCATAGTGATAGTCAGAACCTTGAGAAGGAACTTCATTCTTATCTTCAGTAGTTTTAATCTTTTCTCTCGAGCAGTGGAGGCCTGTTGACAGATTGACCTTCTGCATAACCTTGGGCTGCCATAAATCTTTGCTCTTCAGATCGTGAGATCTACTTGCTTGAAGAAACTTGGCTCTGATACAACATATTGACTAGGTTACAAGTCCAAAGGGAGGGAGGGTGAATGCGTTGCTTGAAATATATCTTAAAATTTTCCTATTAAAAATAACTTCAAATAGAAACACTAAACACAGGTGTTAGAGTTAGTGAGCAGCAGAAATAAGATAAAAGCAATCACACAAAATGCACAAGGATTTTTATCCTGGTTCGGGTCTCCTATAACCAGGAATCCTACGTCTAGTCCCCAAGAAACTACTTAGGATTCCACTAACTAAAGATATAGTCCCCTTCAAGGACACTTACACATCCAGCACCCGCTGGCCTTCTCTTCAACCCACGAAGAGGCAATACAACCACTTGTAGCAACAGGTCTTCCCTTCGACAAGGGGAACAAAACCACCTACCCACAGCAGGTCTTCTCTTCTCATAGGAAGAGGAGCACTCTTAAAGAAGATTTGAAGGGATGGCCCCTAGACCAAGCTTATACAACAATGTAGTGCTTGATCTGAGGCATAAACTGAGAGAGAGAAGAATGGGCTACGATGTTACTCTCTCAGAAACAACAATCTCTCACAAGAAAAGAAAAGAAGCTTAGGGAGAGCTCAGAGCAGATGGACTTGAAGTGACGGCGCACTGCTCTTCAAGTGGTTGTGAAGGCTTGTGTATTTCTTTCTTGGTTCACTTGGATGTTTGTTCATCACAACCATTCATCTTCTTCTTTATAAGCACTTCAGCTACGTTTAGATGTGTCCGCTGAAGTGTTTGTTGTCTCTCATTCCTTAGTGCTCATTTTTATGCAGTCGCAACAAGTCTTATGCTGTAGAAACATGTGACTACCAGAAACCTGCAGGCATTAAATGCTAAGAGAGATGTCTTTAGTATCAGTCAACGTGCAAAAGGATGTTATACAAAAATAGATATGTCCATTCTGTCACCAAATAAGGTATAATAAGACTTGTTATAAAGATGGCAAACTGTAAAGCACTTTTTGCAATGGAGCAGTGTCACTTGGCTAATCAAATCCTTTTAGAATACTTAACATGAGAAGATGTGTTTCCAAGAAAGATAGGTTATTTTCTCTTCACATGAAAAGCATTAGAAGACATATCATAAAAATAGTAGTCAATCAAAAAGTCATATTGCATGGGAATTATATCCAGCAATAGACTATGCGTATGAAAGACATGTGAAATATTAACAGACGGTGGGAGATTTGAGTTTCATGTGTTCAAATCGTTAAGGATATTTGAAATAGGTCTAAGAATAGTTTAATCATTTTATCAAGGATGTTTTCAGAATGTTCCATAATCAGAAGATATGCAATATGATCAGTATGATTTCATCAATGAAAAAGGCTTGATAAAGCTAATATATATTTTATTTGAAATAGCATTTTATATGATAAAGTCAATCGATGTATACATGCAATCAATATCTATGCAATCGATGTTTAAAGGGAGGGCAATCGATATCTAGAGCTATCGATGTTTAAGTACAAGGCAATCGATGTTTATGCAAGACAATTGATGTTTAAAATGGTTAGCAATCGATATGAAATGTTTAGCAATCAATATGTCAAGGAAACAACATAAGCGATCAAAGTGAATGCTTCGACTGGCCAAATTATAACATTATCGGTCGAAGTGGAACTTGGATATGACGAAGTGAACTTCGTATATAACAAAGTGAACTTTGGATATGATGAAGTGGACTTCGTATAAAATAGATCATAATGTTGTCGGTCGAAGTGAAACTTCGTATAAGACTTCGGATATGACAAAATTGAGCATCGACTGATCACGACCAAAAAACATGCATGACGAAGTGCCAGCTTCGGATATGATGAAGTGGACTTCAGATATGACGAAGCTAGCTTCCTATATGAGGAAGTAGAGCTTTGACTGATCACGCCGAAAAACATGGATGACTTCAGATGATGAAGTTTAAAGTAATAGAAGATGAAACTTGACTTCGATTGAAACTGTGAAAATATTATCAGTGATGAAGCACATGAACTTATGAATGAAACTATGAATGACAACAAAGACTTATAAGCAATTAAACACCATCTAGTGAACTTATAAATAGTTGGAATACTTGCAATGATGATTCTTGAAGTATAATTTATTTCCTTTGAGTCTCCTGTTGACAGACTTAACCAAAATGGTATTAAGGTAAATACACATGATTTAGATAAATATAAAAATATTCTACTAACTTTTGTTATCACCAAAATATATAAAAGTATGGAGATAATGAAGTCAACAGCTTGGGTCCTAAAATGAAATCAATGTTGGAATGCAACAATGATTTCTGAATCTAAAATGATTTACTTTTGGTATAGATGCATTTTTCTTATTTACGGAACTATGAGCAGCATTAGTTCCAAATCTTCTCTTAGTCATATTCAATGCACCTATGTTTTCATGAGGTTCTCTACTTTTTAGATGTTTAACATGAAGATCAGAACACTTCTTTTGTGCAGCAATCTTTTTCTTATATACATGGAATTTCTAAACTTTGTCAATATGAACATGATGTTTATTCCAATATGTATGAACATGTGTATGAGAATGGGGCTTGGGAGCATGAACAAAATGATCAATTCTATGCCAACAGTATCTAGAAATATGCCCAAAGTGATGGCATGTAAAGCACTGAACTGGTTTGGCATGTTTCTGCAATCTTTGATTTTTATTCCAGTAGTACTTGGCAAGATGACCAGGTTTATTGCAATTAAAGCACATAGAAGAATTTCTTACCTGATACTTACCTTGGCATGAGTGCATTTGCTGGAATCTCTGAAACCCTCTAGAGTACCTTTGATTATTCTTGGGTTGAAGGGGAGGAGGTGGTACCCTTTGGTAGCTCTTGGCATGATGTGGAGTTGGAGCTTGTGTTAGAGCTTTTCTTTATTTGTGTAGGAGATGGAAGACTCTTGTAGTCTTCTATTTTTTTGTTTCAATTTTCTTGTTTTTCATAGAAACATTATTCTTTTTGATATGAGCATCTTTCTTGTTGTTCTGATTTTGTTTCTAAATAATATTTTGAACAAGTCTTTTAACAGATTTTTCATTAGACTTCTTGTTTGGAGCAGTCTTGTTCATTTTAGAAATCTTTATCTTATTCAAAACAAGATGTTTATTTGCATCAGTCTTGAATTCATTTTGCAGCTTTTATTTTTCAACTTTTAATGCAACAACTTCTTTTTCTGAAAGTTGAAGTTTGTTTAGCATGACATTCTAACCATTTATCATCTTATTCTTTTCATTGTCAAATTGTCCAATTTATTTTTCCAAATCAGCAATTTTGTTGCTTAAATTTCTACAATCATTGTCCAATAGTTTATCATGCAACATGCACTCAATCTTCTTTTTCAGATAATGATTTTCTTCAACAAGTTATCTACATTTCTCATTTATCTGATGATCATGAGCCATATTGAAAATCTGTTTGTTTCTTTGTCAAATTTGAAGTTTTCATTAAGATGAATCTATTTTTCATTTTCATTTTCTAGATTAATGACTTTAGATCTCAATAGCTCATGGTTCTCTTTTAAATCATTCAATTTGTTTTGACAACTTTTGACTTCATCATTCAAACTATCTCTCTCAGAATTTAGTTTTTGAACTTCAATTTTCAAATTCTCATTTTCTTCTGAAAGATCTTTACCGTTGTTCTGAAGTACTTGAAGTTTATTTTTCAATTTTTTATTTTCAGACTTCTTTCTCTTATTTTTCTTGCATACATATTGATAGAATTCAATCATTTCATTATATGACATTTCTTCCTCTGAAACAGAATTAGACTTTGAGCAATCAAATGATCAATAAGACTTCTCACTTTGAATGTTTCTTGAACTTTCTGAGCCAAAGGAGCTTTTCTAAGCCATTAAACACTTGTTTGAAATTTCTTTTCTTTCCTTCCAGCCTTCATAAAGGAGTCCTACATGTTAGATTGTAATTGTGAGCTTGAGGACTTCTTTGAAATTATAGCATAAAATTCATGCAAGTTGATGTAACTAGCAATTTCAACATATCTGCTCATTATAGACAATTCTCTAAAATCAGTAAATCAGATTAAACAAAAAATAGATTGATTTTAAAGCACTGGGTTTGATATCAATTGTAGTATCACTCCTAATCGTTAAATCAACCAGTGAGCACACAATTGGAGATCAATTCAAGCAATCAAACAATTCAAGTAGATCAGATGATGTTTCAAAGAATCAAGTCAGAGATCCAAAAGCTTAGAATATCCATATATTAGATCTGTCAAACCAACAGCAATGTATAGTGCACCTACTCGATTCCAAATTGTTGGATCAGAATAATTAATCACACAATATGATTAGAAGCATAAGATGCACTAGATTTCAAAAATCAACTTCGATGAACAGAGTATTGACTCTAATGTCACTTGAAGGATCACTTCTGATTGTTATAACAAACAGTGAGCAATCAATTGGATATCAAATTGGAGATCCAAAATGAAGCAATCAAATCAAATCAAATCAAATTAGAGTCAGCATCAACCTGCTCTGATTCTAATTGTAGGATTAGAGCGATGAAGTATACAAAAAGACTTAACAATAAAGCTAAAATTGATCTACTAAATCACAATCGATGAACAGAGTACCAGGCTCCGATACCAAGTGTAGGATCGATTACGGTGATGGAAAAATCAAGAGGGGGGGGGGGAGGGGTTGAATAGATTTGTAGCAGAAACTTAAGTAATTACAAAATACTTCGAAATTAAGAGTTCCATCCAATTAAAATCTCACAGATCTGAATTCCTTTGGCTTTAATTCCATTGTTAGCAGATGCAAGATGAAGCTTGTTCGATGGATCCCTCCTATTACCGGGCTTTGCCTCAATGTTGATGGTGCATCCAAAGGAAATCTCAGTTTGAGTGGTGGTGGTGGTTGTATTAGAGATTCCAATGGTGATATCCTTCTGGCTTTTGCTTTTCATTATGGTTTTAGTAATAATCATCAGGCTGAGATTAGAGCTTTTCATGATGGTCTTAGCTGGCTGACGAGTATGGCTTTTGGATTTCTTTGATTTGCTCAAACTCGGCTATTCTTGTTAAATCTTTATCTACTAATTCCTCTCCTAGCTGGGACTGTTTCAGATGGTGGCGATCTACAGCTGCAATTATACACAGATTTGGGGCGGATTTTTGTCATGTGTACAGAGAAGCTAACAGAGTTACTGATGCCCTAGCGTCTTATGCTTGCTCCCATGTTGACAATAAAAATTTTCCATCTTCTTTTGCACTACCCCTGGCCTGTAGGGGTTCAGCTACATTAGACAAAACTAGTCTGCCTTATATTAAGCTAGACTAGTTTCTTGTTTTGTTGGGGCTTGCCCGGTTGGTGGTTGTATTTCTTTTTTCTCTATATTAATATTCAGGCCCAGGTCTCTTGCTGCTGGAGTTGGAACATTCTCTCCCTCTGAGGGAGGGTGCACTCTCCTAGTTTTGGAGACCTGACGACCGGTTTGATTAACAAAAAAAAAGTAATGTGTGTGATTAAGAGACATTTTATCAAATAGTGTGTGTGAGTGTATAGCAAGTGTAGCGAAATCCTATGCAAGCATCTGGTGCAGAAAATAGATCAAACCATGGCACAAGAGATTTTAGGTGGTCCGAAAATCACACTAGTGATTCCTACATCCACCCCTCACACAGTAAGGCCACACTACTCAAAACCCTGAGTACAACACGCACACTTGAGCTCGACGGCTCAAACCACACACACACTTGAGCACGATGGCTCAGAAACACGCACATGCTAGAGTGGATTCACAGGAAATCAGATCCTCTAGCTTTGATCTGATCCACAAACACTTGATCTATAGAAAAATCTTGTGCATATTGCACCACACATATTCAAGTCAATTTTGAATGAGCAATCCAATAGAGATGAGAGTTAGGAGTGTGAATTAGATGTTCTTCAACTGAAACATTTGCTGGGAGGTTGAACTTGGATGATCTTGAGGAGATCTGATGGCCCCTCTTCAGATTGTTCTTCTCTGACTCCGATCTAGATCTTCTGGAAATCGCCTATCAGATGAACACCTTCTAGGATGCTCCCGCAATTACTCTACTGCTTCTTCTCTTTGCGTCTGTTGCTCCAATTCTTCTTCTTCCTTTTCTTCTACTGATCTTCTTCTCAGCTTTGCTACTTCTTCTTTCTTTTCTCCCTGGCGGTGCTGGGAATATTTTCCAGCGCTTTTTATGGGCTAACTTTTCATATGAGACAAAGAGCATATTTATAGCCCTCATCATTGACCATGTACCTTGGGATGCCAGAGTACCACAATTATGGTTGTCTGTACACCCTTTAGTGACATGTGCTTCTACCCCGTGACACGTGCTGCCGATTTTTGATCTCCTAGTCAAAGTGTCTCGACACATGTATCATGTGTGTCGGCACCCTTAGCCTTCCTTCTTGATATGCTCACTGGAGTGCACACACGTGTGGATACACTTCTTGGATTGTGTCGACACACTTGGCTATACTTCTTCATATGCTAACAGGAGTGCGCACATGTGTCTTAGCCCCAGGGATTCATGTACCCCAAGCATCTTGAGTGAGACACATGCCAATCACATGATATCTTGCATAGATAACATCTTAAGGCATTCATAAGAAAAAATAATAATATACTTCAATCGATAATAGCAATCGATTGGTGACTCACAACAATCTATATGAAACTTAAGAACAATCGATTTTATAGCAGATGATTGACCAATCAATGTGAATTATTCATCAATCGATGTGACTTGAATCAACAATCAATTGATGAACAATCGATTGACTAGCCTTCGACTGTTTGAACCTCAACTATCAAAGAGTCGACTTGTCAGCAGTCGATTAATGAACAAAATGAACAATCGATTGGCCAGACTTTGACTGTCCAAGAGTCGATTGTCTAGACTTTAACTGTCAAAGTGTCGATTGGCCAGTCTGTCTATGATTTGCAAACAATTATTAGAGGATATGCAACATGAAAGTACTTATGATTTATCATTAAAACATTGTGAATGTTGTCATGATCATTATATGTACAATATACGATGTGTACAACATGTCATTGTCAAGTTGTGTGCAAAATGTCATCATCCAAATAAACAACACAACAATCTCACATATGTACGATATGACATCATCAGATTATGTACAATATGTCATCATCAAAACATACAACTCAACATAGAGATGAGGCAAGAGAAGCAAGAGCATCAACTAGAATGTTCTGGTTGCGGGGGACATGGACAAAAATTAGTTTGGAGAATAGCTTGGCAGAGACTGAAGCATGTTCTTGGGAGGGTTTAAGCTTTGGATCACAAGTGCGATACTCGATGAGCACTTGGCGGAGAATTAGTTGACTATCACCTACAATCCGCAGATGTGTGACACCAAAGAAGTGAGAGGCCTCTAGTTCGGCCAACAGAGCTTCATATTCAACTATATTGTTTATGACAGGAAATGATAGTTGAAAAGCTTGTAGGATGGTACCCCTTCAGGTGATAGGAGAACAATCTCGATACCCTTACCATGAGAATTCAGAGCTCCATCAAAATGTAATGTCCACATAGGATCAGATTGGCTAATGGATATTAGTTCCTCATCTGGAAACTCTGAATGGACATAATCAAATTAAGGGATAGGGTGATGAGCGAGATGTTCAGCTATGTCATAGCCTTTGATTGATTTCTGTTGAACGTAGGTGATGTCAAACTGAGAAAGAAAGCTTTTCCAACATGCTGGCCTATCAATGAGGACATATTTTTCAAGAAGGAATTGATAGTATTCATACAGGCTATACGATGGACTTCATGAGCAAGAAAGTAGTGCTTTAATGTTTGCACTACCCAAACTAGATCGGCATATGTCTTCTCCATGGTTGTGTACATTTGCTCACAGGGGTTGAGAAGCTTAGTGTAACGACCCAACCTCCCGGATCCCCGCCACGGACCCCGAAGGTCGTGCCGCCACACACAGATCCGAAGACCCAGAAGGGTTAGAATTTAGTCCAGTGAGATAAGCAATGAATTCAAATAACTATAACAAGAAAGTTCGACATTAATAAAGAAATTATGGACCATGTCCCAAATAAAAGTACAGGTACAGAAAGAAAGGTGCAATCCTTAAGGGGCATACCCCGGGACTTGCAAAAAAGCCACTCTCAACTCACGGTATAAGTGCTCATGCTCACAACTCACACTGCTGGCAATGCACGGGCGGTGAACAGCTGCCACCACGACCCCAGCAACGAACTCCTGCGACAGTGAGTCCCTACTAGAAGAGAGTAGGGGGGTGAGCCTCGCAAACAAGGCCCAGTAGGGATTACTAGTCCCTTACCAGCCAGAGCAGCAGGAACTCCAATGAAAGCAGAAGCAAAACTACTCTACAAAGCAGTCAGGTAGGAAACACCTACTGCAGAGAGCAGTGAACAGAGTAATGACTCGACCACAACTCGGGTCAGGCCAAAGATGACTCCCGCAGAACTAGCGGAGTCAAACACATGTGGAAGCAACCAGAGTAACGCCATGACCTGCAACCAAGGTCGGGCCAGAGCAACACAATGAGGAAGCAAACCCTCAGCACGCACCCATGGATGCAAGGAAGCTCACGGAACACCGGAGCAACCACGAGAGACCAGAGTCTCAAGACACAACACCAACATCCCAGACATCCACAAGGTCGGGAAGGAACAACCAGGTGTCACCACGAGAGACACCGAGCAACCACGTGAGAAGCACCGTCTCACCACAGACACGGCCACCTCAGACCTCCACAAGGTCGAGGGCCCACAAGAAGAACCACCCTGCACCTCGGACATGCCACGAGGTCAGGGAACTACATACTCTGGTGCCACCAAGGACGGCACCAAGGAACGGGTTACTGAAACAGCAGTCGGGTGTCTGCACGAGGCACCCCGAGCACCCGCAGAGCAGGAAACCACTAAACACGGCCCACAAGGCTAAACCAACCAAACCCACGGCACTAGACACGGCTAGGCTACAACCACCGTGCAGACTAGGGCGAAGAGAAACAAAACTCGGAAACAGCATGAGAAACACCGTCACGCAAGAGAACACAAGCCACTGCCACAGGCAGCTAAAAGGAGGACACACAGTCCACTCTTCCAGCTCGCCAACCGCCGACTCCTACCTACAACCTCCCAAGGTAGAGTGAGGCTAGCGAGTCACAGCATGAACAACCAACCACCATAGCCCCGGCCGAGCTGCGGCCCCACGCCTAACCTCCCTACGCGGCTCCAGAACCATCACAAAGTGAGGCAGTGACAAGGACTAGCTAGTCCACCACTGGAAGAGCGCCTCAACCACCTTGAAGACCCAGACCAGCTAAGAGCTCTACAAACGGCTCACGCTGCTATCCCTTTTCCTTTCCCATTCTGCTCCATGTCCATGACTTGAGCACGCCCGCCGCCTGGAGCAACCCCCTTGAACATAGGTGGTGGGGCTGGGGATCCCAGGTAACGGTAACAACCTGTCTCGCAGATAAGCCGTCAAGTGCAGAGCACCGGGCGAAAGAGACTAGTGTGGCAACCACCAACAGAAACAGCATAGCTGACTTGTAACCAAGACAAGCCCAGCAGACATAGGCACGCACGGCACCCCTTCTGGAAACCCCCAGAAGGGCCGTCGGCCAACGCGGCACACAAGGCAAGGCCGGAGAAACCAGAACACAACAGACAAAACTGAAACCACTACTCTTCTAATAATCAATTGATAGACAGACAATTGATTATTAGATAGACGCGAGCCTCCTAGCGCTGTCGCTAGGACACGGCCACGAAGGTGTCACCATCGGTCAATTAACGCAGCGAGCCAACCTGCCGTGTTCCCACCAGATGGTCCTACAAGCCGACATGCCAAATGGGCCATGGAAGCACCCGAGGCAGACCAGATGCTATCACGCCCTCCTAGCCCGTCGCGATACCATCGTGACGGGAAGGGCAACCGCGACAAGCACCGCGTCGCGACGGGGAAGCGGGCCGTGACAAGAACCTTGTTGCGATAGGGAACCGGGTCGCAACATGACCCTTATCTCGACGGCCACCTACGTCGCAATAAGGTCGCGCCCGACCGGGGTGACGCCTTCTCTGATGTTGCGACGTGCTCGGCGGTCGCGACATCAGCTAGAAGGCAGACCGCCAGGATGCTACATCCTGGGGTCCCCCACACAACTACAAACAAATACACAATGGGGAGGGGAGCATGGTGAAAGCTGTAGAATATGCTATCACAGACATGGACCTCCAAACACCTGGAATGGAAAGGGGTACAAGAATCCCTACTAATTTTGAAGAACTGAACCGAACCAAGGGCCTTCACGATCCACGGCCGCCTCCTCCTCACTCCCACGATGCCGCTCCAGCTCCGCCACGAGCCGCCGCCCCTCCTCCACACTCGAACGTCGGAGAGGAAGAAGGGAAACCTTCCCCTACCTCGGAAAGGAGAAGGGATGTAGTAACCCGGAAAATTTCATATTTAAAAATTTGAAATAATAAATTTCTATAAAAACAGAATAATAGAATCATATGTACCATTATCGTATGTGCAAGAACACATCTAAAAATTTCGTAAAAATTGTAATTCAACTCCAAATATTATCCCTAAGTGTTCAACGAATGAATTCATGCAATAAAAAATCCAATTGGCCAAATGTTTGTCACAACGTGACTAATATCCAAATTAGAAAGCTAAGTCGGAAAACCGTTAACATGGAAAAATAACATGCCCATAAATTAAACGAACATGTCGACGAGATTTCCAACATCATGAAATGAAAAACCATTATTGGGTTTGGACTAATGGACCTCTCATAGCCCATGAATAAATTTAAATAAGAAAATGTAATAAAAATCATAACTTTATTATCCCTAATTAAAAAGGGAAAAAACCCATATGATAAATTCCAATAAATAATGGGCTTGGTTAAATGGACCAATTAGAATTAGTGGTCCAAAATAACAATTTTAAAAATAAGAATAATGGGAAAATTCCATAAATTCGCAACTTAAATATTACTTAAATAGAAAAGAGACATTTAATTCACTAAATAAGCAATTTGAGATGGAATTGGATTCCTAAACCTACCCCATATGGTTTAGCACGAATTTAGACCTCAACCTAACCAAATAGATGTTGGAAAGCAAGGTAGGAAAGAAGGAGTTAGGAAATCTCGTAATTAAAGAGAAATTGAGTAGTAATAGGAATAGGAGCCCTTACTAGCTTAAATACTCTCTTAACTCTCCATGGCCGGCCCTGAAACTTTGCTGGGGCTTGCTGGACGTGGTGAGAAGGTCAAGGAGGAGGAGAATTCGTGGGGAGAAGGCTCTCTCAAGCATCTTCCTTTGTTCTTCAAGTTCTAGCCCTAGAAGAGTAAAACGACTAAAGGTAGGCATTCTCACGAGCAAAACTCAATTAAATCCATATGTAGATTGTTCCATACATCAGGAATAAAAGCCCTCTTGTTTACTCTTTTTCATCGAGCCAATCTTTTGATCTCTTTTTTTGAAATTCTGCAAATATGATGAACCCGACCCTTCATCTTATTCTTGATCTCCATGTATACTCAACCTCGTGCTCTCAAAATTTAACTAGAGTTACTGATGGATGTTAGGCATCTTTTGCCCCTAAAATCCCTAATTTTTATCCATCCTTTGTCACGAATTAAATCTTGCATGATTTCAACAATGTACTGTTGCGGTTTAACTTGACTTGTGTTACAAGTTCCATACCTCTTTGTGGAGTCGTTTTAGACCAAGTGTTCAACAGAGAACTTGTTACCTCATTTGTCTACTTTCATTTGGTACTAGTTCCCAATTTTTGCGGACTATATTGAGAGTATTAGTCCGAACATTACCACTGTGTTAGATTCACATAGTTAGTCACATTACATTTTATTACCTAGTCAAACGATCTTTGTTCCTCAATTATTTGCTACTGTAGAAAGTATTGGAAGTAATCTAACTAACAAAGGTGGTTTCACTCGATTTGGATCACCCTAGCATTTGTTTTGATTTTTCAAACCCACAGGTGTCAAACCTAATCCAAGTCGGAGTTGGAAATAGGTAGAAAAAGCAACCCAAACGTCATTTTCAGGTAGCGACAGGTCGACACGTCGCTACCATAACGCGACAACATCATGGTCACGACCCATACCAAAAATCAGGCCGTTTCGTGGTCTTTTTCAGAAGGCGACAAGATCATGGTCGCCTTCATGTTCTGAAGGAGACAGCCACTGTGTTGCCTTCTGCCTATGTCCACTTAATTGGCCATAACTTTTTCTATAGACCTCAGATTGATGAGCCGTTTTCTTTGCTAGATTCCTCATTCAATGGGCTTAATTATGGTATATTCATGTGTGAGATTTGAAAAAAAAAATCAATGAGTTATGACCTAAGGAAGTGAAGGGATGGGACAACAATTGCGTTCTAAGGGGCATACGTCTTGGTTTCCATCGTTTTGTGTCGTTCTTTGCATGTGTGAGTTTGATCTCTTCTAAGAAGGTTCTAGAAAGTCTTAACATGCATTTTTCAACCCATATCAAAGTTAAAACATGTTTACAATATTTTTAATTGATTTTAAGTTCATGATCATGCTCTCTACTTGCCGATTATCCACTTCATGCCTTGTTATCAAACTTGCTAAAAACACATGTTATAAAATGGAGTCATATTGAATGATTTAAAATGTAATAACATGACATATTTCTATCTATGATTTCTCTCACACGTTCACACACTTGAACCATCCAATTATGGCTTGACTTGGCACAAAATATCTCATAATGTATCTGGTTAATTTATTGTAATAATGTACATTAAATTGCTCTATTTTAAATGAACTTGTCTTCATTTCTCGCGTTCTTTAGGAATACCGTTACCGACGCTCCACTGTTCTAGAATTCCTCTAGAACGTCGGGCCCTTGTTTCTATATACACACTTTCCTTGACTTGGACGAACTCTCCGTCGGATATTCCTTCCGCCAGACCAGTGAATCCTTGTTCAAGACCTCCGTAAGTCTCCTCTGTCCATGGATTCCCACATGGTCGACGAGTTGGTTGTACCCTAACACCTATGATACACTCTAGGGATCAGCAAGATCGGTATGGCCTTAGATTGTTCTCTCGTTCTTATATTGAATCACGCCAGACCTCTGGACCTATGCATAATGAGGCCAGCGGAAAGGTTGTGTTCCACTTGACTGCCAACACCGTACGCGCATGTTGTGCAACTGTTACTATCGCTCGTTACTCGACGTTCCATGTGCAATGACCATAAGATCTCATCTATACTTACTAGCTCGTCTATTCACGTTCACTCTACTATCTCGTCTCTCTCGTCTATTCATCAAGTACTCTCTTGGTATTCTTTGAGCTATGTGGCTCCTACTGTTTTGTACTGTTCATGACTGTCTAGCGCTATAAAATGGGTCTTGTGACTCTACTGTATCCAATGCATACTGTGCAGGGCACGATGAGTGTCCGAGGGGCTCCAATCTAGTCCTGGGGGCAGAGAGCCACCCGAAAATACCTGTAGGGGCTATTGACGGTGTTCTGCATTGCACCGGTTCTGACTATACTATCTTGGCTAGACATCTAATTGTTACTATTCGTCTGAGGAGTTCAGACGTACTGTACCATTTCAGTGCGCTAGCACTGACTGTTATAACATTAGTCTGAGGAGTTCAGATGTAATGTACTATCGTGAAACGGCTACTGTCCCAAAGTGACTATTGTCGTACTCTACTAGTGCACCGTTGTGCAACCATACACGCTATCTCGTTACACACTATCTCGTTACACGCTATCTCGTTACATGCTATCTGTCATACGCTCTACTTGCTCTACTTGATACTTGCTATCTTGAGTAATGCGTTCTATCGTGACCTAATCACATTCAAAGTGCCATTACTATTTCGATTGGCGAAAGTTAATCAAAAGTGCTATACTATCTCTATTGATGAAAATCAATCAAAGTGCAATTTACTCTTTACATGACCAACTACTATCTCTCCTTGCTATACCTGTCACTTGCTATTGCTTGCCATTGTCGCTACATGCTGTTGCATTGTTATCGTTTCTATCGTGACTTGACTTTAATCATCGTGCTATATTTGATTCATCTGCTATCTGAACCATGTTAATTGTGAAATTTCTTTCTCGACTTTACATGACTATCTCTATCATTAGTTACTCTGCCATTTAATACATTAATCACTTAAAGCCTGCTTGAGCCTGAGATTTAAGTCCTACTGGGCGTTATCGCTCACCCTACGTTATTTGTCATGTGTGTTTTAGGTAAGTCGAATGATGACGATACACTCACTACTGGGACAGGACCAGAGTGATGAGTGACCCAGAGTCGAATGACAAAGTATCCTAGCACAATTGAGTCTAGTAATTTTTCCTTAGATTTCTTTGCAATGTAATGATGACTTTGAGCCCTATGTATTGGCTCTGAAATAGTGGATGTAATAGTTGGATGAATTATCAATAAAATTAAGAATTATTGTAATTATTGTACAATAGATGCTCTGATATTTGTGAATGTATGCGCAATTCTGTTACCATACACATTGTTCACGTTCTCCTCTGATTTATTCCACTACTAAATTGGAGGGGTGTGACAAAGGAAGGGAGAAGAACCATAAGAAGGAGAAGGGGTGCTGGCCAAGGCTTTTAGCCTTCAGCCCTCAGAACGCGATGGGGCAGGGCGTCGCGTCACCAACCGTAATGCGACGGCCGCCCACACCGCGACCAGAAAGCACCGACTAGGGATGCCGCGACAACCCGACGGGTCAGTCTGCCACGCCTACCACTTTGACAGGCGTCAGATGACTAAAAAGCGGAAAGTAGTCACGACCCATTGACCTAACGCGTCGCCAAGGCCGGACGTGTTAGTGGTCAGTCATCCCACATGCAAACAAAAAGCCGAAAAGCCCGAGATGTTACAATACATGCAACAAAAAAATAATTTCAACCTCCAAATTTAAGGGCGAAACCCAATCGGAGAAAAGAACAGGTGCAAAGGGACCACTAAGTCGCACCGCGACTTCCCGGTGGTCACCACCACGGCCCTGCTACAAACGGAGTGCCTAACCAGACATTCAACGACTCATAGGGTGCACAACAACAGCGCAGAGCACACAAGCAGACGTCCACAACTCCACAGGCACAGTGCACACCAAGCCGACAAGAAACACTAAAACAACAAGAAACCACGCGACTGAGCCCTCAACTGATCACGCCGTTGAGACCAATCGGCCAGTAACTCACTCTATCACCAGCGATCGGACAGAGGTCCCGGCTACTAACGACAACCGAGGAAAATGACAAGAGGTCAACTGTAAGACTCCGCTGAATGGCTCTGCATAACTAGCAACAGCTAGCACCTACGGCAAGGTCAAACGAGAGTTTCTTAATGGTGACCTAAAACCAAGCGGAAAACACACACGTGGAGAATCCACAGCGAGCAAGGTAGTGTCCGCCAGCACCACTAGATGTCGCCTAGATTGTCCTCATGGTCCGACAAGGACACACAACGACTGTGGAGCCAGAGAAAGCTAAACCACACACTCCACAGGTAGACGCGCAGAGACAAAACCAAGGAAGATGTCTGAGGTTGGCAAAGCTAGACAATTCATGACGTCGGCAAACTGCACAGAAAACAAAACAACTACAGACGTCGAAGATAGCATGTCGATCTCAAAGGGACCCAAACCAAAGCAGGGTACCACAACTGAACACACTCGCTCCCCAATGCGAGAGGGAAAGACTCGGACACGACCGCGACCCAGGCCTGGCATACCACCGATAGGGCTACCTAGACAGAGCAAAGTAGCCACCATACAGTGGTAACGGTACAGCCACAAGGCATCGGCCAGGACAGGGTGTCCCAAAGGCTGAAAGCTCAACGCCTCCAACACCGAGCAAACTCATGAAACAACGCACAGAGCTCATGATTAAGAAATACAACACAAACACACGGTGCTCACACAAGCACCAGAAGCCACCCAAAGTGCAACACAATGCACCAGGCTCCAGATGGCAGAAAACAAACCACTCGAGCACGAGCAGAGGGTGCCACCACAAGCACCAAACTTGGCAAGATGCAACACAGTTGCACCAACGGCCGAAACAACATGGCAAATAGGAAGGACTCTACATAAGAAACCTGCGAAAAGCCACCCACAATAAACCACAAGCCAAAAAGGGTAGAATAGGCCACACTGGCGACGAACCCTCAAGGCACAAGAACACAAAACATCGAAAAAGAAACATGCTCAACGTGCAGTACACAACCGCACCAATGGCCTGAAATGACTCAAGGCCAACAGAAAGGGACTCTCCACCAGAGTCCCACAAGGGAAACGTGCAAACACAGGGCACCGCTCCTGCCACCACAGGTGGGGAGGGCCACACGCCCAACGACGACAAGTGCCTCCAAAGCACAGCTGAGGCAAAAGCGGAAACACACACCGGAACGATGCTTGCACAAGCAAGCCAAACAACAGAAAATCGGTGCTGCCTCACATTGAACACAGGGCACACTGCCCGACATCGTCCAGTCAGGAAACAAGAAACCAGCACAGAAAGAGACGGCACAATAGGTCACCACAACCTATCGCACATAAGAAAACAACACGCACAAGGGAAGCAACTGCTCAACCTCAAAACAGCTCAAAACGGGAGGGACCTTCGCTACGAAGGTCGCCACAGTGCGCAACACGGCATCAAATGCCAGGTGAAAGCACCACCACCCCAAGCAACCCACAAGAAGCAGAGGAAACAACAACGTAGGGCTAGCACTCCCACAGGAGGCACAGCCAGCCGAACACCCACAACGCTTGCTAAACAACCGTCGGCAAGAGTGTGTCAGCATGGAAACACAAGCAATAACAAACTCAACCACAGGGACCCACAAGTGGTCCCACTAGCACAACCAATAAGACACCCATGGCACTCACCAGACTACCATCTGACAGAGCCCACAGGGCGCGAGAGACGAAGCCAACCTCCTGACCTGGGACACACGGAATCCTACCAGCGCAGCCGGGAAACTCGAAAAAAAAAATGATCAGGAAGACAATCTAGCCAGCACCACGGCCAGACACACGGTCAAAGGCACCACACCTTGACCAACAACGCCCAACCAGACTGTAACAAAGACAGTCCGACCAGCAATAGTGACAGCTCATCTCCACAGAGAGTGAGTAGTGACAGCCAAAACAACACAAGGCAGCTTGGGAAGGACCTCCAACCAAAGTGCCAAGAGCCATTCTGGGAAAACATCACCAGAACACAACCCAAACCAACAGCCAAAACACACGGCAAACAGAGAAAACACAGCAGCCAGGGAAGCTACACAACTGGTTCTGAGAGAACCTCACCAGAACCACCAAGGCGCCATTCTGGAAAACCCACCAGAACACACCAAACAACACAACAACAACATACATCAACCTTGAGGTAGCACAACAAGCAGCAGAACAAACCCAGAACAGTCTTGAGAGCAACCCTCATCAGGACAACATCCAACAGTTCTGGGAAAACATCACCAGAACATAGGGCAACCAAGCAATGCACCTCAACCTTGAGTGCAGCGCAACAACAACAACTAGACAACAGAGACGTCAAACCAAAGAGTGAACATAGTGGAAGACTTCAACAAGCACAGAAACAATCCCAGAGGGAGAGGAACCCTCACTAGGACAACAACAAACTGATGAACAGTCCATCCCCTCGTACATTTAAATCCATTACATACTTATTTTGGTGATAAACAAAACTCTATCAAAAGTTTTCTAACTACATTTCATTTAGCCTTAAGCACAGGAATCTTCAAAGAAAATCAAGCACTTATGGTAAGTACATATATGCATTGATTCCAGTAAAGATGTAACGACTTCTTTGTAAGTTCTAAAGTTCAAACAAGTCGATGTTATAACGATTTCATAAGTCAGCGTAACGATTTCTTTAGAAAGCGTAACGACTTGCGAGTCATAACGATTTCATAAGTCATCGTAATGATTTCTTTAGAACTCGTAACGACTTGCTCGTCATAACGATTTATTTAGAAAGCGTAAGGACTTGCCAGTCATAACGATTTCGTAAGTCATCGTAATGATTTCTTTAGAACTCGTAACGACTTGCTCGTCATAACGATTTCTTTAGAAAGCGTAACGACTGCCTGTCGCAACGACTTTATAAGTGATCGTAACGATTTCCTTAGAAAGCGCAACGACTTGCTTGTGGTAACGATTTCATAAGCTACCGTAACGACTTCTTTAGAACTCACAACGATTTGCTTACCATAACGACTTCTTTAGAACTCACAACGATTTGCTTACCGTAATGACTTCTTTAGAACTCACAACGATTTGCTTTCCGTAACGACTTCTTTAGAACTCAGAACGATTTGCTTTCCATAACGACTTCTTTAGAACTCACAACGATTTGCTTACCGTAACGACTTCTTTAGAACTCGCAACGACTTGCCTGTGATAACGATTTCGTAAGTTATCATAATGACTTCTTCTGAATCTATAACGATGTGTTATGATTCATAACGACTCTCTTAGACTATCATGATCTCTTAACGATTTCATAAGTCATGTTTCCATCAAATATATGTTTTCTTTGATTTGAAATACGTTGAGTAGTCAAAGTTGTATCTCACCTGTTTGACTGCTATGCATTTAATGAAGACTGAACGTATCTCTGCATGCACGCAGAACATATCTTCCATTATCGTGTATTCTCTGCATGTATCCTTTTAGAACGATAAACTGTCACTACTATATCTGTGTTTACTTGCTCTAACGTTGACTGACATCTGGAGATAGTGTTAGCTGTCTACCATTAAAGCTCAACTTTTGCAGAACCTTGAAGTTGTACCATCTTACAACGTTGGATATAGAAAGAACTACAAGTCACCTCAGAAGATCTCATCACTTTGCGTGCTCTAAAGAACAAAAGACTATTGACTTGAAGCTTCCATAAATCCTTCAGTCTAACGTTCACCAAAGCTGTGAGACAACAGCTATCTCATCGTCTACATTCAAGATGAAGATATATATATACAAGACAGAAGATTTGAAGACATATAGCGATCAAGAAAGAAAAACAACTTTGCAGTCTTTCAAGTCTTCACAAGAATTCTAGAGCCAGCTTTGTCATTCCTTCCGGCTTGGCTCTTAGCTCCCTGTGTTGTGAGAAAATTCAGAAGAGAGCTAGAATAGTTCTGAGAGAGAGCACCTGTGTAGATCTTTAACTCTCAATGCTTGTAGCTTCAGATCGAGCTTGTTAAGCTTGATCTAGGGGCTAGTCAATCCTTTTTTAGATTCCCTGTTTGTTTCCCTTCGGGTGTGAAGGAAGACCTAGTGGTTTCCAGGGTGTTGTGTTTTTCTTTCCTTCAGGAGTGAGGAAGACCTGGTGGTACCAGGTGTTGTGTTCCCTTCGAGTGTGAAGGAAGATCAGCTGAGTTGGGTGGTTGTTTCGTCCATAGGGGGACTGTACCCTAGATAGTGGATTCCTGAGGTTTGCTCAGAGACTGAACGTAGGACTCCTATGGAGAGGAGATCCGAACCAGGAAAAATCTGTGTGTTGTGTGATTGTCTTCTTTGTATGATTGTTCTGTTTACTAACCATTACTAATCTCTTCCAAGAACGTTTTTGTGTTTGTTTAGGTTCAGGTTTTAACTACGTAAATATTTTTTAAAGACCCATTCACCCCCCCTCTGGGTTCGCCAACCGGGCAACAAGTGGTATCAGAGTGAGTCTCTTCGACAAAGAACAAGATCCAACGATCTGAAGAGTAAAGATCCATGGCAGCCCAAGGTCACAATGAAGGTCAGTCAGTCAACAGACCTCCCTTGTTCGATGGTGAAGATTGTACCTATTGGAAGACAAGAATGGAGTACTTCCTGCAAGGACATGATTATCAAATTTGGTCGATAATAGAAGATGGAGATCTTCTAGAAACAAATGAAAAGGCTCAATGGACAGATGAAGACAAGAAAAAAATTTCTCTAAACTGTAAAGCCAAGAGCATGGTGTGTTGTGCGCTAAGTAAGAAAGAATTCAACAGAGTTTCAGCCTGCAAATCCGCGATGGAAATGTGGGAAAAGATCAGAATCACTTTTGAAGGCACAGATAAGGTCAAGGAGACAAGAATAGATATCTTGTAACTCAATATGAGCGATTTCAAATGCAATCAGGTGAATCCATAACCCAAATGTTCAGTAGATTCACAGACATCACTAATGGGTTAGCTGGATTAGGAAAAACCTATGAAATGCCAGATATGGTCAGGAAAATTCTTAGATCCTTGCCATCCTCATGGACTCCAAAAGTAACGGCCATTGAGGAAGCCAATGATCTGAAGAGAATGTATCTAGAAAAGCTAGTTGGGTCACTCATGGCCCATGAGATAAACATGGAGAGATTAGGAGAACCCTCGAGTAGAAAGAAGCAGTCCAATGCGGTCAAAGCTGATGAGGACTCATCTGAAGAATCTTTGCATAACAGTGAGGACAGCAAAGACAGTGATGAAGAAGCTATGCTGTCAAGACGATTGCAAAGGATCTTGGCCAAGAAGAAAAAGTTCCAGTCCGGTAGAAGGTATTTCAAGAAAAACAAAGATTTCAAGAGACCAGACGGAAAAGATCAGAAGAAAAATGAGCCACTCTGCTACGAGTGCAAAAAGCCAGGACACATGAAGGCTGAGTGTCTAAAGCTCAAGAAGCCAGAGTTTAGAAAGAAGGATAACTCTAAAAAGTTCAGAAGGTACAAGAAGAAAGCCATGGCAGCTGCATGGGAAAATAGCAGTGACTCAGACAGTGAGTGAAGCTGCAGCAGTGATGAAGAAAAAGCCAACCAGGCTTTTATGGAAAATACCGAGGATAAGGTAACTTCTGATTCCTCTTTTGATTCCTTAATGATTCAGATTCAAATAACATAGAAGAAGCTTTTAATGAACTATATGACAAATACAGAAATGTATGCAAACTATTAAAAGCTTGTAAGAAGAATAATACCTGTCTTGGAATACTAACTCGGATGTAAAAACTGAAAATGAGGAACTAGAAAAACAAATAACTAAACTTAATAGGAGAAATGAACTAGTTTGTGAAGACCTAAAAGCCAAGAATGAACAAATAACAAAATTGGAAAAATAGGAAAGTACAGATGAATTAAGAAAATAAATTAATAACTTAAATAAGAAAATGATAAACTATCAAGCACATTAGAGAAATTTACTAATGGTAAAAACTCACTAATATTAAAAGGCGCTAGAAGATCAGGTAAGAAGAAAAATGGATTAGGATATACACCTCCAGATAATGAAGAAACCATAATTTATCCTAAAACATATCCAACACCATAATTTGTACCTGAACAAGATATTGCATACAAAGCTGATTTCAAATATTGAAAAAGTAACTAAGTTATCCTGCTGTAGTCATTGCAACAAGTTAGGACATATTATAACTACATGCCCAACAAGACATAAAAAATGGATAATAAAAGGCAAAATCAATGATACTAACCCATCAGGACCCAAAAGAATTTGGGTACCTAAAGCTTGATGTTTTTATTCAGGTTAACCCTAGAGCATCCAAATGGTACTTGAATAGTGGGTGCTCAAGACACATGTCAGGCAACCAGAAGTTATTCTCCCACCTTCAAGCTGAAGAAGGGACAGTCACCTATGGAGATAATGGGAAAGGCATAGTAGTAGGCAGCGGGCCTGTGAACAACAAAGGAAAAGCAGTCATTGAAGATGTATTATTGGTCAAAGGATTGAAGCACAATCTAATTAGCATTAGTCAGCTGTGCGACAAAGGCCATCAAATGAAGTTTCAAGAGTCTAAGTGTAGCATACTGAAGGATGGAGAAATCATCTTTGAAGCTAATAGAGAAAAGAATTTGTATGTACTCTACCTTGAAGAACTCAAAGAGCAAAACGTCTGTCTGGTAGCCAGTAAAGTCAAGTCTACTGAATTGTGGCACAGACGTCTTGGACATTGCAGCATAGATGGCATAAGAAAACTATTGAAGAAAATCTTGTGGAAGGTCTGCCAAAAGTCAGTGGAAAACTGGAAGGTATTTGTAAACCTTGTGCTAAAGGAAAGCATACCAAGAGTCCTTCAAGTCAAAAACCGTGGTAACCACCTCAAAACCCTTAGAGCTCCTACATATGGATCTATTTGGCCAATGAGGACTACCAGTCATGGAGGAAAGAACTTTGGATTTGTCATAGTTGATGACTATTCAAGATTTACATGGGTTTCATTCCTAGAGCATAAAGATGACACTTTCGATAACTTTGTCAACTTCAGCAAGAAAGTTCAGAAAGATCAAAAGTTCAGCATTCTGTCTATCCGATCAGATCATGGTGGTGAGCTTCAGAATGAAAAGTTTGCTAGATTCTGTGAGAGTCAAGGAATTGAGCACAACTTCTCAGCGCCAAGAACACCACAGCAAAATGGCATTGCCGAGAAAAGAATAGAACCCTACTAGATATGGCAAGAACTATGCTCTCAGAATATGATCTGCCAAGATATTTTTGGGCTGGAGCAGTTAACACAGCAAGCTATATTATCAACCGAGCAATGATCAGACCTACCTTAAGAAGACCTCTTATGAACTGTTCAAAGCGAAAAAGCCACAGATTAGTCATCTCAGAACCTTGGATGTCCATGCTTCATTCATAACAATAAAAAAAGGGACATTGGTAAGTTGGATGCCAAATCAGATGAGGCATCTTCATGGGGTACACTTCTAAACCCAAAGGCTAAAGAGGTTTAATAACGTACCTTATGTTAGTTATGGGGTCCTCAAGCCAATCATAACTTGTACAATCTTGTTCTTTGATAATAATAATAAGGCTTTTATATTCATTATGTATAATTCGTTTATCGTTTCATTATGAAGTCCATGAATATGCACAATGGATATAATTATGATGAGATCATAACAATGAATTAATATCCTTTAAACGTATATTCTTAATTGTTCCTAGTCGGAGGATATTCGAGAAGGACATCGGATATCCGGTTATACTAGTACAGGTTGCACCTGCTCATATGATGAGGGTGACTGGTCTCATAGTCACTTGTGTGGAGACACTAAGGTGAATCTGTAGGTGCTCATTAGAGAATGAGTTCACTGAACTGATCCGTTATGAATCGCTGGATGGTAATGTTACCTAACTGTCAACCAGCTAGATTCATTGTCACAGTGGCGTGATTGGTCCTTAGACCTGAGACACCAAGGACACCTTGTTGGTGGACTTCTGGGTTTGACCTTGACTTATAGATCTTAGCCATGAGGTCTTAATCAGTTAAGTGTTCGGATCTAGCGGAATACCTTCGAAGGTGATTGGTGGTCAATATGGGATCTCTCGCTCTCGCTAATAGGAGATTGAATGCTCTACGGAAGGATGTTGATAGTCCCTGGCCAGGGCAAGACTACTTATCAGAAAAGAGTTTTCTGATATAGTTATGCGGCATCTAAACCGAGTGAGTGTGCAATTAGGGTTTGACAGTTGACCATACCCTAAGTGCACTCGGGAGCATTGTACGAGTGAAGGATTATAGTCACATGGTAACTGATGATACAAAAGGTTCCTTAATGGGTTGCTGAACCCCAATGCTTTCCAAGATCAAGTGGTGTTGCTTGGCACCCAACTTGATTGGAAGCCCGGTCAATTATCGTGAGACGATATTGATTGTGTAATTAATTAATATGAGATGTTAATTAATTACCATAAGTCAATAAAGAGTTATTGAGCTTAATGGGCTGAAAACTGGACTAGCAATTGGGCCTAGAGGGTCACACGCATAAGAGTTCCGAACAGACTGGGCAAGGTGTTCTTTATAGACAATGACTGGGTTTTTATGAAAAACCGCGGTGTCTATAAATATACGCTGAGAGTTAAACCCTGGGGCAAGCTCCAGGCTTAACCCTGGCCGCCCCCCTTCTCTCTCTCCCAGGGCGCCCCCACCCTCTCTCCTCTCTCCAGCACATGGTGGAGCTGAGATCCGGGAGACGCGTGGAGAACGAGGAGATCCCGTCTGCGTCCGGAGCTCGCGTGGATACGTCTAGAGGCCGGACACTTGAACGGCTTGAAGTACCAGCGCCACTCCTCCGGATACGGGAGTTACGCAACCCCGCAAAGGTAAAGATGAGATCTGCCTGTGCAAGGTTTAACGGTTTTTGTTCGATCCGACCGCCGGCAACGATATCTCTGTGGGAATCGCGTTTCCGCTGCGCCCCGATCGTTTCCTACAGTGGTATCAGAGCCAGGTGCTGGCTCGGTCGGAATCAGCGTCGTATGAATGTCATTTCATGTGTTTTCGTCGATTCCGTTCTGCATGAATCCCTAATTTTACCTCGTTCTGGGTCGCACATGGGATGTGCACTTCCTTTGGTACACGGAAGTTGTTGTTGGTAGCAAGGGCTTCGAGAAGAACCCATCGTGGTGTCGTTTGGCCCTCTATAGAGGCCACACGACCCCTGCAAGAGGCCGCGCATACTTCTTGGACAGTCCAAGAAAAGGCAGTTTTCTGCATTTCTAAGGTTTTTTCGGGGGTTTTCTGGGTTCTTGGGGGTGGTGGCAGGGGATCTCGGCGCCGCCGGTGCCGTCCGCGGCCGCTGGAGGCGGCGCGGGGGCGGCGGGCCGCCCTCTGCCAGAGAGCGGCGGCGGCTAGGGTTTCAGCCTAGCCGCGCGCCCCTCCGTTCGGGCAGAGGGGGCGACCCGCGCGGGCCGCGCGCGGGTCACGCGCGGATCCCGCACGGGTCTGCCCGCGGGTAAGTCGCGGGCGGACCCCCCGCGGGTCCCTAGCGGGCCGCGATCGGATCCGGCCCATGCCAGATCCAACCGGCCTTTTTTCCCCAATTTTTAAGTTTTAAATTGTTTTTAAATTGTTTAAACACCAGAAAAATTCTTAAAAATTCCAGAAAATTCTGAAAATTATTTTGAGAGTTTTTACAAGTGTTTAGCTCTTTGTAAATTAATTTTCAGATGTTAACCAATGTTTAATTAGTTTAAGGAAATTCTAAAGTTTTAGTCATTTCCTTTATCTAATCAATGCATATAATTAGTTGAGAATGTGATTCTCTTAAATTAATTATTGACCGTAAATTTGGCGGATTCATGCAGTAACGGTGAATGACGTTTATCTAATGTTGATTAGATATTATCCATGTTAGCTAAATTGTTTAGTTAAATGGTTTTCAAAATATAATTATTATATTTTGAAATAAAAGTTATTTCAGAAGTAATTATGTGATGATTGCTTATTGATGCATGTGATGTGTGTGGATGGATGGTCATGGACTTAGATATCATGTGATGATGTTATGGTTAATGGCAAATGATGTAATTTATGAGGACTGCGTGCCTCCCTCTCTCCCTCCATGAATCCGGGTTGTACATTCTATCTCCCTCTTATTATGTACTCCACTTGACTTGTTCAAGGTTTCTTATTATTATCTGATGTACATTTATGGGCCTGCGTGCCCAATTTAAATATTACTTGTAATTGTAAGAAGCGGATTGGCGGAGATGGAGGAGAGTACCATGCAGGACCTTCATGGAGATAGAGTTACATCAAGCAAATGCATTCGATGCGGGGCTGCCATTTATTCACCATGTTTGTGGATTACCAACTGGCTCTGGTAATGCCACTCTAGGTTAAAGTCCATGATCATCCATCATATTTCTTCATGTATATGATATGTGTGGAATGTGCTATGGTATATATAATTAAATATATGATATTCAAACTTTATATATCAATAGCACACAGATATAGAGACCAAGATAAAATATATCAAAATCCCTCCTCGTTTAAATTTAAGCCGTAGCGTAATCATTGAGAATGAATTACGTGGCCCTCCATCATTATAGTTTTAGGATTGCCATTAGTCGGGCAAGTTTGTTGTGCTATCCACAAGGCTTGCCAAATCTGATGACATACTAAAACTATGGCATAGTGATGTCTTAAACGGGATATGTCTTAAACGGATAGAGGACCAGTGTAGCTTTGTTGTGCTATCCACAAGGGCTACATCCAAATCTATGCTTGTTACGTAATGATGGTACTGCTTAGACTGGATTTAATGACTTGTTGTGCTATCCACAAGGTCATTAAAATTCAGGGGCCAAAATAAGATCGGATATTGCAAGAGTTGCAAGTGTCAAGGGTTGACCACTTTCAGATCATAGTATGGTTTGTTGTGCTATCCACAAGATCATACTATGAGTCTGTGAGATTCCGATCCCCACTAGGAGTCCGTCAGTGTCTCCCATTCTGTATATCTGAGGGTTATACAGTCTGCCGAAAAATACTGGGAGCTAATCTTGATTAAAGTCCTAATCTAGATTTAATTATTATTATGAACATCTGCTAATTGTGTTTACATTTCCTTTATAGGCAAAAATGTCGTCAGGTAACCCACTCCGTGGCATACTGGATGCCAACAGATTGACAGGCCCGAACTACTCGGATTGGCTCAGAAACCTGAAGATTGTCCTCAGGTCTGAGTATTGCCTATGTCCTGGAGGGTGAGATCCCAGTGAACCACCCCTTGATGCACCTGAAGGGGAAACGCTTGAGTTTGCGAAGTGGAAGGAGGATTCCACTCTGGCCCAATGCTACAGCTTGCCTCAATGAGCAATGAGTTGCAAAGGCAGCATGAGAACATGGATGCTAGATCCATCATGCAGCACTTGCAAGAGCTCTTTGAAGAGCAGAGCAGGGTGGAGAGATATGAGATATCCAAGGCCCTGTTCAGAGCTCGCATGGCAGAGGGGGTCTTCAGTACAGACTCATGTCCTGAGATGATAGAGTGGATTGAGGCTCGAGGGGCTTGGTTTTCCTCTTGACAAGGAACTAAGCCGGACCTCATTCTCCAGTCATTCCAGATTCATATTCCCAGTTCATTGTGAACTTCACAATGAACAAGATTGAGGTGAGTTTAGCTGAGATGCTCAACATGCTGAAGACTGCTGAGGGCAACCTTAAGAAGGAAAAGCCCACTGTCTCATGGTTGGAAAGTCCAACAAGAAGAGGAGAGCAGGGCAAGCCTTTAAGAAAGGCAATGCAAAGAAGCAGTCTAAGCAGAAACAAAAGAAGGACATAAGCAAAGGAGGAGAAAAGGGCGAGTGCTTCCACTGCAAGAAAAGGGGCACTGGAAAAGAAATTGCAAGGACTATCTTGCAATGAAGGCTCAGGAGAAGCAGAAGCTTGGCGAAGCTTCAGGTATCTATATGATAGATCTTCACTGTCTATTAGAGATTCTACATCTTGGTTTTAGACACTGGATGTGCTTCTCATATCTGCAATGATGTGCAGGTGCTGACAAGTAGAAGGAAGCTGAGCAAGGGCGAGGTGAACTTGAGGCTTGGAAACGGCACAAGTGTTGGTGCACACACTGTGGGGACAGTGAAGCTCAAGTTACCTTCTGGAGATTTGCTTTTATTAGATGATTGCTACTATGTGCCTAGTATCATTAAGAACATTATTCTGTTTCTTGTTTAGACAGAATTGGATACATGTTTACCATTGAGAACAATAGTGTTCAGTTTATTTGAGAAATAAACTAGTGCTTTAGCAAGTTTGGTGAATGGTTTGTATCTGCTTGATGTCTCTTATGAAAATCTCCATGTTGATGTTTCTCCTAAGAGAAGTAAGAATAGTGTGAACACTGCCTACTTATGGCATTGTAGGCTTGGTCACATTGGCGAGAATAGGCTTCAAAAGTTGCATAAGAATGGATACTTAGATCCATTTGATTATGAATCATATGCAACTTGTGAATCCTGTTTAATGGGTAAGTTGACCAAATCTCCATTTAGTGGACATGGAGATAGGGCCAAGGACATATTGGAACTAATACATTCGGATGTATGTGGTCCAATGTCTACCCAAGCCAAGGGTGGCTACTCATACTTCATTACATTCACGGATGACTACTCAAGGTTCGGATTGTTTACTTAATGAAGTACAAATCTGAAGCCTTTGGGAAATTCCAAGAATTTAAGAATGAAGTTGAGAAACAAACTGGAAAGAGTATTAAAATCCTACGGTCAGACCGAGGAGGTGAATACTTAAGTACAGAGTTCACACAATTCTTAATGGACAATGGTATCCTTTTCAATGGACTCCTCCCTATACACCACAGATGAATGGTGTTATCGGAAAGGAGAAATCGTACCTTGTTGGACATGGTGCGATCCATGATGAGCCGTTCACAGTTACCAGTTTCCTTATGGGGATATGCGCTAGAGTCAGCGGCATATCTGCTGAACAGGGTTCCCAGTAAATCTGTGTCTTCCACTCCATATGATATGGAAGGGTAGAAAGCCTGATTTTAAACATGTTAAAATCTGGGGCTGTCCTGCCCACGTGAGGGACATGACCCAGATAAACTGGAATCCAGAACCGATAAGTGAGGTTTGTTGGATACCCAAAAGAAACGTTTGGGTACTACTTTTACCATCCTGGTGAACAAAGAGTGTTTGTCGCCAGGAGAGCTGTCTTCTTGGAAGAGGAGTACCTTACCCAAGAGGACAGTGGGAGTAAAGTAGATCTAGAAGAGGTTCTAGATCCACAGATTGTGCAAAGTCCACCAGGTGAAACATCAGTTCCGGAACCTGTTCAGGAATATACACACATTCAGCGTAGGTCTGGTAGAGTACCTAGACAGCCTGAAAGATATGTTGGACATATCAGTGAAGGCATGTCTTATGATGAGGATGATGATCCAAAGACCTACCAAGAGGCTGTTGATTGTCCTCAGTCAGGGAAATGGCGAGATGCGATGAATTCTGAGATGCAGTCCATGTACACCAACCAAGTTTGGAACTTGGTAGACTTGCCCGAAGGTATTGTACCTATTGGGTGCAAGTGGATCTTTAAGAGAAAGATCGGTGCAGATGGACAGATCGACATTATAAGGCAAGGTTGGTGGCAAAGGGGTATCGTCAAAGGCAAGGAATTGACTATGACGAAACTTTCTCACCAGTTGCTATGATAAAGTCGATCAGAATTCTTCTTGCCATTGCTGCATACTTTGATTACGAGATCTGGCAGATGGATGTAAAAACCGCTTTCCTTAATGGAAACATTGAGGAGGAAGTGTATATGATACAACTGAGGGTTTTACATCCAAAGAGTGTCCAGACAAAGTATGCAAGCTTCAAAGATCCATCTATGATTGAATGAAGCAAGTTCTCGTAGTTGGAACATAAGGTTTGATGAGGCTATCAAATCTTATGACTTCATTAAGAATGAAGATGAACCATGTGTGTATAAGAAATCAGTGGGAGTGCTATCACTTTTTCGACTTACGTTGATGACATCTTACTCATTGGGAATGATGTAGGGATGTATCATCAGTAAAGGTTTGGTTGTCAAAGAACTTCTCCATGAAGGATTTGGAGAAGCATCCTACGTATTGGGAATACGTATCTATAGAGATAGATCTAAGAGGATGCTTGGCTTGACCCAATCCATGTACATAGATACCATTGTCAAAAGGTTTGGCATGGAAAATTCCAAGAGAGGTCTCATACCAATGAGACATGGGATTAATCTCTCTAAGGAGCAGTCTCCTAAGACTCCTGAAGAGAGGCCGCCATGGATAGAGTCCCCTATGCCTCGGCTATAGGGTCTATCATGTATGCCATGCTATGTACAAGGCCTGATGTGGCATTTGCTCTAAGTGTTACGAGCAGATATCAGGCAAATCCAGGTGAAAACACACTGGATGGCAGTGAAATGTATCCTTAAGTACTGAGAAGGACTAAGGATATTTCTGGTTTATGGAGGAGGGGACTTGAAACTTCGGGCATATACTGACTCGAGTTTCCAGTCAGATCCAGATGATAGCAAGTCTACATCTGGATTTGTGTTCACTTTGAACGGGGGTGCAGTGAGCTGGAAGAGTTCCAAGCAAGAAACCACTGCAGACTCGACGACAGAAGCTGAGTACATTGCTGCAGCTGAAGCCGCCAAGGAGGCAGTGTGGATGAAGAAGTTCATCACCGACCTTGGTGTGGTGCCAGGTGACTCTGATCCAATCCCATTGCTGTGTGACAACAATGGGGCCATTGCGCAAGCGAAAGAGCGCGGTCTCATCAGAAGTCGAAGCACATTCTGAGGCGATTTCACCTGATCAGGGAGATAATCACTAGAGGAGATGTACTGGTGGAAAGAGTTCCTTCAGTCGACAACATTGCAGATCCACTGACGAAGCCTTTAACTCAAATTGTGTTTGAGCGCCACCTAGAGTCTATGGGTTTAAGACATAAAGGTGATTGGCTTTAGTCCAAGTGGGAGATTGTTAGTTATGCGTGTCCTCAAGCCAATCATAACTTGTGCAATCTTGTTCTTTGATAATAATAATAAGGCTTTTATATTCATTATTATAATTCGTTTATCGTTTCATTATGAAGTCCATGAATATGCGCAATGGATATTAATTATGATGAGATCATAACAATGAGATTAATATCCTTTAAAGTATATTCTTAATTGTTCCTAGTCGGAGGATATTCGAGAAGGACATCGGATATCCGGTTATACTAGTACAGGTTGCACCTGCTCATATGATGAGGGTGACTGGTCTCATAGTCACTTGTGTGGAGACACTAAGGTGAATCTGTAGGTGCTCATAGAGAATGAGTTCACTGAACTGATCTGTTATGAAGCTGGATGGTAATGTTACCTAACTGTCAACCAGCTAGATTCATTGTCACAGTGGCGTGATTGGTCCTTAGACCTGAGACACCAAGGACACCTTGTTGGTGGACTTCTGGGTTTTGACCTTGACTTATAGATCTCTAGCCATGAGGTCTTAATCAGTTAAGTGTTCGGATCTAGCGGAATACTTCGAAGGTGATTGTGTGGTCAATATGGGATCGCTCGCTCTCGGTAATAGGAGAGTGAATGCTCTACGGAAGGATGCCTGATAGTCCCTGGCCAGGGCAAGACTACTTATCAGAAAAGGAGTTTTCTGATATAGTTATGCGGCATCTAAACGAGTGAGTGTGCAATTTAGGGTTTGACAGTTGACCATACCCTAAGTGCACTCGGGAGCATTGTACGAGCGAAGGATTATAGTCACGTGGTAACTGATGATACAAAAGGTTCCTTGAATGGGTTGCTGAACCCCAATGCTTTCCAGGATCAAGTGGTGTTGCTTGGCACCCAACTTGATTGGAAGCCCGGTCAATTATCGTGAGACGATAATTGATTGTGTAATAATTAATATGAGATGTTAATTAATTACCATAAGTCAATAAAGAGTTATTGAGCTTAATGGGCTGAAAACTGGACTAGCAGTTGGGCCTAGAGGGTCACACGCATAAGAGTTCCGCATACTGGGCAAGGTGTTCTTTATAGACAATGACTGGGTTTTTATGAAAAACCGCGGTGTCTATAAATATACGCTGAGAGTTAAACCCTGGGCCAAGCTCCAGGCTTAACCCTGGCCGCCCCCCTCCTCTCTCTCTCCAAGGCGCCCCCACCCTCTCCCTCCTCTCTTAGCACATGGTGGAGCTGAGATCGGGAGACGCGTGGAGAACGAGGAGATCCCGTCTGCGTCCGGAGCTCGCGTGGATACGTCTAGAGGCCGGACACTTGAACGGCTTGAAGTACCATCGCCTCCAGTGCCAACTCCTCCCCGGATATGGGAGTTACGCAACCTCGCAAAGGTAAAGATGATATCAGCCTGTGCGAGGTTTACCGATTTTTGTTCGATCCGACCGCCGGCAACGATATCTATCTTGGGAATCGCGTTTCCGCTGCGCCCCGATCGTTTCCTTACACCTTATTGATTGAACAGTCGTGCACATTATCTTTGATGAAACTAAACCTTCTTGAGAAAGGAAGCAGATAGGATAATGATGTGAGTGAATTGTCCAGGAAACAAAAGACACATCAATCGAGGACAAGGATGATCCGCGTCTGGAAGAATACAACAAGAAGAAATTTCTCATGAAAACTCTTCCAAAGGAATGGAGATACAAGAAAGATCACCCACCTGAAAACATCATTGGTGATCCATCTGCAGGGGTAAGAACAAGAGGTAAATGATCCTTGTGATTACCTTGCATTTGTATCTCAAATAGAGCCTAAGACAGTCAATGAAGCACTTACTGATGAATCTGGATAATGGCTATGCAAGATGAACTGAATCAGTTCAAGAGAAACCAAGTATGGTCACTTATTCCTAGACAGTCAATCATCCAGTTATTGGCACCAAATGGGTGTTCAGAAATAAACTAGATGAATCTGGTGCAATCTTAAGAAACAAGGCTAGACTAGTAGCTCAAGGCTATTCTCAAGAGAAGGCATAGATTTTGATGAAACTATGCACCTGTAGCTAGACTTGAGGCCATTAGAATATATTAGCTTACGCATCTGCTCTATATTTAAAATTATTTCAAATGGATGTTAAATCTGCTTTTTAAATGGTTTTATAAAAGAAGAAGTTTATGGAACAACTGCCGGGTTTGATGATATAGACTTTCCGAATCATGTGTTTTTAAATTACATAAGGCTTCGTATGGTTTAAAGCAAGCACCTAGAGCCTGGTATGAGAGGTTTAGCTCTTTTCTCTTAAAACATGATTTCAGTAGAGGTCAAGTAGATAACACTCTTTTTATAAAAACAAAAGTTAAACACATATTGTTGGTTCAAATTTATGTGGATGACATCATCTTTGGACCTACTGATGAATCCCTATGCAAGTATTTTGAAATGTTAATGCAGGGAGAATTTGAGATGAGTATGATGGGGGAGCTCAACTACTTCCTTGGACTTCAAATCAAACAAGGAAAGGAAGGAACTCACATCTGTCAAGCAAAGTACACCAAAGAACTGTTGAAGAAGTTTGATTTGATAACGCCAAGCCACTGTCAACACCAATGAGTACATCAACCAGGATGGACAGTGACAAGGATGGTAAGAAAGTAGATCAAAAGACTACAGAGGTGTGATAGGTTCATTACTTTGTTTAACCGCCAGTAGACCTGACATATTATTCA
>CM024756.1:72333591-72372946 GCA_014218235.1 Colocasia esculenta
TGGTCTAACAACCAAATCATTCAAAAACCAACTAGGACATAGTTAACAATGAGATCTTTGACGTTGTTACTTCCTTTTCAGTACTAGTTTGCTTCTTGATGGGTTAATCACACCATTATCACTCTGATTCCCAAGATTATTAATGCCTCCAAAATTTTGATTTTAGGCCTATCAGTCTTAGTAACATTGTTATAAGATTGTTGCCAAATTCTTGCTACAAGATTGAAGCCACTGCATAAAGGATCTAATTCTTCTAATCAAGGGGATTTCACCCCTAGGCCCAAATTACAAACTACATCATCACTGTCCAAGAGTTAATTCACTCAATGCACACCAAAGGGGCAATAAGGGGATGTTTGGTCTCATGGTTAACCTCTCTAAGGATAGGCTGAATGGTCCTTTATACATGGCATGTTGGAGAAACATGGTTTCACACTGAAGATGCAAAATCTGATTATGCAGTGTATTAAGTCGGTGACATATTCCATCAATTTAATGGGGAAGCAAAGTGGACACATTAGGCCTCTAGGGGGTATCAAGCAGGGCTGCCCTTTTTCACCTTGCATCTTTATTCTGACCATGGAAAGCTCTCTTGTCTCTTTGCCAATGGAGTGGAAGCAAGAAGATATTCTGGTTTTAAGGTCAATGCTCAAGCCCAAGCCATACTCATGTTATATATATACGTTTAGATATTATGCTATTTGGTAAGGCTATTGAGAAGGATCTATTGGCTACGAAGGAGACTCTTCAAAAATTTGCAAGTTGGTCT
This sequence comes from Colocasia esculenta, assembly GCA_014218235.1. Taxonomy (NCBI): domain Eukaryota; kingdom Viridiplantae; phylum Streptophyta; class Magnoliopsida; order Alismatales; family Araceae; genus Colocasia; species Colocasia esculenta. The sequence continues at coordinate 72,334,361 of CM024756.1, forward strand.
GGCCAGGAAATTAATATGCAGAAATCAGGAATCTATTTAGTAGGAATAATTCTTCTATTCGGTAGAATCCCCTAAAGATTCTACCCGGTTTTGACAGGTTGAAGTAAAATACCTTTGTATATAGTGACACCTTTTTGTTTGGAATGATAAGGAGGAGCAGCTGCAATCCCTGAAGACAATGTAGCTGTAGAGGCTATTTCTAGCCTCTTGGGCCTGCGGGACCCATCGAGGCCTAGTACTGGCCCCCTTTGACCCTCAAGGTGCCAGGGCTCTGGTCTTTATGCCACGTGTCTCGGAGTCAGCTCGAACGCTTCCGAGCATGTTCTGGCAGTAAGGTGTTCAAGGGTCTCCAAGTGTGATCTCTGGACACTCCTTAGTCTGTTCGGTCCAGGGCATGGCTACCAAACAGACCATGCTCAAAGCACGTCGCAACCCTGCCAACACAGGCTATCTTCCTCGAAGCAAGAGTCATCGAGCAGCCGGACAGCAGGCCCATCAACCGAGCAGCGGGCCCGGCTACCGAACAGTAGGTCTAGCCCACCGAGTAGGCTACCTGCTCGGTACCTTCCACCCAGGAGAATCCAAGCAGCCCTTCGCCCCTTCGCAGCGGTTATGACGGCTACACCGCACGCGCCCCATGATCAAGTGGTGCGTTAACTGCAGAGCTCCTCAACGGGTGCCTCAACGCGTAACTCCCCGCTAAGGGCGCTAACTGGCGTGCCCTTCCCGACATTGTTAAGGGACGTTCTGTCCCACTCCCTCAACACCTTCGCCTATAAAAAGGCCCAAGTAACCTCCATGAAGGGGTACGTGATCTTGAACACTCACACTAGTCCTCGCACGACCCACACACGAGAACCCCCTTTCCTTCAAGCCTCTCTAGTCCTATACTGACTTAGGCATCAGAGGGTTCTCCCCAGTTAAAAACTAGGCCCCCCCTGATTCCGTTCTGGTTTTGCAGGCTTCTGTCCGCACCGGCGATCGTCTTCCTATCTTCTCCAGTGGAGGCCCGTTTGGATCAAGGCCAACAGGAAAACAACACACCAGTTTGGCACGTCAGTGGGAAAGACCTCAGCCATGGCTCACGGACGTTCCCTGACCAAAACCCAGGCAGCAGGGCGACAAGGACTCGACAGTTGTGTGCGGACTCACGCGATAGAGTCCCCCCTGTCGATGTCGTCGTCACCCCAACCGGTGATGTCCCTGTTGCTGCTGTGCCAGCAACCACCGTGGAGGTGGCAAAGCTCCGAGATCAGATGCACCACCTGGTAGGGATCTGCCAGGGCCTCCAGGCCTGATTGGCCACACAGCCGGCCCTGACAGTTCCCCCGCCTCTAGAGCAGCATGTGGAATCATCCCATCGACGGTCCCGCACCTCTCCAGCACTGCAGGAACAGTAGGCAGAATCGCCTCGACGATCGCGCGGGGACCCGTCGGCATGTCAGACACCGGAGCGGCAGGACAATTTGCCTCGACACTCCGTGGTGGTCCGCACCCCTGCGATCTATCATGGCACCAACCCCACAGGTCCAAACGCGAGGGTCTGCGCACTCCGGCCAAGAGTTGGCCAAACGACTCGCCGCGTTGTCGACCTGGAGCGCCGCGTGGATGCAATGGTCTAAAAGGGCAGAGGGCAGGCTTGCGATGGCGAAGACCTGGACTTCCACTCCCCGTTTACCCATAGAGATCCTGGAAGCCGGGTCTCACCGAAGCTACCATTGCCTACCATAGCACATTACGACGGTACCACCGACCCCGCAGATCACGTCCCGGCTTCGAGTCGCACATGGTGTTCCACAGAGAATCAGATGTGGCCAAATGCCGAGCCTTTCTGGCCGCCTTGAAGGAGACTACCTGGGCATGGTTCGAAGCCCTCCCAGTGGGCTCCATCTCCTCCTTCCACCAGTTGAAGAAGTCCTTTCAGGCAACTTCCTGGGTGGGAGGATCGCAGGCCGCGCACTGCGGCTCTCTTCTGTCTGCTCGGCAGAGGAAGGGAGAAGCGCTCTGGGACTACGTCACAAGGTTTCGGGCTGAAGCACTGCGCATCCCATGCCTCGACGTCCCCTTGGCCACCAGTGCCCTCATCCGGGGCACTCGCGATGGTTTCCTTCAGAGGACGCTCGGGGTCCAGCAACAGCCTACCCTTACTGACCTCCTCTTCATCGCCCAACGCCACACTGCGTGCGAGGATAATCTGGCAGTGCCGAGCCGAGCAGGCGAACTCGCCCCGAAACGAGAAGGACCTTATAAGGTCATTCGGGTTCTCGGAAGAGGTTCCTACAAGATGTCTACCCTCAGCGGCAAAACCATACCGAGAACCTGGCATGTAAATCTAAAGGTTATTATTTACAAAAGCCTCTCTGCTCAGCGTCCTACTTCGCTCTTTGCTGTTCTATCGGTTATGTAAAGGATGAACAGTACAACCCCTGGTCAAGAGCTCTTCAGCTCAGAAGACCAGCACGGTACTCGTCCTAAGACAAGGGTGTCGTACAACCCCGGGTAAACGAGCTCTTCAGCTCGACCTGCGCGGAACCCACGAGCCTCTAGACACTGACGAATCCCGATTCGAACAGAACACGACTAGGAAAAAGAGGGGAAAAGGACAACGCTAGTTAAAGAGCTCGGTCGGAAGATCCAACATCCTCGGCATCGTGAGGCATGTGCTCAGCCCAGAAGCTCGCAGAGCGGACCCCGTCCAGGCGAGGGTCCCATATCCTCTGGCGACACTCCCGCAGAGCGACGACAAAGGCCTCCTGGGCATACTCCACCGTCGTGATGCTGTCCCCGCCAATCGCTGACCTCGTAGCAAGCCGCTCCGAAGAGCTCTAGATCCGTCTGGAATTCAAGACCGGATCTGTACGCTGCGACTCCTCGAGCCTCTACCTCGTGAAGCACCATGGAAAAAACCTTCTTCTTGGCTTCGGCTACGGCAAGTTTCAGATCGGAGGCCTTCAGAGCAGCACGAGATCGGTCTTGCGGTGTCGGCTCTGCTCCTCTCACTCGCGGCGTTGTCGTCATCCGAGCTCACCTCCACGCACTGCAGTACTTCCAGTTACGCAGTCTTCTTCAGACTCCGTGTCCGCTCAGCCGCCCCGGCGACCCGCACGGTTGAGGGCGCAACCTTGCTGCCACCCATTCGGTAGCCACGCTCGCCAGAGCATCCTCTGGGCCTCCGGGCTCATCACAGGCGCTCCTCGAGAGGACGTCGCCTCGTCGCGATCGACCGGTTGTTCCGCTGCAGGCACGAAGGCATCTCCCCTCTCAAGTGCTTGCGATCACATCCGAGCAGACTTGAGAGGGTGGGGGGCAAGTGTAGAGGGTATTTCTAGCCTCCTGGGCCTGCGGACCCACCGAGGCCTAGTACGGCCCCCTTTTTTGACCCGTCAAGGCGCCAGGGCTCCGGCCTTTATGCCACATGCCCTCAGAGTCAGCTCGAACGCTTCGAGCACGTTCTGGCAGCTAGGCGTTTCAAGCGTTACATGTGTGATCTCCAGACACTCCTTAGTCTGTTCGGGTCGAAGCATGGCCTACCGAACAGACCATGCTCGAAGCACGTCGCGACCATGCCAACACAGGCTATCAGCTCCAAGCAAGGGTCACCGAGCAGCTGGACAGTAGGCCCATCAACCGAGCAACGGTCCCAGCTACCGAACAGCAGGTCTAGCCCACCGAGCAGGCTAGATTCTCGGTACCTTCTGCCTAGGAGAATCTAAGCAGCCCTTCGCCCCTTCGCGGCGGTTATGACGGCTACACCGCACGCGCCCCATGATCAAGTGGGTGCGTTAACTGTAGAGCTCCTCAACGGGCACCTCAACGCGTAACTCCCCGCCAAGGGCGCTAACTGGCCTCACTCCCTCAAACCTTCGCCTATAAAAGGCCCAAGTAACCTCCATGCTGGGGTACGTGATCTTGAACACTCACATTCATCCGCACGACTCACAACATGAGAACCCTCTTTCCTTCAACCCTCTTAGTCCTATACTGACTTAGGCATCAGAGGGTTCTCCCGATTAAAAATCGGGCCCCTCTGATTCTGTTCTGATTTTGCAGGCTTCTGTCCTCACCGGCGATCGTCTTCCCATCTTCTCCAGTGGAGGCCCGTTTGGCTCAAGCCCAAACAAGAAAACACCACCACAGTAGCAAACGTCTTAATAGATGGGAAACCAATACTCTAAATTATGCATGGAAAATAGTTCTTATTAAGTCGACTTTGAGTGCCATTCTTGTGCATGTTATGAATATTGTCTTAATTCCCATGGGTGTTATTAAGAAATTGCATGGCATTCAAAGGATTTTTTGGTGGGGTACTAAGGCAGGTGTCCAGAAATGTCCACTTGTAACTTGGCACAAAATGTAACAAGCCAAAATGCAGGGTGCTCTTGGTTTCAGAGACATGCATTACTTCATAAAGCTGCAATCATGAAACTATCCTAGTGCTTTCTCAATGATTTTTCTGAGCTTGGGCTAGACTTTGAGAGGTAAACACTGCAAATCTCTGTGTTCTGGTACCTAAAGAGAGGAGTGACGTGTCTTCTCCCTGGCATTCTAATGAATGTTAAAGAGGAAGTTAAAGATGGATGTATTTGGATTATTAGGATTGGTTTCAATGTCAACATCAGGAGGGACAGATGGATACTTATCTTTTTAATTCCGCTGCCCCAAGAATTGCGATAAAAGGGAAAATACCTACACTAGTGGCCAGAAATGGTTCATAAGGGGATGGGTTGGCCGGTGGGTGGGCGGGTAGGGGAATGAGAACCTCATTTACTCAGCTCTTTGAAGGTGGAGCTAAAAAGGACATTCCGCAGATTAGACTTGCTCAGAACTCAACTACAGATTGTGATATGTTGGCTTGGAGTAAAACCTCTAATGGTGAATTAAGACAAAATCAGCTTATATATTTCTCTGTGACAAAAGGCAGGGCGCAACTTCTTCATCCTCTCACCAGGTTTGGAAAGTTTTATGGCAGCCCCAATTGATGAGAGTTGTTCCTCATAAGGTGATTAACTTCATCGGGAAGGCATTGGCTAATGCTTTGCCAACTCAATGCAGAATTGCTAGGATCAGTCATAAGATCAGTAAGGTCTGCCCATTTGTGAAGAATGTGATGAGACTGCTGATCATTTGTTTTTTAAGTGCAGTCATGCTAGAATTGTTTGGTTTGCCCGCAATTTTAGTTATTAAGGTGGACAATCATCTTAAAGTACTAGAAACAATTTTGGACTGGTCTAATCCGCCTTATGCAATTTCTACCCAGGATCACGGATTTCTAGTCTAGGTCTTTGCAATAATGTGGAATTTATGAAAGGCGAGATGCTCTTTGGTCTTAAATTAGAAACATATAGATCTCAAATCTATTTTGACAAGAATCCATCGGGATATATCATTCTGGTATAGTCTAGGGATTATGAGATGACATGACCAGAGAGACCGGTCAGCCTCGCTAGAGCTGAAGATACCTCTGGGTTGACCTTGTTGGTGGATGCTGCATTTAAATCTAATGTAGCTACAATCGAACTGAATCTTATTAATCAATCTCATGCAATCTGGAAAGGCAGATCATCTTCTTACTTAATCAATTCCCCTGCTCAAGTTGAAGGCTTAGCATTGCCGGAAGATATTAAGTGGGTTGCTGATCTTCAAGGAGATGTCCACATCTTTAGGGATGCAAAACTAGTCATTTAAGCTATCAATTACTCTTATATCAGGAGATGCAGCTCCATCATTGAGGACTGTAAACATTTCTTAGCCTTGAATCCCAATATCAATGTATCCTATTCACCTCGGGAGTTCACTCTATCTGCGCATTGTATGGCTCAATGGGCTATTACTTCTAATGCTCAGGGTATATGGGAAGTACCAGATATCCCAGCTTCTGTTTTGACTGCGTTTATCCGCAACTCTGTATTCCCTTGTCCTTAAGATTGAATGAAATTCCTCTTTTTATTGTAAAAAATAAAAATTTATTATCAAACCGCGGTCCAAGTTAAACTGTTCAGCCCAGGCACAAAACCAAAACTCCACAAGTACATGGGATTTAGTTCTTGGGCCTGAACTAAGCAATCTAATTCGGCCCGGGGGGTTCAACCATTGTATTTGAGTTGAGCAGTTTACCTTTGGCCCGCGGTTTGGGCACAAAGTCGGGCTCTATTTACATGGGTTACCGACCAGCGCATGGTAGACTAAGGTACTGTACATAAACACGGTTACATTAGAAACATAAACACTTCGTTACATTAGAAATACTTGTTAAACATTGTTTAACTTTGTGCTGCTGCACTTCTAAAAGCCACCCGTTTGCTTCATCCCACATCCGTGCCCTCCATATTGAAGTGTTTAAAAGTAGCTCGACGAGATATCACAGAGACTGGAGTAAAGTATCACTTTTATTAAACTATGTTTGATATTTGAATAGACCGGAAATAGAATAGAGTTATTCTCAAAATTTAGAGGTTATCTTCAAAATTTTGAGGATAGTTCCACTCTATCTCTAATCTATTCAAATATCAATATGATTTGATTAATTATCTTATTAAAAATGACTGGGTCGCGCAGGAGAGGGAGGGGGGTGGGGGGAGATTACTCGGTTCACAATGCTTGGTACCATACATTGGCTCGCTCAACGACATCTTCCCAGTTCCCACCTCCCAACCCCAACCTGTGTGTCCCACGCTGGTGTAACTTAATTATCTGTATTTAACTCCCCATTTGGTGCCATAAAAAATTCCCATGAACCCACCAACCTTTGTATTTGTTTTTAAGTCTAATGGGTCCTGAAATCAATTTGACTAAACCTGAGAGAGATTATAAAATTGTTTTGGGATGTCTAATCACATCACAACAGCCTCTGAGGTTGCAGTAACCCATTAAATTAGATCTGACTACCCCGTATAAAAATGTGCAGATCTGATCGGTGTGTTCTCATCGCTTCGATCTGAGACCTGATTTGTTTTGCAAAGGGTTGCCCCCGCGGAGCTGTTCAGTTACCTGATCTTTCGTGTTGGGTTGCACTTGCAGCGTTTGCTACGGGAATGGAGGTGTCGCGTACTTGGCCCTTCTTAAAACTCCTCCCTCACTTGCCTACCTTGCGACATGTCTCTCTGGCTCTCTCTCCCTCCCCCACCGACTTATTATCTTGGGCGATTACCAAGAGAGCTGCTCATCATCACGATACACATACCATTTGTTAATTAATTATGGGTGTTGCAGGGCATTAGTAAATTGCTGATCCATACCAGGAAGCACGTGGGATACACGTGAGGCGAAATCATGGTTTCAGCATCGGCAGATTTTGATGCCCCCGGGTGGGCCCCCACCTTAATGGGAATATTTTGGAGATGTAGACGATGATTCTCGTTGTGGGGCGTGCATGGTACTTTCTGTTACCTGTTATGTATCTTGTCCAAACACGCATCATGGTTTAACTAGGTAGGAACTTAACTAAACTTTGGTGCTTTGGCCAAGGCTAACATAGAAGCAAAAATATATATTGGTAATAAGATAGAGTGCTTTCTCATTACAGAGCGTCCAGTTCGCGTCGCAACATCTACATATTTATTGGGATTTAAATTACCTTAAATACAAATGAATTGAATGTGCACGCGATAACTTAATTTCAAATGCTCGCCATACATCTTATCTACCAGAAGAAAGAAAAAACGACACCACATTCATGTACATTATTTTCCAGGTATTGCTAATCTTGCAACCACTACAGAAAAAATGAAATTTTTCGACCGGAAAAATTTGTTGAAAATCTGTCGAAAATTCATTGGAAGAGACACTTTCCGATAGCTTTCCGGCAACAACCGGTCGAAAAACATCCATCGGAAAAAATACGTCAGAATTTTTGTGACCGATAAAATAACCGTCCAAAATTTCATCAGCAATTCTGACGCGTCAGAAATATCCGTCGGAAGTATATATTTTTGATGGCTGTACTGACGGATAAAATCCATAATTCTGACGTAATGTTGATCGTTAGAAAGTCCATTAGGACTTTTGACGCATTTACTAACCGAAAAAATTGTCAGAAGTACGAAACTTCTAACGAACCATATCTGTCAGAACTTCCGACGACTTTCCTGATGGAACAAATTGTCGGAAGTATTTATGCCAACGAGTTTTCTGACAAAATATTTCCATCGAAAATTTGTTTCTATTTAAAAAAAATAACAAATATAATAAACCTGCTAAAACAATATCCATAAATAATAAAGAAATATAAAATCATCAATAACAACAAAATATACAAGAACATCCACAATAATATATAATAAATAAAAAATCAAGAGAGATCTGCTGATGATCATCCTTTCCGCCCACCTCATAATCGTCATGTGCTGAGGATCCCATATGATAAAAATAAATATTTAAAATATAAATAAAATAATACCATTAAATTTTTTTTATAAATTTAAATTCAGAATATGAATATTCACTAAGTACATTTAGAGAATATTTTTGACTTTTTACACTTGGGCTTTTTTTAAGGTAGTTGTTTGAGTGCCGAACCTAAACCAGGAATCCAATATGGATTTTGTCAGTTCCCAGACATCGTGCTCACCCACCCGGTAGTGTTAGAGCAAACAACATGTCAATCAGATTCCTATTTCAGATTTTGAACCCTTGACTTGTGGTTCTAACTCTTTACATGAGATTTTTTTTTTTTAGCTGTTGAGCTCCGAACCTAAACTGAGATTCCGATTTGGATTCCATCAGTTCCCACACATCGCTCTCACCCACCCAGTCATCTTGGAATGAACAACACGCCAATCGGATCCCTATTTTAGATTTTGGAGCCCCGACTTGCATTTCTGACCATGTACACTTGGGTTTTTTTTTAAGGTTAGTGGTTTGAGCGCCAAACCCAAACCAGGATCACGATCTGGATTCTGTCAGTTCTCACACATTGTTCTCATCCACTCGGTCATGTCAGAGTGAAAGACACACCGATCGGATCTCTATTTCAGATTTTGACTGCTGACTTACATGTTCTCACCCTCTACACTTGAGTTTTTTTAAGGTGAGTGGTTTGAGAGCCGAACCCAAATCGAGAATCTGATTTGGATTCCATTAGTTCTCACATATCGCTCTTACCACCCAGTCGTGTCGGAGTGAATGACATGCTGATCAGATCCTATTTCAGATTTTGGACCCCTGACTTGCGTGTTCTGACCCTTTACACTTGGGTTGTTTTTAAAGTTAGTGGTTGAGTGCCGAACCAGACCGAGAATCTAATCTGGATTCTATTAGTTTCCACACACCGCTCTCACCCACCCGGTCGTGTTTGAGTGAACGACATGCCGATCGGATCTTTATTTCACTTTCTGGACCCCCGACATATCATTCACTACAAGAAAAAGCGGAAATAGCGACAAACAAGTTCGGTCTCTATTCGGTCTTTGTTCGGTCGTTGTATAGATCTGCGACCGACTACCACCGAATTGCGACCGAACAAATCGGTCGCTTCCAGCGACCGATTGACATCGGTCGCAAAATCTGTCTCTGATAGCGACCAAAATATATCGGTCGCAAGTTTCGTCGCAAATAGAGATCGCCCTTTTTGGTCGCAGGATGGTCGCCCACAGCGACCGATAGTTGGTCACTGTTACGGTCGCTAACAGCGACCGATATTTATGGTCGCTAAGGCGGTCGCTAATATAGAGACCGACTTAGCGACCAAATATGATCCGTCGCTATCGGTGAAGCGACCAACTTTAGAGACCGATTAGCATCGGAATTCTATCGGTCGCTATTCGGTCGCTAGTTTGACTATAATTTTTATTTATAAATTTACATAAACGACAATAAATCACCTAATAAATAACAATACCATAAACTACAATAAATCAACTACACAATCACAATCTCCACAACCTCAAATCATCACATAAAATACAAACACATAAACTATCATACATCCATAACAAACCTCAAATTCATCACATAAAATACAAACACACAACATTATACATCCATAATAAAATGACATCATGCACATAACTAAAATGAAATCACAAATCCTCCGCATATGTGTCATCCTGGTCGTCGTCTCATCCAACATCTCGCGATGGATGATCCTGCATATTATTTTAAAAAATTAAAATTAAATACTTAATAAAGAAATCAATTTTTCTGGAAAATTAAAAGAAAGATATTTTTCATTTAACTGAAATTGACGAATGATAGTTTTAAACGTTTTGCTTAAATCGGTAGTCCAATTTAGACTCCGTCAGTTTCTACAAGTCATTCTCACCTTCCCGGTCATGTTGGAGTCATTGACAAATTAATCGGACATATATTTTTTTATTTAAACCCTCTTAAACTCGATTAAGTTGGTTCTTTTTAGGAAATATAAGTTTGAGCATCGAGCTCAAATTTGGAGTCCAATTTGAACTCCGTCACTTTCTACGTGTTACGTTCACCCCCCATGTCATGTTTAAACAATCGATAGATTGATTGGACATTTATTTTAATTTCGGACTCTCAAACCCAAGTTCATAGATTTGAAACTAAAGTAGTTAAGAAAATACAAAATTGTTTGTCCATGCCATATCGGGAGTCCAATATGGACTCCGTCAGTTTCTACAAGTCATTCTCACCTTTCTGGTCGTGTTGGAGTCATTGACAATTTAATCGGACCTACTTTTATATTTTGACCCCCTTAAACCCGATTAAGTTAGTTCTTCTTAAGAAATGTAAATTTGAGCATGAAGGTCAAATTTGGAGTCCAATTTGAACTCTGTCAGTTTCTACGGGTTACTTTCACCTCCCATGTCGTGTTGGAACAATCGATAGATTGATTGGACCTCTATTTTCAATTTCGGACCCTCAAACCCAAGTTCATAGATTTGGAACTAAACTAGTTAAGAAAATACAAAATTGTTTGCCCAAGCCATATCGGGAGTCCAATTTGAACTCCGTTAGTTTCTACAAGTCACTCTCACCTTCCCGATCGTGTTGGAGTCATTGACAATTAATCGGATCTATTTTTTTATTTTTGACCCTATTAAACCCGATTAAGCTAGTTGTTTTTAAGAAATGTAAATTTGAGCATTGAGCTATAATTTGGAGTTCAATTTGAACTCTGTTACTTCTTACGGGTTACTTTCACCTCCCATGTCGTGTTGGAACAATCGATGGATTGATTAGACTTTTATTTTCAATTTTGGACCCTCAAACCCAAGTTCATAGAGTTAAGAAAGTGATATTTTTCCCTCCTCAATCTAAATTCTTATATTTTGTAAGATGATATTTAGAGTTAACAAATAGAAAATCAATAAAATAAAATACTTATCGAAGGCTGCTATGCAGAGGTGCAGGAGGTGCTCTATTACTCGGAATTCCCATTCTACGAGCATCTGGGAGACGGTCTGAGAGACGATGGTTGAGATATTCTGAGAGATGGTCTCGTTGACGATCGCCCTAAACATATCTGGAGTCATGGTCGGGCCGACACTAGAAGAACCCCTGGGGCTGCTGGTGTGGTAAATGGAGAGGTCGCATGTGAGACCAAACTCGAGCATGATGATATCACCCTGGTCGTGCCCAAGCTATGTCCAAAACCATAGACATGGCCTTTCTTGGGTGCCCCAGATGCTGCAACCCAAATGTCAGGATCCAACTCTGGACGCTGACTGTCATCCCCGTACCTCTCATCCATTCCTCTACTATATGACTCCTACAAAAAATAAAAAAAAAAAAACAAAATTATTCTACAGTTTAATCTTAAATGAAAACTATAGTGTATACACTTACTGATGATCAGTCTGTCCCCATGTAGTTTTAATTAATTACATATATATATTTTGATGATTAACAAAACCAAACAAGAGTTTATCAATTATATCTAATGAATATTTCACAAGTCTTAAGTACAGGAAAAATACCAAGGTCAAACAAGCCAATAAAGGTATGCATTACTTCTCTGAAGCTTTAATCTTTTCAACATGATTTCTCAAAGGTCATATTGATTTCTGTTGAATATCATAATGATTGCTTATAAGACTAAAAAGTCATGTTGTTTCAAGCAAGTCGATGTCATACGATTCTATAAGTCATCGCAACGATTTCTTTAGAACTCGCAACGACTTGCCTATCATAACGATTCTATAAGTAATCATAACGATTTCTTTAGAACTCGCAACGACTTGCTCGCCGTAATGATTCTATAAGTAATCATAACGATTTCTTTAGAACTCACAACGACTTGCTCGCCGTAACGATTCTATAAGTAATCATAACGATTTCTTTAGAACTCGCAACGACTTGCTCGCTGTAACGATTCTATAAGTAATCATAACGATTTCTTTAGAACTCGCAACGACTTGCTCACCGTAACGATTCTATAAGTAATTATAACGATTTATTTAGTGTTTCACAATGATTTCTTCAGTGAACACAATGATTTGCTTTCTATAACGATTTGTTTAGTGTTTCAGAACGATTTCTTCGGTGAACACAACGATTTGCTTTGTATAACGATTTGTAAGTGTTTCACAGCGATTTCTTCAGTGAACACAACGATTTGCTTTGTATAACGATTTGTTAAGTGTTTCACAAGGATTTCTTCTATCTCATAACGACTTGGTCAACCTGACTTATTCATAACGATTTCATAAGTCATATAGTCATCTATTTCATATTGACTTGATATCTTATTCATATTAAGAGCGTTGACTGGTCAAAGTCCACGTAGATATCTCTCTGACGCTCCTGCATTTATGAGATCTGAACGCATCTTTGCATGCATGTAGATGATATCATAATTTATTATGCTTACTTTGATAACGTCTTTTAGACTTAGCTATTTGGCATTACTATTTTCATGTCTATTGCTACTAACGTTGACTGACATCAGAGACAGCCTAGTTGTCTGCTATTTGAGATTGACATTTGTGCAGACCTCTGATCCAGCTCCATGTTACAACGTTAAACAAAATAGAAGCCAAAGGATATTTCTGAAGATCTCATCTTTTCGCGTGCTCAAAAGACTGTAGATTGGAAGCTTCCAAGACTTCAGGTGTCATTCAGTCTAACGACTACTCAAGAGAGAGACAACGGACACTTCAACGTCTAGATTTCAAATTGAAGATATAAGTACAAGTCGAAGAACAAAAGAACATATACACAACGCGTGTTCAAGCATTCAAATTCTTTTGAACAAAGTCAAGAGCCAAGAACCTTACTTTTTCTCATCACCTTCAGCTCTTCGCTCTCTATGCTGTAATAGATTTTCTAAGAGAGCCTGTGTAGTTCTGAGAGTGTGCCTTGTTTAGATCTTTGCTCTCAGCACTAGTTGCTTCAGATCTTGGCTTGTTAAAAGCTTGATCTAGGGGCTTGAATTTCATTCAATTCTCTTTGAGTTGTTGTTCCCTTTGGTGTGTAGAAGACCTGGTGGTATCCAGGGTGTAGTTCCCTTCGGTTGTGAAGGAAGACCTGGTGAGGTATCTAGGGTGTTGTTGTTCCCTTCAGGTGTGAAGGAAGACCAGCCGAGCTGGTGTTGTAGTGTCCTTAGGGGGACTGTATCCTAGTTATTGAAATCCTGAGTTGTTCCTCGGGGACTGGACGTAGGACTCCTAAGGAAAGGAAGTCCGAACCAGGATAAATCTTGTGTTGTGTGATTGCCTTCTTTGTGTGTTTGATATTTAAACTAAAAGTCACTAACCTTCTTCGAAGAACTCTTGTGTGAATATTTTTTTGTTACAGGTATCTTGTAGATCATTTTAAAAGACCCATTCACCCCCCCTCTGGGCTTGTCAACTGGGCAACAAGTGGTATCAGAGCGAGTCTCTTCGACAAAGAAAAGATCCAACGATCTGAAGAGTAAAGATCCATGGCAGCCCAAGGCAACATTGAAGGTCAGTCTGTCAACCGACCCCCTCTCTTCGATGGTGAAGACTATCCTTACTGGAAGACCAGAATGGAATACTTTCTACAAGGCCACGACTATCAAATTTGGTCCATAATAGAAGAAGGTGATCTGTTAGTCACAAATGAGAAAGCGCAGTGGACAGATGATGACAGAAAGAAGATCTCCTTTAATTGCAAAGCAAAGAGCATCTTATGCTGTGCTCTCAGTAGAAGGAGTTCAACAGAGTCTTGTTAGGATCGGATATTCGGTTATGGCAAAGCTAAAAGGGGGGGTTGAATAGATTTGCAGCGGAAACTTAAGCATTTGAAAAATTACTTCCGATTAAAGATCTACTCAATTAAAACCCCTCTGATCTGATGTAATGTGTGTGAACAAATAACAGTTAGTGTGTAGACGAAATCCCTATGCATGCATCTAGCGCAATACAATGTAAACCACAAATCAACCACAGTGCACAAGGGATTTTTTAGGTGGTTCGGAGATCACACCACGTGACTCCTACGTCCACCCCCCACACAGTGAGGACACACTACTCAACAACTGAGTACAACACACACACGAGCACACCGGCTCAACCACACACACACAGACTAGATCAAGTCCACAAAAGATCAGATCCTCTAGCCTTGATCTGACCAACACACCACACACACGTTGTCTGATGCAAACACGCAATCAGAACAACATCCACACGTGGATCAAGCACAAGGAAAGCTTGAACCACTACACACACACAAAGATATGAAAGTAGAAACAGAGAAGAGTTCTGAGATATAGAAACAAATCCAGATGAAGAACTCTTCAGAGAGTTCGTCCAGAAGACTTCAAGCTTCACGCCGTTGAAGACCACGAGATGATGGAGAAGCTTGACTTCAGAACGAACCGGCTTCAACTCCTTGTACGAGATGATCTCCCTTTGAACGATCTGGAGTTCTGAAGCAGAGCAGCAAGAAGAAACCTCTCTTCTTGGTCTTTGCTTAGGGTTTTGGTGTGGAGGCTGCCCTTGCTGCGAAAATACCTCCAAAACGATCTTTATATAAGGGTGTTTATGTATGGAGAGTCTTGGTAATAGGAAACACCCAATATAGATCATATCTCGGCCATAAGATCTTCCCAAAACTCCGTCTGTCGACAGACGACTGCTGCTGTCGACAGATGCTGACAGGTTTGCAAAAACCGGAAGACGGGCTTTCTGGAAATAGATTTCTGAGTGGATCTGTCGACAGGCGAAAATCATCTGTCGACAGACTGCCATATTCATCTGTTGACAGATGCACTATTCATCTGTTGACAGGTGCACTATTTCAGCAACTTGTCTTGTTCTTTTGCACTTGGATTTTGGGCTTTGTCTTGTGTACATTCACACCTACATTAAAAGACATAATTAGTGAGATATAATGAACATATAAAACATGTTTCATTTGCATCCAATTGTCATTCTCATCATGTTTCACACATTCATAACACACATCTGTTTTGGTCTTGTTCATGAAATGTTCACATCAAAACAAACATAACATCAATTAGTATTGCTCATCATCAAAAATATTTAAGCACTTGTTGTAACCAAATCTTCAATATGAAAACCAACATTCTCCCCTTTTTGATGATGACAAAATTTCAATTTATGCACAATTGATGTTTCTCCCCCTTTTGACAACATTCAAAAAGATAATGAGTGCACACAAGTAAAAGATGAAGCAAAGAATTGTGTGACCACATAATTGAATTGTGAAAGATATGAGTGGGGAATGAGTGTTCAAATGAGATTGCAAGATTGAGAATAGGTTGATACCCACTACAAAATGTCATAAACACTAGTATTAAGACACATAAAAATTCTACAATGGTTAAGAGATAATACTCGGGAATCTCAAGTTATAGCATTTAGAATACATCGTTCAAAAACACATGAAAATGAGATAACCCTTTTGAATAAAACCATTGAAGAAAATCATATACCTTAGTGGGTGATGTTCAGTTGGTAAATGAAGACAATGTCTACATGAACAATTGACAATAGACAACCCATTGCCCTTGATTTAAATCTTGGAGGCTCCACTCTATTTCTAACATTTGAACATTTAAGTGGTAATTAGGATCACTTTTACCTTTTGACGTGAAGGTAGACATTGGGATGCCCGTACCCCCAGTTACTCAGTGTGAGTGACCATCATACCATTATGCAGAGATAATGAAAGGACTTTTTGACGCGATGACAGACATTTGTGATGCCCGTGTCCCCGGTTACTCAGTGATACTCATCATTGCTCTACCTTTGTCCCAATTCACGTATTTGTTTTTTTTTTTTTTGATTTTGACTAGAAATAGGTAGCTTTCTTTTATTTTTAAGTTGAAAAATCAAGTTCAAAGGTTCATTAAGGTCAAAGGCCAATGCAGAGACATTAAGTTCAAAAACCTTCTTACTTGTCAATCCATATAGGAACATGATCATCCACAAGGGAGTTATTCAAGTGAGTTAGGTTAAAATCATTAGATTTGTTCAATGTTTTCTAGATGATACAACCTAGACTCAATCACAAAATATTATTTCAAAATCATTGTGATTAACCATATGTCTTTGATACTATGTGAGGATGAAAGGTTATAATGAATATTTATACCCAATTCTCCCCTTGCATCAATGATATGAACATACTCATGAAGAATTATGAAGAAGGATGAAGAATTGTTGCCCAGCTAGCTAGCCCAGAGGGGGGGGTGAATGGGTTATTAAAAATTTGATCTTGATCAATACCTGTTCACTAAAAGGATTACACAACAACTCAAATGAAGGTTAGAGTTAGAGAAATAAGATAGCAATCACACAAAATACAACCACAAGACAGTAGGATTTTTATCCTGGTTCGGAACTCCTTTCCACAGGAGACCTACGTCCAGTCCTGAGCAATACCTTAGGATTTCACTAATCAAGGGTACAGTCCCCCTTAAGGACACAACAACACCCAGCTCAGCTGGTCTTCCTTCACACCCGAAGGGAACAACACCCTGGATACCACCAGGTCTTCCTTCACACCGAAGGGAACAAACCCTGGATACCACCAGGTCTTCCTTCACACCGAAGGGAACACCACAAAGAGAGGTTTGAAAGACAAGCCCCTAGATCAAACTGCAACACGCAATGATCTGAAGGACCTAACACTGAGAGCAAAGAATCTAAATCTAGGCTCACTCTCAGAACTACACAAGCTCTCTTCAAATGATCTTTCACTAGCTAGTAGAGAGCAAAAGAGCAAAAGCTAAGAGGAATGAAGTTTTATGCTCTGAACTTTCTTCAGAAGAATTTGAATGCTTTTCTTGAACGAGTTTTCTTCTGTTCTTCTGACTTGTATATATCTTCAATTTGAAATCTAGACGTTGAAGTGTCCGTTGTCTCTTTTGAGTAGTCGTTAGACTGAATGACATCTGGAGTCTTGGAAGCTTCCTGTCAACAATCTTTTGATTACTTGAGCACGCAAAGAGATGAGATCTTCAAAGATATCCGATGGCTTCTATTTGTTTAACGTTGTACCATGAAGCTAGTTCAGAGGTCTGCACAGATGTCAATCTCAAATAGCAGACAGATAAGCTGTCTCTGATGTCAGTCAACGTCAGTAGCAGTAGAATAGTCAAGAAATAGTAATGCCAATAGCTTAAGTCTAAAGGACGTTATCAGAGTAGGCACGATAAAGGATAAATGGTCTGCATGCATGCAGAGATATGTTCAGATCTCATAAATGCAAAAGCGTCAGAGAGATATCTACGTGGACTTTGACTGGTCAATGCTTTAAGATGAATAAGATATCAAGATATGAAATCGATGACTGTATGACTTATGAATCGTTATGAGTCATAGAAAATTGTTATGAACACTTATCAAGTCGTTATGAACTCTAAAGAAATCGTTCGGCAAAGCAAATCGTTATGAACACTTATCAAGTCGTTATGAACTCTAAAGAAATCGTTGCGCAAAGCAAATCGTTATGAACACTTATCAAGCGTTATGAACTCTAAAGAAATCGTTGCACAAAGCAAATCGTTATGAACACTTATCAAGTCGTTATGAACTCTAAAGAAATCGTTGCGCAAAGCAAATCGTTATGAACACTTATCAAGTCGTTATGAACTCTAAAGAAATCATTACGAGGACTAAAGAAGTCGTTAGGACAAGCAAGTCGTTACGAGTTCTAAAGGAATCGTTACGATGACTTATGAAGTCGTTATGACAAGCAAGTCGTTACGAGTTCTAAAGGAATCGTTACGATGACTTATGAAGTCGTTATGACAAGCAAGTCATTACGAGTTCTAAAGGAATCATTACGATGACTTATGAAGTCGTTATGACAAGCAAGTCGTTACGAGTTCTAAAGGAATCGTTACGATGACTTATGAAGTCGTTATGACAAGCAAGTCGTTACGAGTTCTAAAGGAATCGTTACGATGACTTATGAAGTCGTTATGACAAGCAAGTCGTTACGAGTTCTAAAGGAATCGTTACGATGACTTATGAAGTCGTTATGACAAGCAAGTCGTTACGAGCTCTAAAGGAATCGTTACGATGACTTATGAAGTCGTTATGACAAGCAAGTCGTTACAAGTTCTAAAGGAATCGTTACGATGACTTATGAAGTCGTTATGACAAGCAAGTCGTTACGAGTTCTAAAGGAATCATTACGGTATCGATTTGTTTGAACTTTTCGGTCAGAAAGGAAATCGTTCTGCTTGTCAATAGAAGTCGATACAAAGACTTGGACAAAGCATGAAATGAGACTTACATGATTGTCTTGAATTTTCATTGTTCTTTTATTTCCTGTTCTCAAAGCTCAAGTAATTCATTAGTACTATTTTGTTAATCATCAAAATTAATATATAAAAATAAGTGAAGTAATTTATATGGGGAAAGTTTGGTCATCAATCTCCCCTTTTTGATGATGACCAAATATACTAAACATCATACAACACAAACATGTTTTTCAGAATAGCTTTAGGTTTCTCCCCCTTTGTCAATAAGCAAAAAGATAGTCTATGAGACAAAGAAGAGAGAAATCATTGTATTACGTGGGAGGAAGATAGTACATAGGAGAACAAGAGGCATGCTGTGAGATGACAGCCCATGCCTTGTTCTCAAGATCTTCAAAAATCTATTGGAACACACCAGAAGCAACTGAAAAGGTAGGACCCATGGATGGGATGGTCCTTTGAATGTAAAGTTGCCTTTGCTGTTCCAGGAATACTCCATACTGGTCTGTATCCAAGATAAATCTGTAAAAGGTGCTCTTGCCAAAACTGGCCCGATGGAGAAATCTATCTAGAGAGATTGGATAGAAAAGCTTGTGATCCAGAAGATCTTGCTTCAAAGCATAGAAGCAGAGTATCTGGCTGCCCACAGAACATAGATCTCTTGGATTGGAGTGATGGAGTTGAGATCCAAGAAAGTTTCTGCTGAAAGAATGGGCTTCCTTGACGAGCTAGATCACTGTTAATGGCTTCCAAGTGAAGATATGATGCTTGATAGAGAGTATCCCATTCTGAGGGAGAAAGTCTCTCACACTCAGAAATGAGTGGGGCCAAGGTTTGGGAAGAGATGCGGCCAGAGTGATATTCTCTGAAAATGAACCGCAAGAAGGAGGGTAATCTGCCCAACTTGGCTGACAAACGGCCCATCTGCCTAGCAAACATATCCAGTGCATGGGATCCAGCATCTGAGTCAAACACTAAAGAGTGTAGCTTTGGCAGAAGAACTGGAGAGTCGATCTTGAAGGTGGCAAAATCTACCTTGAGTGGAAGGTTAACTGGATGTTCTGATCTCAGCAAAACTATTGTGGAATAAAACTGGCTGAACTGAATTTCTGGCTGCTTGTTCAAATAACAAAAATCACTGTACAGCTGAAATTTTTGGCAATACGAATCTCTTTCAAAATGAAGGGTCCCCAAGAGTTCTTATGCTCAATAATGAACCACTCAGAAAAGGTGAGTGGATGAGCTCTATGGGTAAGAGATTCTGCCCTGGCAGTCAAATATTTTCATATTGAACTTTGTTGCCCTTGACATTGGCCCACTGATCTTCAGTCTTGAACTCAGTGCCCTCAATGATTTTGGATTTTTGAGGGTGGGAGAGCTGGGTAAGAGGAAGAACAATGTTCAAATGCTCAGATAGGTTGATGAAAGGAATACCATAAATGGTGGAAAGGATGCATTTTTGAAGATAGTCCCTGTAGATAGGTCTTCTCTTAGGGTCGAGGGTAAGAGAATACCAAAGAGGAGGAAATAAAGTTACGAGGGGAATGCTAAGAGATGAGGAAGTTTTTCTCTTTTTCTTGGCAGGACTGGGAGGATCAGTCCTGTGGATATGAGAGGCAGTGGAGAGAATGGTGATGAGGTGTTTCTTTCAAAATCATCCGGAATGTTGTGTCAAAGACACCAAGAGGTAGAGGTTTTTCCGGAGGGAAGGTGACAGAGGAAGGAGGAGGAGGAGGATAAAAAGGTGTTTGGGATTGAAGGAAGAAGGTGGGTGAACTGGAGGTGTTTGAGTTTGAGGTGGTGAAGGTTTGGATTGAATGATGATGGAGCTGAGGGTGAGAAGGAGTGGAAGAGAAGGAGGGGTGAGATGAAATGAGAGAGGAAGATGGTTGGGTGTGAGGCACAGGGTGTTTTACAGTTGGTGGTGCAGGAGGGGCTGTAGAAGGAGATGGAGGTGAGGAGAGGGTTGGAGTTGCAAGAGTAGAAGTGTCAGGGGCCTTAGTAGCTGTCATGGGCTCTTTCCCTTTGTCTTGACCTTCACTGACAACTGAAGAGGGTCCTGATGACCCTGAAGCTTGCACAGATGGCCCTGGTGGCCCTGATGCTTGAGCTGATGGCCCTGCTGGCCGAGACCTTGAGCTGGCCCTGGAGGCCGGGAACAGCAGCTGGTCTACTCTGAGTAGCTGCAGGAGAAACTCCACTTGACCTTGAAAGAACTGCTAGCATCGACTTCATCTCAGACATTTTTTATTAAACCACTTCATTGCATTTCTGACTGAAGAGAGCTCAGAGGTGGTCGAAGCATGACTAGCAAGTATCCCTTGCACACTGGACTGCACTGCTGACAGAATCTCTCCCTGAGCCTTCAACAATTCCAAAACCGGTTTCAGATTGACTTTCCTGTGGCTCTTTCTGAGTTTTCTGTGAACTATCCTCTTGCCTTTCCTCTGAGGTGCTGGTTCTTCAATAGACTGCTCCCCCTGAGCAGGAGCTTCCTCTTCAACTTCCATTTGCTCCCCTGAGCAGGAGCTTCCTCTTCAACTGGATCTACTGGAGCACTGGACTGCTCCACAGGAATTGATTCTTCAATGTGGCCTTCTGCCACAGCTTCTTCCATTTCAATTTCACCAGACTGTGAGTCGATTCGAGTGGTGAGAGCTGATTCAACTAAATTCCTAAGAATTGAGCCAATTATTGAGGTAGGCGAATCACTGGCTTTATCTGCCACTTCCTCCTCAACTACAGAAGCTGTAAGAGATTCTGGCTGAAATGCTGGTGCTACTGCTGCTGCTCTGCTGCTGACTGAGCTGCTTGCTGCTGCTACTGACTCTTCTGCTTGCTGCTGCTCTGCTGCTCTGACTCTTCTGATTGCTGCTCTGCTGGTGGTGTTACTACTGCCATTTCCTGAACATCAGGAATTTCTACATCACCAATTATGGCCTCTCCCTCGGCCACAGTGGTCTTAGACCATACACCTTCAATTACAGAGAAAAACTTTTCTTGAGATTTCTGGACCTATACACTGGCCCATCTTCTCCACAACTGCCCCAGATAAATCTATTCCAAAGTGTTTGAAAATCTTTGTAAGTAGATGAGCATAGGGCAATGAGACATTTAACTTACTTTTGTATCCCATATTTGATCTCTGGCAAATTTCATCCTTTCCAACATGACTTGCGCCATATTAATCTCTTTTGTTGAATCGCCCAAAACATCATATCAGAATCTGCCCTAGTGCACGTTGAGAAGGTGGCACTGCGAGGAACCAAATTTGACAGATAATGAAATGAAGAAGACGGTTGTATGCATTCATCTGATAATATCCAATTTTCCGTCTCTTAGCCTAAACCCTGGACCTATAATGCCAAGGCCTTTTGCTTCATCGTTCACTGCGTGAACCCCACTGAATCCAGACGTCTTCACTCCAAACAACATGTGCAACAATCATGATCGACTTTAATTTGGATTCCCTTTACCGATGATACAAGGGACCCATCTGCCTCTGACCTTAAGCACACATAAAATGCTTTCACCAGGTCGGGATAGCTTACCTCGGTGAAAGTGGCAATTTCCATCCACTGCATCCTTCTCAGAGTTTCTGCTATACTTCCATGCCATTTTCTCGAGATTTGGAACATCCACTGCCTTGTTTCCGCATACCTTTGTCTTCACGAAGGTGAACTTTCCTGCTGTTCTGCGGACAGGTACTCACACTGTAGCCCCCTACACTTCCGGAGATCATCGGAGCGGCCATGGGTAGAGAGGAGAAGAACTGTTCTGGAGAAGGGAGATGATGGAAGAGATGGAAGCCCTCGAGGGATTCTTCGCGGGAAGAGGGGAAAGCTTCAAATCTTGCAGTGAGTCGATGCCGGAGTCGTTAGGGCATCGGCTTTGGGTGAATAGATAAAGGAGAAAGGGTAAAGGTAGAAGATGAGTCGTTCCCAGAACGATTTGACTAATTAGAATTAATTTATCGAAAACAGGAAGCGCCAAAAGGCGGTAACGGCACAAGGCGACAAAAGGGGTTGACGAGTCAAACTGCTTTTAACACAATAGCGGTCAAGGAAGAGTAAATAAACAGAGTTTTGCTTAAAGTGAGAGAGAGAGAGAAAATTTTCATTTATTCTGAAAAATTTATATGCCATTTTTAAATACAGGAATCTTTTCACAAATTGCACATCCCTAATTCCCTTCTAAGAGATGTAAATCTCTCTTCAGGTAGGGCTTTTGTGAAGATATCTGCTAGTTGGCTATTTGTATCAATAAAGGATATTTCTATATTTCCATTTGCAACATGATCACGAATAAAATGATATCTAACCTCAATATGTTTTTGTCCTTGAGTGCTGAACTGGATTCTTGGTCAGATTAATGGCACTGGTGTTGTCACACAGCAATGGAATTGATTTGATATTTAATCCAAAGTCTTCAAGTTGTTGCTTTATCCAAAGGAGTTGTGTACAACAACTTCCAGCAGCTACATATTCAGCTTCAGCTGTTGATAGTGCCACTGAGTTTTGTTTCTTTGAAGACCATGATATCAAACATCCTGCAAGAAATTGACAACAACCACTGGTGCTCTTTCTATCTATCTTGCATCCAGCATAGTCAGCATCAGAATATCCTACTAAATCTATTTCACATGATTTTGGATACCAAAGACCTAAATCATGAGTTCTAGCTAAATATCTAATATTCTTTTTACAGAAATTAGGTGTGATTCTCTAGGGTCTGCTTGATACCTAGCACACATGCATACACTAAAAAAGATGTCTGGTCTACTTGCTGTTAAATAAAGTAAAGACCCTATCATACCTCTATAGTTCTTTTGATCTACCTTTTTACCATTTTGATCACTGTCCATTCTGGTTGATGTGCTCATTGGAGTTGACAGTGGTTTGGCATTATCGAATCCAAACTTCTTCAGGAGTTCCTTGGTGTATTTGGCTTGACAGATGTGGGTGCCTTCCTTCCCTTGCTTGACTTGCAATCCAAGGAAGTAGTTTAGCTCCCCCATCATACTCATTTCAAAATTCCCTGCATAAGCTTCTCAAAATACTTGCAAAGAGATTTGTCAGTAGAACCAAAAATGATATCATCTACATAGATTTGAACTAATAGTATGTGATTGACCTTTGACTTTATGAATAATGTGCTATCTACTTTGCCTCTATTGAAACCATGATTAACAGAAAAGAGCTAAGCCTTTCATACCAGGCTCTAGGTGCTTGTTTTAAACCGTATAATGCCTTAGGGAGTTTGAAAACATGATTAGGAAATTCAGTGTCATCAAAACCTGGAGGTTGTTCAACATACACTTCCTCTTTTATAAAACCATTTAAGAATGCTGATTTAACATCCATTTGAAATAGTGTCAAGTTTAGAGCTGATGCATATGCAAGTAAGATTCTAATAGCCTCAAGTCTAGCTACAGGTGCATAGGTTTCATCGAAATCTATGCCTTCCTCTTGAGAATAGCCCTGAGCTACCAATCTGGCCTTGTTTCTTAGGATTACACCAGTTTCATCCAATTTGTTTCTGAACACCCATTTGGTGCCAATAACTGGATGATCTGATGGTCTAGGAACAAGTGACCATACTTGGTTCTCTTGAATTGATTTAATTCATCTTGCATGGCTATTATCCAAGATTCATCAGTTAAAGCTTCATTGACTATCTTAGGCTCTATCTGAGAAACAAAGGCTAAATAATCACAAGGGATTACATTACCTCTTGTTCTTACCCCTATGGATGGATCACCAATGATATTCTCAAAGGGTGATCTTTCTTGTATCTCCATTCCTTTGGAAGATTTTCATGAGTAATTTCTTCTTGTTGTAATTCTTCAGAGGTGGATCATCCTTGTCCTCAATTGATGTATCTTTAAGCTTTTTGGACAGTTCATCTGCATCATCATTATCACTATCTACTTCCTTTCTCAAGGAAGGTTAGTTTCATCAAAAATAACATGCACAGTTTGTTCAATTAATAGTGAGCGTTTATTGAAAACTCTATAGCCTCTGGGTTTAGAAGTATACCCCATAAAGATGCCTTCATCTGACTTGGCATCCAACTTACCAATGTCCCTTTTTCCGTTGTTGTGAATAAAGCAAGGACATCCAAAGATTCTGAAATGACTTATCTTTGGCTTCTTCCTTTGAACAACTCATATGCAGTCTTCTTCAGTATTGGCCTGATCATTACTCGGTTGACAATGTAACTGGCTGTGTTGACTGCTTCAGCCCAAAAATATTGGTAGCTCATATTCAGAGAGCATGGTTCTTGCCATATCCAAGAGAGTTCTGTTCTTCCTTCAGCTATACCATTTTGCTGTGGTGTCCTTGGTGCTGAGAAATTGTGCTGAATTCCTTGATCATCAACAGAATCTAGCAAACTTTTCATTTTGGAACTCACCACCATGGTCTGATCGAATGGACACAATACTGAACTTCTGATCTTTCTGGACTTCTTACTGAAACTGACAAAATTATCAAAACTATCATCTTTATGCTCTAAGAATGATACCCATGTGAATCTTGAGTAGTCATCTACTATGACAAATCCAAATTCTTTCCTCCAAGACTGGTAGTCCTCATTGGTCCAAATAGATCCATATGTAGGAGCTCTAAGGGTTTTGAGGTAGTCACCACTGTCTTTGACTTGAAGGAACTCTTTGTGTGCTTTCCCTTAGCACAGGGTCTACAAACACTTTCCATTTTTCCATTGACTTTTGGTAGACCTTCCACAAGATTCCTCTTTCTGAGCTTGTTCAATCCGTCCAAGCTGCAGTGGCCTAGTCTTCTGTGCCACAGCTCAGTTGATTTGTCTTTGCTGGCTGCCAGACACACATTTTGCTCTTTGAGTTCTTCAAGGTAGAGCACGTACAGATTCTTCTCTCTATTTGCTTCAAAGATGACTGCTCCATCTTTTAGTATGCTGCACTTTGATCTTGAAACTTGATTTGATGACCTCTATCACACAGCTGACTTATACTGATGAGGTTGTGCTTTAATCCTTTGACTAATAGCACATCTTCTATGACTGTTTTCCTTTGCTATTTACTGATCCACTGCCTATTACAGTTCCTTTCCCATTATCTCCATAAGTGACTGTTCCTTCTTCAGCTTGGAGATGGGAAAACAGCTTCAGGTTTCCTGTCATTGCCTTGAACACCCACTATCCAATACCATTTGGATGCTCGAGGATTAACCTGAAATTAAGACATCAAGCTTTAGGTACCCAAGTTCTTTGGGTCTTGATGGGTCAGTATCATTATTTTTTACTTTCATTATCCACTTCTTATGTCTTGTTGGACAGGTGGGTTTTAAATGACCTAGCTTATTACAGTGACTACAACATGATGTTTTTGTTACTCTTTCAATATACTTAAAATTAGCTTTATAGGCTGTATTTTCCTCAGGAACAAATCTTGGAGTTGGATACACCTTAGGTGGAATTATAGTTTCTGCATTTTCAGGTGGTGTGTAGCCTACACCATCTTTCTCTTACTGAGCGTCTAGCTCCTTTTAATATTAAGGGATTCTTACCATTTGTAAATTTTTCTAATGTGCTTGCTAATTTCTCATTCTCTTCATTTAGATTTTAATCTCTTTTTTAATTCATTTACACTTTCTTGTTTTTCTAATTTTGTTATTTGTTTATTCTTAACTTTTAAGTCTTCACATAACAATTCATTTCTTCTTTTTAGTTCGATTAATTGCTTTTCTAGTTCTTCATTTTCTTTTTTAAGTCTGAGTTAGTGTTTTCTAAGCATGTATTGTTCTTCTTACTAATCTTAAGTAATTTAGACACCTCTTTATATTTGTCGTAAAGTTCATTAAAGGCGCTTTCCAAATTGTCAGAATCTGAATCAGAATTATTACAAGAATCGAAAGAAGAGTCAGAGGTTACCTTTTCTTCGATGTTGGCCATGAGAGCCAGGTTGGCTTCTTCTTCATCACTGCTTGAGCTTGACTCACTGTCTGAGTCACTACTGTTCTCCCAAGCAGCTGCCATTGCTTTTTCTTGTATCCTCTGAACTTCTTGGAGCTATCCTTCTTCTTGTGATCATTTTTCTTTAGCATTGGACAATCTGCCTTGATATGTCCAGGCTTCTTGCATTCATAACAGATGGTCTCTCCTTTCTTCATTTCTTTGCCATCTGATCTTTTGAAGTCTTTATTTTTCTTAAAGTACCTTCTGCCGGATTGAAATTTTTTCTTCTTAGCCAGGATGCGCTGCAATCTCTTAGAGAGCATTGCTTCTTCATTTTCGCTGTCTACCTCACTCCCACTAGAGCTTGCTTCTGATGACTCTTCTTCTGCTTTTAAAGCATTGGAGTGCTTCTTTCTGCTAGATGATTCTCCTAGCCTTTCCATGTTGATCTCATGGCCATGAGGGACCCGATGAGCTTTTCTACTGACATTCTCTTAAGGTCATTAGCTTCTTCGATATGTGACCTTTGGTGTCCATGAAGATGGCAAGGATCTGAGAATCTTTCTTACCATATCTGCAATTTCATAAGACTTTCCTAGACTGGCTAAACCATTGGTGATGTCAGTGAATCGACTGAACATCTGGGTGATTGACTCACCTGACTGCATCTGAAATCTCTCATACTGAGTGACAAGAATGTCGATTCTTGTCTCTTTACTTTATCTGTACCTTTGTATGTGATCCTTAGCTTTTCCCACATTTCCATGGAGGATTTGCAGGCTGAGACTCTGTTAAACTCCTTCTTGCTTAGAGCACAACATAAAATGCTCCTGGCTTTACAGTTCAAGGAGATTTTCTTTCTGTCTTCATCTGTCCATTGTCTTTCTCATTTGTGACAACCAGGTCACCTTCTTCTACTATCGACAGATTGATAGTCGTGGCCTTGTAGAAAATATTCCATTCTGGTCTTCCAATACGGATAATCTTCACCATCGAACAAAGGGGGTCTGTTGACTGACTGACCTTCGAAGTTGCTTGGGCTGCCATTGATCTTTGCTCTTCAGATCGTTGGATCTTCTTCTTTGTCGAAGAGACTCGCTCCGATACCACTTGTTGCCCAGCTAGCTAGCCCAGAGGGGGGGGGCGGGTGAATGGTTATTAAAAATTTGATCTTTGATGAATACCTGTTCACTAAAAGGATTACACAACAACTCAAATGAAGGTTAGAGTTAGAGAAAATGAGATAGCAATCACACAAAATACAACCACAAGACAGTAGGATTTTTATGGTTCGGAACTCCTTACCACAAGAGACTACGTCCAGTCCTGAGCAATACCTCAGGATTTCACTAATCAAGGGTACAGTCCCCCTTAAGGACACAACAACACCAGCTCAGCTGGTCTTCCTTCACACCCGAAGGGAACAACACCCTGGATACCACCAGGTCTTCCTTCCACCCCGAAGGGAACAACACCCTGGATACCACCAGGTCTTCCTTCACACCCGAAGGGAACACCACTAAGAGAGGTTTGAAAGACAAGCCCCTAGATCAAACTGCAACACGCAATGATCTGAAGGACCTAACACTGAGAGCAAAGAATCTAAATCTAGGCTCACTCTCAGAACTACACAAGCTCTCTTCAAATGATCTTTCACTAGCTAGTAGAGAGCAAAAGAGCAAAAGCTAAGAGGAATGAAGTTTTCTGCTCTGAACTTTCTTCAGAAGAATTTGCATGCTTTTCTGAACGATGTTTCTTTCTTCTTCTGACTTGTATATATATCTTCAATTTAAATCTAGACGTTGAAGTGTCCGTTGTCTCTCTTTTGAGTAGTCGTTAGACTGAATGACATCTGGAGTCTTGGAAGCTTCCTGTCAACAGTCTTTTGATTACTTGAGAACGCAAAGAGATGAGATCTTCAAAGATATCCGATGGCTTCTATTTGTTTAATGTTGTACCATGAAGCTAGTTCAGAGGTCTGCACAGATGTCAATCTCAAATAGCAGACAGATAAGCTGTCTCTGATGTCAGTCAACGTCAGTAGCAATAGTCAAGAAAATAGTAATGCCAAATAGCTTAAGTCTAAAGGACGTTATCAGAGTAGGCACGATAAAGGATAATATGGTCTGCATGCATGCAGAGATATGTTCAGATCTCATAAATGCAAAAGCGTCAGAGAGATGTCTACGTGGACTTTGACTGGTCAATGCTTTAAGATGAATAAGATATCAAGATATGAAATCGATGACTGTATGACTTATGAAATCGTTATGAGTCATAGCAAATTGTTATGAACACTTATCAAGTCGTTATGAACTCTAAAGAAATCGTTGCGCAAAGCAAATCGTTATGAACACTTATCAAGTCGTTATGAACTCTAAAGAAATCGTTGCGCAAAGCAAATCGTTATGAACACTTATCAAGTCATTATGAACTCTAAAGAAATCGTTGCGCAAAGCAAATCGTTATGAACACTTATCAAGTCGTTATTAACTCTAAAGAAATCGTTGCGCAAAGCAAATCGTTATGAACACTTATCAAGTTGTTATGAACTCTAAAGAAATCGTTACGAACTAAAGAAGTCGTTAGGACAAGCAAGTCGTTACGAGTTCTAAAGGAATCGTTACGATGACTTATGAAGTCGTTATGACAAGCAAGTCGTTACGAGTTCTAAAGGAATCGTTACGATGACTTATGAAGTCGTTATGACAAGCAAGTCGTTACGAGTTCTAAAGGAATCGTTACGATGACTTATGAAGTCGTTATGACAAGCAAGTCGTTACGAGTTCTAAAGGATCGTTACGATGACTTATGAAGTCGTTATGACAAGCAAGTCGTTCGAGTTCTAAAGGAATCGTTACGATGACTTATGAAGTCGTTATGACAAGCAAGTCGTTACGAGTTCTAAGGAATCGTTACGATGACTTATGAAGTCGTTATGACAAGCAAGTCGTTACGAGTTCTAAAGAATCGTTACGGTATCGATTTGTTTGAACTTTTCGGTCAGAAAGGAAATCGTTCTGCTTATCAATAGAAGTCGATACAAATACTTGGACAAAGCATGAAATGAGACTTCCATGATTGTCTTGAATTTTCATTGTTCTTTTATTTCCTGTTCTCAAAGCTCAAGTAATTCTTAGTACTATTTTGTTAATCATCAAAATTAATATATTAATAAGTGAAGTAATTTATATGGGGAATGTTCGGTCATCAGATTTACAGAAAATGTGTATCTGTCGACAGTAAGAATGTGCCTGTCGACAGATGCACACAGGCCTGAAAGGCTTGGTTCTGGGAGAGCATGTCTGTCGACGATGTGATGGTGCCTGTCGACAGATACTTGAGAAAATCAGTTTGAGGCATAGAATTGAGTGACATGAAGAACAAGATTTTGAGAAGTAATTACACAATGAATATGAAGGGTTTCTCTCAAGTATTTCACTCAACCTACCTTGAACTTACTCCCCCATAAGATGTGCATGTGATGAGACAACTTTCAAGCATGATATATATACATTCATGACAAGCACTTGCACATAGATTTCATGAGCATTCATGAGCATATGAGCACTTTCAAATTTACTCCCCCATAACCATGCATAGTAAATGTATCAAGCAATTCACAAATTATTAAGCACTCTACTAGCCTTATGCATTACATGACTTTTGGTACTTGGCGGAGTATTTTACTCACGCATAATGATAGTTTCCAAACAAGCATAACTTATTTTTCCACATGTCATCATTCGATATACCAAGACATGAGCACAGTTACACAAGCAGGATGGCATGATTCCAATTGCTAAGTGGCATTGTCATGTGGGGGTATCAACAAAATACATTCTTCATTCCTCAGATAGAATTAAAAATCCATTTCAATTCTTGCAGTTCAAGACTGAAGTGACAAAGAGATTTTACCTGAATAGTCTTCAGTCTCAGTAAAAAAAAAATTACCTTTGTTCTCCATCATTTCTTGCCTTGCACAGCCAATGTCATGAATCCATTTCTATTTTTTGGCTACAAGACATCTCAGCTTGTTGATAAAGCTTGTTTGGGACCCATACTTGCTTGGGTCCTGCAATGACATTAATGTTAGAATCTAACAATGAAGATTTCAGAATCCAAAGTGATTTGGTTTTTGGATTTCTATTGTTTTGTGCAGTTTTCCTGCACATAGATACATGAAATTTTGGATCTTTATGAACATGATGTTTATCCTTGTGTGTATGAACACATGGATTATTATAGAGCTTTGAAGCATGCACAAAATCATGATTCTTATGCCAACAGTTCTTAGAAGTATGACCAATTTTATGACATGTGAAGCATTGGACTGGTTTGGCATGATTATGACAGTGTTGACCTTTATTCTAGTAGAAATTGGCAAGGTGACCAGGTCTATTACAATTAAAGCAAACGGGTTGAGTATTTACCTGGAGCTTACCACAGTATGAATGCATTTGCTGCAATCTCTGAGATTCTTTAGAGTACCTTTGATTATCCTTGAGTTGAGAAGAAGGAGGTGGTACCTGTTGATATCTCTTAGCATGATGTGGAGTTGGAGATTTTCTTGAAACATTCTGGGCCTCTGGAGGAGGTGTAGAGACCCTGTAGACTCTTGTTTTCTTCTCCATTTTCTTTTTCTGGTTTTCAATTGAAACATGATTCTTCCTATTTGGAGCCATTTTGTTCATTTTTTTCTTTTCAGCTTTCAATGCAAAAATTTCTTTTTCAGAAGTTAGAAGTTGGCTTTTCATGACATCCAGACCATTTTGTATTTTGTTCTTTTCAATTTCACTTTGAACAATTTGATTTTCCAAGTCAGCAATTTTCTGCTTAGCATTGTTCCATTCATCATTTAGTGGTCTGTTATGATACAAGCCTTCAATCTTCTTTTTCAGATGATTATTCTCCTCAAACAGTTGATTGCAATTTCTTTATTTGGTGATCATGAGCCATGTTGGAGATTTGTTTGTTCAATTGATCATTATCAAATTTGAGATTCTCATTATGATCAATCAATTTTTCATTTTCATTTTTCAAATCAACATTTTTAGATTCAACCTGATCATGATCTTCTTTCAACTTAGAAAACTTGATTTCATAGCTTTTGACTTCATTTTCCAATTTTTCATTCTCCATTTTCATTTTCATTTTCTTCATAGAATGCTTGAGCATTATCAATTCTCATTTCATTCTTATCCAATTTTTCTTTTAGCTTCTTGTTTTGAGTTTTTACCTTCTTAAGTTGATTGGACAAGTGCTCATAGCATTCTATTAATTCGTCATAGGATATATCATCCTCTGAATCAGAATTAGATATTGATGCGTCAAATGGGTCTGAATTGGATTTACCTGACCTTTGAGAGTTTCTTGACTTCTCTGACAGATATGATCTTTCAGATTTTTCTGAACTAGGAGAACCTTTGGAGCTGCCAAGGGCCATGAAGCATTTGTCTTTGGCTTTATTTGCAATCTTGCTTGTCTTCTTAAAGGAGTCCTGCATTTTATCAACATGGTTATCAAACTCAATACACATTGGTCTATTTATGATACTCAAGAACTCAGACATATTTCTGAGTATGTTATAGATGAATAAACCAACAACCAAGGTAATCAGATCAGTTTAGAATCAATTATAAACCCGATCAGAGCAATTAATCACACATAAACGGATATGCCAAATCACAATCGATGAACAGAAAACCTGCTCTGATACCAATTGTTAGGATCGGATATTCGGTTATGGCAAAGCTAGAAGGGGGGGTTGAATAGATTTGCAGCGGAAACTTAAGCAATTTGGAAATTACTTCGAATTAAAAGATCTACTCAATTAAAACCCCTCTGATCTGATGTAATGTGTGTGAACAAATTAACAGTTAGTGTGTAGACGAAATCCCTATGCATGCATCTAGCGCAATACAATGCAAACCACAAATCAAACCACAATGCACAAGGGATTTTTTAGGTGGTTCAGAGATCACACCACGTGACTCCTACATCCACCCCCCACACAGTGAGGACACACTACTCAAGAACTGAGTACAACACACACACACGAGCACATCGGCTCAACCACACACACACACGCTAGATCAAGTCCACAAAAGATCAGATCCTCTAGCCTTGATCTGACCAACACACCACACACACGTTGTCTGATGCAAACACGCAATCAGAACAACAATCCACACGTGGATCAAGCACAAGGAACGCTTGAACCACTACCACACAAACAAAGATATGAAAGTAGAAATAGAGAAGAGTTCTGAGATATAGAACAAATCCAGATGAAGAACTCTTCAGAGAGTTTGTCCAGAAGACTTCAAGCTTCACGCCGTTGAAGACCACGAGATGATGGAGAAGCTTGACTTCAGAACGAACCGGCTTCAACTCCTTGTACGAGATGATCTCCCTTTGAACGATCTGGAGTTCTGAAGCAGAGCAGCAGGAAGAAACCTCTCTTCTTGGTCTTTGCTTAGGGTTTTGGTGTGGAGGCTGCCCTTGCTGCGAAAATACCTCCAAAACGATCTTTATATAAGGGTGTTTAAGTATGGAGAGTCTTGGTAAAAGGAAACACCCAAATATAGATCATATCCCAGCCATAAGATCTTCCCAAAACTTTGTCTGTCGACAGACGACTTGCTGCTGTCGACAGATGCTGACAGGTTTGCAAAAACTGGAAGACTGGGCTTTCTAGAAATAGATTTCTGAGTGGATCTGTCGACAGGCGAAAATCATCTGTCGACAGATGCACTATTCATCTGTTGACAGATGCACTATTCATCTGTTGACAGGTGCACTATTTCAGCAACTTGTCTTGTTCTTTGCACTTGGATTTTGGGCTTTGTCTTGTGTACATTCACACTACATTAAAAGACATAATTAGTGAGATATAATGAACATATAAAAACATGTGTTTCATTTGCATCAATTGTCATTCTCATCATGTTTCACACATTCATAACACAATCATTTTGTCTTGTTCATGAAATGTTCATCATCAAAAATAAA
The DNA here is from genome assembly GCA_014218235.1 of Colocasia esculenta. NCBI lineage: Eukaryota > Viridiplantae > Streptophyta > Magnoliopsida > Alismatales > Araceae > Colocasia > Colocasia esculenta. Next base: position 72,367,926 of record CM024756.1, read on the forward strand.
CATAACATCAATTAGTAGTGCTCATCATCAAAAACATTAAGCACTTGTTGTAACCCAACATTCTCCAATATAGAAACCCAACAAGTCTCAGCCTGCAAATCCTCAATGGAAATGTGGGAAAAGCTCAGGATTACTTATGAAGGCACAGACAAAGTGAAGGAGACAAGAATCGACATTCTTGTCACTCAATATGAAAGATTTCAGATGCAATCAGGTGAGTCCATAACTCAAATGTTCAGTCAGTTCACTGACATCACAAATGGACTGGCTGGTCTGGGGAAAACTTATGAGATTGGAGACATGGTGAGGAAAATACTTAGATCCTTACCGTCCTCGTGGACCCCAAAGGTCACAGCAATAGAAGAAGCCAATGACCTTAAGAGAATGTCAGTAGAAAACCTCATTAGATCCCTCATGGCCCATGATCAACATGGAAAGGCTAGGAGAGTCCTCTAGCAGAAAGAAGCACTCCAACGCCTTAAAAGTTGAAGAAGATCACCAGAAGCAAGTTTAGATGAGAGTGAAAGTGATGTGGATAGTGAGAATGAGGAAGCAATGCTATCTAGAAGATTGTAGCGGATTCTAGCTAAGAAGAAGAAGTTCCAATCTGGTAGAAGGCACTTCAAAAGAAATAAGGACTTCAAGAAACCAGATGGAAAAGATCTAAAGAAAGGAGAACCCATCTGCTATGAATGTAAGAAGCCAGGACACATTAAAGCTGAATGTCCAAAATTCAAGAAGCCAGAGTTCAAAAAGAAAGAGAGCTCCAAGAAGTTCAGAAAGTACAAGAAGAAAGCGATGGCAGCAGCATGGGAAAACAGTAGCGACTCAGACAGTGAGTCAAACTCCTGCAGCGATGAAGAAGAAGCTCATTTGGCTTTCATGGCAAATACTGAAGATAAGGTTAACCCTCGAGCATCCAAATAGTATTGGATAGTGGGTGTTCAAGGCACATGTCAGGAAACCATAAGTTATTCACTCATCTCTGAGCTGAAGAAGGAATAGTTACTTATGGAGATAATGGAAAGGAACAGTAATTGGCAGTGGGTCTGTAATAACAAAGGGAAAATAGTTATGGAAGAGAAGATGTGTTGCTTGTCAAAGGGTTGAAGCATAATCTCATTAGCATCAGCCAGCTGTGTGACAGAGGTCATCAGATCCAGTTTCAAGAATCCAAATGCAGCATAATAAAGGATGGATCAGTCATCTTCGAAGCAAATAGAGAAAAGAACTATATGTGCTCTATCTTGAGGAACTCAAAGAACAGAATGTCTATCTGTCAGTAAATAAGGAAAAATCTACAGAACTATGGCACAGACGACTTGGACATTGCAGCATAGATGGCATGAGAAAATTGCTGAAGAAAAATCTTGTAGAAGGTCTGCCAAAGGTAGTGCAAAAATGGAAGGTGTATGCAGACCTTGTGCTAAGGGAAAGCACACCAAAAGCTCCTTTAAGTCAAAGACAGTAGTAACCACCTCAAAACCCTTAGAGCTCCTTCATATGTATCTATTTGGGCCAATGAGGACTACCAGTCTTGGAGGAAAGAATTTTGGATTTGTCATAGTCTATGACTACTCAAGATTCACATGGGTGTCATTTCTAGAGCATAAAGATGACACATTTGATAACTTTGTCAGTTTCAGCAAGAAAGTTCAGAAGGATCAAAAAGTTCAGCATTGTTTCTATCCGATCAGATCATGGTGGTGAATTTCAGAACGAAAAATTGCTATGTTCTGTGATGATCAGGGAATTGAGCATAATTTCTCAGCACCAAGACACCACAGCAAAATGGAATTGCTGAGAGAAAGAATAGAACTCTATTGGATATGGAAAGAACAATGTTATCAGAATATGATCTGCCAAGGTATTTTGGGCTGAAGCAGTCAACACAGCAAGCTACATTATCAACAGAGTTATGATCAGACCAATCCTAAAGAAGACTGCATATGAACTGTTCAAAGGAAAGAAACCAAAGATCAGCCACTTCAGGACATTTGGATGTCCTTGCTTCATCCACAACAATGGAAAAAGAGACATTGGTAAGTTGGATGCCAAATCAGATGAAGGTATCTTCATGGGGTACACCTCTAAACCCAAAGGCTATAGAGTATTTAATAAACACACTTTATTAATTGAACAGTCTGTACATATTATTTAATGAAACTAACCCTTCCTTGAGAAAGGAAGAAGATAGTGATAATGATGATGCAGATGAGCTGTCCAAGAAACTAAAGAATACATCAATTGAGGACAAGGATGATCCACCTCTGGAAGACATGCAACAAAAAGAAATTACACATGAAAATCTTCCAAAGGATGGAGACACAAGAAAGATCACCCACTCGAAAATATTATTGGTGATCCATCTGTAGGGTAAGAACAAGAGGTAATGTAATTCATGTGATTACCTAGCTTTTGTTTCTCAAATAGAGCCGATGACAGTCAATGAAGCTCTTTCTGATGAATCTTGGATATAGCCATGCAAGATGAACTAAATCAGTTCAAGAGAAATCAAGTATGGTCACTTGTTCCTAGACCATCAGACCATCCAGTCATTGGCACCAAATGGGTGTTCAGAAATAAACTGGATGAAACTGGTGTAATCCTAAGAAACAAGGCCAGATTGGTAGCTCAAGGCTATTCTCAAGAAGAAGGCATAGATTTTGATGAAACCTATGCACCTGTAGCTAGACTTGAGGCTATTAGAATATTACTTGCATATGCATCTGCTTTGAATTTAACATTATTTCAAATGGATGTTAAATCGCCTTTTTAAATGGTTTTATAAAGGAGGAAGTTTATGTGGAACAACCCCGGGTTTTTGATGACACAGAATTTCAAATCATGTTTTCAAACTTCACAAGGCATTATATGGTTAAAGCAAGCACCTAGAGCCTGGTATGAAAGGCTTAGTTCTTTTCTTTTAAACCATGGTTTCAGTAGAGGTCAAGTAGATAGTACTCTTTTCATAAAGTCAAAGGTCAAACACATTCTACTAGTTCAAATTTATGTAGATGATATTATTTTTGGTTCTACTAATGAATCCCTTTGCAAGTACTTTGAAAAGTTGATGCAAGGAGAATTTGAAATGAGCATGATGGGAGAACTAACTTATTTCCTTGGACTACAAATCAAACAAGGAAAGGAAGGAACTCACATCTGTCAAGCAAAGTACACAAAAGAACTCTTAAAGAAATTTGGATTCGAAAATACCAAGCCACTGTCAACACCAATGAGCACATCAACAAGGATGGACAGTGACAAAGATGGTAAGAAAGTAGATCAAAAGATCTACAGAGGTATGATAGGTCACTCCTTTATTTAACAGCTAGTAGACCTGATATTTTATTTAGTGTATGCATGTGTGCTAGGTATCAAGCAGATCCTAAAGAATCACATTTAATTCTGTGAAAAGAATATTTAGATATTTAGCAAGAACTCATGACTTAGGTCTATGGTATCCAAAATGTTGTGAAATTAACTTAGTAGGTATTCTGATGCTGACTATGCTGGATGCAAATTAGATAGAAAAAGCACCAGTGGTTGTTGTCAATTTCTTGCAGGATGTTTAATATCTTGGTCTTCAAAGAAACAAAATCAGTGGCACTATCTACAGCTGAAGCTGAGTACGTAGCTATTGGAAGTTGCTGTACACAACTCTTATGGATAAAGCAACAACTTGAAGATTTCGGATTAAACATCAAATCTATCCCACTATTGTGTGACAACACCAGTGCCATTAATCTCACCAAGAATCCAGTTCAACATTCAAGGACCAAGCATATTGAGGTTAGATATCATTTATTCGTGATCATGTAGCAAATGGAATATTGAAATATCTTTTATTGATACAAATGGTCAGTTAGCAGACATTTTCACAAAAGCCTTACCTGAGGAGAGATTCACATCTCTTAGAAGGGAATTAGGCATGTGCAATTGTGAAAAAGGTTTGTTTAAAACTGGCACATTAAATTTCAGAATTAAGTAACTTTTCCCTCCATGGCTTTAAGCAAAGAAATTCAAATTATCCTTTGTAACCGCTCTCTCATTGAAGTCGGTTGAATAGTCAACCTCTTTTGTCTTCTTCTGCCGCCTTTTGGCGCCTCACTTTCCCCAGTGCATTTATTTATTCATAAAATCAATGACAGAACGATTCGTATCTCATCGTCTACCTTTTCCCCCTTTTTATCCTGTCGCATGAGCCGATGCCCTAACAACTCATACCTCAACCCTCTGCAAATTTGAACCTTCCTCCTCCTTCCCGCAAAATTCTTGAGGATTCCTTCTCTTCTCCTTCCGTTCAACCCTCCAGAGACTTTCCCACCTGAATCCATGGCCGCACCAGTCATCGCCGGCAGTTTGGGTGGCTACAGCGCCGAGTTTCTCACTCCTGAGCAGCAGGAGAGGTTTACCTTTGTGAAGACGAAGCTCTGTGGCAATAAAGAAGTCGATGTTGCTAATCTGAGGAAAAATGGAATGAGCAGCGTGGTAGAATTGATCAATCAGATGCAGTGGACGGGAGTTACCACCTTTTCCGAGATTAGTTATCCGGACCTGGTAAAAGCATTCTTCGTTTGTTTGAGAACAGAGGAAGATGGGTCCCTAGTCTTCAGTAAAGGGAACCCTGATTAGAATAGACCCTGAGTTGCTGAAGATGTTGTTTGATGTGAAGACTTCCGGGTTTAGTGGGGTTCAGTGGACGCCCAAGTGAAAGGTTTGGGAATTGTAGGGCCGGGATTCAAGCTAAGGGATGGCAAGCTTGATATAAATCAACTAACTGCTTTCAACGCCTCCTTCATTTATTGTATGTCAAATCTTAGTTCCCAGAAGTGCAACATTTTCATCATGCACAAAGGCCGACTCTGACATGATGTACTGGGCCATTCAAATAAGGAGATAAATATGGCCGTAGTGATGATGGAAATAATGAAATTTGCCAGAGATCAGATTGGGACACCAAGAGCAAGTTAAATGTGTCCCTGCCCTATGCCCACCTACTTACCAAGATCTTCAAACAC
>CM024756.1:72373046-72416396 GCA_014218235.1 Colocasia esculenta
TCTCTTCTTTTGTAAAGTGAAAAGACTTCGAATACCTCTGTTTTAAGCGCTCCTTTCAGTTAAGCTAAAGTCGTTCGAGGCGGGTCAACCTCGTTGTCGTTTTCTGTCGCTCACCTTTTGGAGCATTTATTTTTTTTCTTAAATCGATGCGATAACGATTCCTCTTCTTCGTTCACCTCTTTTCCCTTCTTTCGTTCCCGTCGCATGAGCCGATGCCTTAGCGACTCTCACCTCCATCCTCTGCAAGTTTGAAGCTTTCTTCTTCCCGCGAAATTTCTTGAGGGTCTTCTCACTCCTTCCTCCACAATCCTTGAGAACTTTTCCCACCTGAATCCATGGCGCACCAGCTATCGCCGGTAGTTTGGGTGGCTTACAGCGCCGAAGTTCTCACTCCTGAGCAGCAGCAGCGTTTCACCTTTGTGAAGACGAAGCTCTGTGGTCATAAAGAAGTAGACATTGAAGATCTGAAGAAGAATGGAATGAGCAGTGTAGTCGAAAAGATCAACCAGATGCAGGGAAGGGCGTTACACTTACTCAGAGGTTAGTTATCCGGACTTGGTAAAGGCATTTCTACGTTTGCTTAAGAACAGAGGCAGATGGGTCCCTTGTCTCTTCGGTAAAGGGCACCCTGATCAAAAATAGACCCTGACTACTAAGAAGTGTTTGAGGTGAAAACATCAGGCTTAGTGGGGTCACTCTGAGGACGCTCAAGAGAAGGGTTTGGGAATTGTAGGGCCGGGTTCAAATGAGGGAAGGCAAACTTGATATAAATCAGCTGAATGCCTTCAATCGCCTCCTTCACTTCAGTTTGTTAGATTTTGGTTCCCGAAGTGCAACCTTCTCATCTTGCACTAAGGCCGATTCTGACCTAATGTCTGGGCCATTCAAAATAAGGAGATCAATATGGCGTAGTATAATGGAAGGAAAAAGAAAATTTGCCAGAGAACAAATTTGGGACACCAAGGCAAGCTGAATGTGTCACTGCCTATGCCCATTTACTACCAAGTTTTCAAACACTTCGGTGTTGATCTCTCTGGGGCAGTTGTAGAGAAATGGGCCAAGCTATCAGGTCTAGAATTTGAAGAAGAGTGGCTTCTCTGTAGTTAATGGGGTCTGGTCAAAGGCCTCAGTTGTGAAGGCGAAGTTTACATTGACGATGCTTCAGGTGCTCACCCTCAGATGGAATCAGCTGTTGAGATGCCAGAATTGCCAATGGAATCAGTTTCTATTCCAACCATTGTAGCAGCAAAGCAGGCAGGGCCACTATGGCCGAAAATCAGTCAGAGGTTGCACAGAAGAAGAAGAAGAAAGGCTGTCAGCAGCAGCTCCAGGATCCAGAAGTGCCAGCTGGAGGTTTTGCCAAAAGGAGAATTGAGGATATTCTCCAGAAGATATTATGCCAGTTACAGAGGAGACTGTGGATCAGGCCACATTGTTGAAGAGGTTCCACTAGAGGAAGAGCACCCAATTCTTCAGGGTGACTCTGTGATGATGGATGCTCCTTGTCAGGGGGAGTCAGTACCAGTTGAAGAAGATGCTCCAATTGAGGGGGAGCAATACAAGAAAAACCAGTAGAAGCACCTCCAACCAGTGGTGATCAGGAGGAAATGCACAGAGATTCTCCAAACTTAGATACAGAGAAGGGGAGACAGCTAGCTCCGCAAGTTTTGATGAAGATGATGACAACCTCCTCCAGCCAAAGAGGGCAAGAAGAAGGACAAAGAGACTGCACCTGAAAGTACCTCTCTTAGCTGAACACTTTTGAAAGGCAGGTCAAACAGAAAATAATCATTAACTTGAAACCTGTGATTGAGAGGCGGAGTGCAAGGTGAACTGCTATGTACACTCCAATCAGATGTGAATTCTATCTTCGGCCAGGCTTCAGCACGCAACGAGTATGTTCAGATTCACAATGCTATGAAGTGGTTCAATCAAGAGATGGGCACCATAAAGCGAATGATCTCTGAAATCTTTAAAGCAGTTGGAACTCAAGCTCCTTCTCCCCCAGCCAGCTCAGGAACCTGGAGAGAGTGTATCTGGACCATCAGGGCCAACAGCAGCACCAGAAGAACAACAGCACCAGCAGCGCAGAGCACCCACAGGAAAACCAGAGCAGCAGCACAGTAGAAACAGCAACAGCAGCAGACCACCAGTGAGAACCAGCAGCAGCAACCCCAGCAACAGGAGCACCAGCAGAAACAGCAACAGCAGCACCAAATAGAAGCAGAGATGCAGTTCAGGCAGTAGCAGAGGCTCAAGACAAGGCCATTAGGGCCAACTGTGATGGAATCAGGGCCATCAGGGCCAAAGTGTTGGATTCTGTGCAATCTTTGCCTGAAGAAGTGGTATCAGATCCATTGCCCCCCTGCTCCCACTTCCACCCACACTCCTATTCCTCCATCTCCACCCACAGCCTCCACAGCTCCACTGCTCCACCTCCTTTCAAAAGACCTAGATCCAGACCTATTTCTTCTCCCAACCTTTTCCTTCTCCTAATACTTCATCTTCCCCTGCTTCCTCCACTTCTCATCTTCCTTCTCTTCTAGCTTTGAGGCCCCGCCAGCATCCTCAGCTGGAGCCTATCCTCTTCTGGTCCTTGTTCAGTACCAGAAGTAGGCATTTCTACCACTGATGATTTCCTTCAACCTTCCGCACCTCCCTCCTTTATCACTATTATTCATAGGAGTGAAATCAACTCTCCTTTTCTTACAGAATTAAGGATGAGTTTGAAGAAGCTATCCTTAGGTCTGTGCTAAAGGTAGGAGACCACATTTCCAAGACGGACTCCTCCAGTACTTGTCTCCAAGAAAAGAAAACTCAATTCCTCCGGCACTCCTCTCTACCCTCCTTGTGGTTTCTTACAGTGACAAACAAGCTACATCACTGTACAAAGAGTATCTACAAAAGGTTGTCTTTGCCACCCTTGTCAACCTCCTTTTCTCAACTCTCTGACCACCTTGAAGTCATTCTTCCTACACTCCTCTTCCAAAATCGAAAATCCAAAATCTTTTCCTCTGCCCATTCCAAGACTGAGGAGCAATGGGCTAGATCTCAAAAAGATCTTTACAATCGCTTTCTTCAGGCTAAGGCAGCCAGATTTCCTCCCAGGGATCACTCCTTGACCCTTTCTGAGTGGTTTAAATTTCATCACCAGACACACCTGGGCTTCTTTTATCCAGAAGAAAACAAGATGACAGGCACTTTCAGATGTTCAATAACACAGGTATCTCAACAAATTACCTGAAGTTCTTAAGCCAATTCAAGCGAGCCATCAAAGTCCTATCCAGCTCTGGCGCTCTGAAGCAGTGAGAGTGGATTTTGCCACACTCCATTTGCCTGAAGAGATCCTCTTGCCTCAGATTCACTTCCTGATCATGGAGTCTTCTGTTAGATTCATTATCTTTGAACATTTTGCAGGGTCATGGGCAGAATCAAAATTCAGAAAAGTCTCCAAGTTGGTTTTCCCAGATTCTATTCCGGGAATATCACAGAGGGTTTGTGACATCTGAAGTTCTTGCTCCTATCCTCTCAGAATGTGAAAGGCTAAACTCCTCAGAATGGTCCGAATGTATCCTTGTCGCTCAGCAGTTAGCTCATCTCAATGCTACTCAGGCCAGGGAAGGAAAAGCCCCTGTCTCTCCTGCCACCTTCTTGGACATGAACTCCATCCATCTTGTACTTGATCCCTACAAACTATGGGCTGAAAGATACAAGGTGTTGTAGCTCTACGCCAAGCCATCAAGGAGAAACAAATTTTCTACCCTGTTACCATGGATCATTTCCTTGCTGTGCAATGTTAGGATCGGATACGGTTATGGCAAAGCTAGAAGGGGGGGTGAATAGATTTGCAGTGGAAACTAAGCAATTTAAAAATTACTTGGATTAAACGCTCTACAATCAAAACCCTTTGATTTGTAAGGCCCCGAATTTCTTTTTCACTTATAATTTATGAATATGTTGTTTACTTGTTCTTGCATAAAGGGCGTGCATGAAAATGGTGCATATTATAGATATAATTTTGCATGGGTATATGCGAGGATGTAAACTATTATCGTGAAGATGAGTAATTGGCTAATTTTGAGTATAAAATATCTATTTAAATACTATGCAGGTGCTATCTAAATATTGAAGTATACCTTATATTGCCCATTTCATGAATATTGTGTGCGAATATATGAAGTGCATATGTGTATGTACGTATGTAGATTATCATATGCATGTGATAATTGTGTACTTAATTTTACACATGTAACCCTTGGTATACTTAGGTATGCATGGGTATACTTAGTTGTAAACGTTGTTCATTTGCATGGTGTAGTTAATGTGTACATTGTACTTTGTACATTGCATGTATATATATATCAAGTGCAAGTATGATAGGTGTATTTAGTAGTGTATATTGTAATTCTATAAACCTCATGTACGCATAGGTAGCACCTACGTACATCTTATCTTAGTGTGCTTATGTATGCATGGGCATGCCTAGGTATAAATGTTATTGATTTCATAGGTGTAGTAAGATACATGTTATACCTTAGACGTTGTATGCGTGTGCAAATATTTATGTGCGTATTATTATTATCTTGATGTACCTATGTATGTATGTATAGGATTAATAGTAAATATTGGATGGTTATCGGGTGTAAGGGTGTATACACTATACCACATGGGTTTCATGTGCATATATGTGTGGATTAAGCATGGTTCTGCATGATTTTAAGTTCTGGCAGAAGAATGTCTTGGCGTGAACATGAATGGACGCCCATGATATGTCAGCGTCCATCTCGACTGACGCCAACCCTAATGTAGCCGTCCATGTATGTGGACGTCAATATCCCTAAATTTCTGTGCGCTGCAGACCCAGAATTTCCGGGGCAAGTAAGCTCACTGGTTGGGGAGATGTCTCCCAACGGCTCTCAACTCACATCAGACCCTGCCCACGCATGCCCCAAGCCTAGATCTATATAGAAACACCCTTAGCAGCTGGAGGTGATTGCTTTGTCTCTTGGCCAGGAAAACCCTAGCTGTGAGAAAACTAGAAGAAAACCTGATCTTCCCAAGCTTTAATCCGGCGATTGGGAGACCTTCTGAGAGATCCATGAAGATGGGAGCGTAGTACAGCTACCCAAGAAGCATCCCCAGACCCTAAACCTATGAAATACCCAGCCTAGATCGAGGAGGAAGCTTTGACATTTGGTGAACCCTTGGACCCGAGATGCAGAAAAGCTGAACTTAAGGAGCTCTAATCCGTCGATTGGAGGAGGAAACCAAGGAGCTGCCACGTCTGGGAGACGGCCAATACATCCAAGAAGAGATCCCAGCTCCGAGGTGCCATCTACATCGACAGGAGAAGAGGATCGAAGGAGTTTCTGAACACCTTTTTGGCAAGGCCGAGAAGGGCTTCATCAGCTTATTCCGATCTTGTAGATTTATTGAGAGGCAAGTAACCTATAGATCTCAATCCTATACATGTGCCCTAGGTCCCAGCATTTTTCTGGATTTTTCCTCGCGTCCTGGATCCCCCTATTCTCCTTGTATTTGGAGCTCGGGTCTGTGTTTTGCACAGACCTGAACTTGACGGCATGATCCATGGCCGTCGAGATCCTATATTGGCGGCCAACGATATTGCCGTTAAATTCTTATTAGCGTCCAGACTATGCCGTTAATCTCTTCAGGGCAGAACAGTGAGCTGTTCTCCCTTCTATATGATTAATTTCCGAAGTGTTTTCGAATGAGGATATAATGTAATCATATATGTTATGTAAAATAGACCATGGGATGCATGTGATATTTTCTGTGATTTTGGTGAATGGTATAAATTTTTAGATTATTGAAATACATGTTGGGAAAAATGGATTATGCATGTTCACCTACTGTCTACATGATTCCTGATGAATTAAATGCCCTAGATTTTTCTATACCATGTGTATATGTATCAGTCCATGCCCTGAGATTTCGAGAATTTTTCCATGACTGTGGGATTTACTGTAATTTCTGTTTTGGAAATAGAAGACATGCATAGGATTTGTATAAATTACAGTAAATTATGTGTTTGCAATAAATCTGGAGAAAACTTCTGTGATGATGAATATGTTAGGTTCAGGGCTGTGAACTGTCAAATTTGATATTCATGTTATGTTCCATGTTAAATCAAATTATGAACGGCATGAGATTGCATGTTTTAATTTCTGTAAATGTAATATGATTCAGAAAAATATGAAAATTTGCATGTGTGATTATAAACCTGAAATGTGTCTGTGGTTAAAATCTCATGTTATTTTGATGACAGTAAGTATTGTTATGGATTTTAAATGAGAAAATGACTATGTGAGCATGTTAGTTGTGACTTGATGTGATTCAGTAAATTTCAGTATGATTATATTGTATTATGATTATTTGATAGTTGTAACAGTGAGGCTAAAACCAATAAATGGGGACTTATGTGTGTATGAATTATGTATGAGTGTGTGTATGGAATGTGAGAGAACAAGTGGTATTGTGTGTAAACGGTTAATGTGACAAGATAAACAGTATGCCCATAAGACACTGCCACCCTAGATGCTTGGAGCTGTACCGTAGTAATGCCCCTACGGGAAAGCTCATTGTGTTATGTGATACCCTAGGCAAAGGGTCTTGATAAAGTGTATACCCTGGCAAAGGGTCTTGTAAAATCCTGGAGGTGGACAAGTTCCACTGGTAATGGTGGGAAGGGCTTTCCCCGGTTTCTGCAGAGGAACTAAGACTTATCACTGTGCGGTGATTAAGTAAGTGAATGTGAATGTGTGTTATGTGATCGTCTAATGGTGGTTTGGGCTGTGTCTTGGCATTAAGTGAAAATAAGTGTAAGTGTGATGTGAAAAGTGATATGTGTTCATAGCACAAGGTATGTGCAAGATATGTGTAAATGTGGCACATGTTATGTGCAAAAGTGAAACGATAAGAAGTGTGTGAATGTGAAAGAGGAATTAATGGGAAATGTGTATAAATATTGTGTGATAGGACAAAGTGAGTGTATGTGAAAGCCAAGGTTATCTATGGTTGTGTGTAATGAGAAAATAGTATAAGTGTAAATGACAATAGTGTTAATTGATAAATTGTTTATTGATGTGTACAAATGTGTGTGAGTATGTGTTATGTATAACTTGTCAATTTCTAAAAGTGATGTTACCATTAGTGCCAAAATGTAAGTATATGCTTTCATATTCATGGAATTTGAATGATTGGATGCACATGTGTTTAGTATATGTTGTATAGTTAAAAGTGATCCCTATGCAAAGGTGTTATGAATGTCATAAAATTTGTATAAAATCAGCAAGCTAATGTGAAGTAAATGTTATGATTGCATGCGAAGTGAGTTAGAAATCATGCTAGGTGTGCTACCTATCTTGTATATGTTTCCATGGTTTAGTTGTGCAACTTTACAACGACTTGGATAAAGCATGAAAACGTGTGAATGTGTATTTTACTCATGTTAATGACACCATGATGTTAGTGATCTTGTGTAGATTCTAGTTTACATTGTTTAGATAATTGTTAATGAAATTGTTTGGTTATAGCGCGATCATGTATGATTTAACTGCTGAAATTTTTTGTTAATTGTTAAAAAGCATGTATGTATTGAATCTTAAGTTACTTGCTGAGTCTATTGCGTAGACTCACTCTTGCTAATCATTTCAGGAAATTAGCAGCGGAGGAGCTAGCAAGATTGAAGTGGAGTTGGACTAAGGGATTGAAGAATTGTAATTATATTTCATAAGTATGTAATGCTACAAGGAATTTGGATTTTTTCAAATGTACTTGGAGTCGGCTATGTATTGGAACATTTTGTACTTATGTTATCTCTTGATGAACTATACAGACTGTGGTATGTGGATTTAAAAGTTGATGGAATAAGATTTATTTAAATTCCGTTGCATTTATTCGACTCTATTTGTGTATATCTCAGCTCATTTGTTACTTGTTGGGGTATTCTCCCCTGTAGCGGCTTGCTCTCATCCGACGTGGGTTGGTATAACCGTACCGGGTGGAAGTGGGTCGTTGCAGAGATGGTATCAGAGACGTTGGGTTGAGATTATACATAAATAGCCATCAACTAAATCACATCTCTAAGTCTTTGTAGTGGATAGCCCAATCCAAGGAATAATAAGATAGTACTAGAAAAGTAGTAAGATGATACGTGATAACATGTAAGGTATAGAGATAAATGGAGTTTAACTTGATGTTATTTTGTAGCAATGGCTGGAGAGGTTCGACGTTCGAGCTTACCTATTCGGGATGAAGAGTTAAGTAGGACTGACGGAGAGCAGCATGAAGTACCAGCACCTCAAGGATCACCCCCGCCACCGTTGGCTGATTATGGTACAGTCATGCAAGGGATTGTACAAGCAATACAGACTCAAGCGCAAACACAAGCAGCCCTTCAAACTCAGTTCAGGCTCAGGTTCCAGCACCAGCTCAGCAGGACCGTGGTTTAGGAGGCGTATCAGTCATGGAAAGGTTCAAGAGGATGGCTCCACCCTCTTTTAAGGGGGAGAGTGAGCCGTTGATTGCAGAAAGTTGGCTCAGGGAAATCGAAAAGATATTCAGAGCCATCAGGTGTGCAGAGGATGACAAGATCAGTCTGGCGTCATACATGCTTCAGGAGCGAGCGGATGTGTGGTGGTCTTCCGTTCTTCGCACGCGGTTTGAGGGAGTGGAGCTAGAGATTACTTGGGAAGATTTCGTAAGGACGTTTCAGGCCAAGTATGTTCCTGAGCATATACGGGACAAAATGGAGCAGGAATTCTTAGCATTGACTCAGGGATCGATGACAGTTTTGGAGTATGAGGCTAGATTTACAGAGTTGTCTAGATTTGCACCCCACATAGTTGTTGATGAGAGCGCAAGGTAAGGAAGTTTGTAATGGGGCTTAGACCGTCAATGAGGGCCAGACTGGCGGCGTTTGATCTTAGGACTATGGATGTAGCTCTTAGCGCGGCGTGCAAACAGAGAGTGAAATGGAGTTGTACTTGGCAGAGAAGAAAGCAAGATTAGAAATGTTACCAGAACCATTTCAGCGGCAAAAGAGGAAGATGAAGACTCATGAAAAGACAACAACCAATATGGCACCAATAGAATCAACTTTTCGGTCAGTAGTTTTGGCCAGCAACGAGAAGGCCGTATGTGTGCATTGTGGCAAGCGCCACGGCGGAGACGTGTGTTGGACGAGGTTAGGAAGATGTCTCAAGTGTGGTAGCAAGAACCATCGGATTAAAGATTGTCCGAATCAGAAGAAGAGGTTTATTCCCCGAGACGTTCCAGTAGTAAGGAAGCCATCGGCAGGAAATTAGGCACCGGCCTAAGTGGACTAGAAGCGGCAACAAGATGTCATCAAGGGTGCGTGATCCGATCTTCGAGGACGAAGATCTCTTTTAAGGGGGAGAGGGTGTAAGGCCCCGAATTTCTTTTTCACTTATAATTTTAAATATGTTGTTTACTTGTTCTTGCATAAAGGGCGTGCATGAAAATGGTGCATATTATAGATATAAATTTTGCATGGTATATGCGAGGATGTAAACTATTATCGTGAAGATGAGTAATTGGCTAATTTTGAGTATAAATATCTATTTAAATACTATGCAGGTGCTATCTAAATATTGAAGTATACCTTATATTGCCCATTTCATGAATATTGTGTGCGATATATGAAGTGCATGTGTATGTACGTATGTAGATTATCATATGCATGTGATAATTGTGTACTTAATTTTACACATGTAACCCTTGGTATACTTAGGTATGCATGGGTATACTTAGTTGTAAACGTTGTTCATTTGCATGGTGTAGTTAATGTGTACATTGTACTTTGTACATTGCATGTATATATATATATCAAGTGCAAGTATGATAGGTGTATTTAGTAGTGTATATTGTAATTCTATAAACCTCATGTACGCATAGGTAGGCACCTACGTACATCTTATCTTAGTGTGCTTATGTATGCATGGGCATGCCTAGGTATAAATGTTATTGATTTCATAGGTAGTAAGATACATGTTATACCTTAGACGTTGTATGCGTGTGTAAATATTATGTGCGTATTATTATTATCTTGATGTACCTATGTATGTATGTATAGGATTAATAGTAAATATTGGATGGTTTATCGGGTGTAAGGGTGTATACACTATACCACATGGGTTTCATGTGCATATATGTGTGGATTAAGCATGGTTCTGCATGATTTTAAGTTCTGGCAGAAGAATGTCTTGGCGTCAACATGGATGGACGCCCATGATATGTCAGCGTCCATATCGACTGACGCCAACCCTAATGTAGCCGTCCATGTATGTGGACGTCAATATCCCTAATTTCTGTGCGCTGCAGACCCAGAATTTTGGCAAGCAAGCTCACTGGTTGGGGAGATGTCTCCCAACGCTCTCAACTCACATCAGACCCTGCCCACGCATGCCCCAAGCCTAGATCTATATAGAAAACCCTTAGCAGCTGGAGGTGATTGCTTTGTCTCTTGGCCAGGAAAACCCTAGCTGTGAGAAAACTAGAAGAAAACCTGATCTTCCCAAGCTTTAATCCGGCGATTGGGAGACCTTCCGAGAGATCCATGAAGATGGGAGCGTAGTACAGCTACCCAAGAAGCATCCCCAGACCCTAAACCTATGAAGTACCCAGCCTAGATCGAGGAGGAAGCTTTGACATTTGGTGAACCCTTGGACCCGAGATGCAGAAAAGCTGAACTTAAGGAGCTCTAATCCGTCGATTGGAGGAGGAAACCAAGGAGCTGCCACGTCTGGGAGACGGCCAATACATCCAAGAAGAGATCCCAGCTCCGAGGTGCCATCTACATCGACAGGAGAAGAGGATCGAAGGAGTTTCTGAACACCTTTTTGGCAAGGCCGAGAAGGGCTTCATCAGCTTATTCCGATCTTGTAGATTTAATTGAGAGGCAAGTAACCTATAGATCTCAATCCTATACATGTGCCCTAGGTCCCAGCATTTTTCTGGATTTTTCCTCGCGTCCTGGATCCCCCTATTCTCCTTGTATTTGGAGCTCGGGTCTGTGTTTTGCACAGACCTGAACTTGACGGCATGATCCATGGCCGTCGCGATCCTATATTGGCGGCCAACGATATTGCCGTTAAATTCTTATTAGCGTCCAGACTATGCCGTTAATCTCTTCAGGGCAGAACAGTGAGCTGTTCTCCCTTCTATATGATTAATTTCCGAAGTGTTTTCGAATGAGGATATAATGTAATCATATATGTTATGTAAAATAGACCATGGGATGCATGTGATATTTTCTGTGATTTTGGTGAATGGTATAAATTTTTAGATTATTGAAATACATGTTGGGAAAAATGGATTATGCATGTTCACCTACTGTCTACATGATTCCTGATGAATTAAATGCCCTAGATTTTTCTATACCATGTGTATATGTATCAGTCCATGTCCTGAGATTTCGAGAATTTTTCCATGACTGTGGGATTTACTGTAATTTCTGTTTCGGAAATAGAAGACATGCATAGGATTTGTATAAATTACAGTAAATTATGTGTTGTGCAATAAATCTGGAGAAAACTTCTGTGATGATGAATATGTTAGGTTCAGGGCTGTGAACTGTCAAATTGGATATTCATGTTATGTTCCATGTTAAATCAAATTATGAATGACATGAGATTGCATGTTTTAATTTCTGTAAATGTAATATGATTCAGAAAAATATGAAAATTTGCATGTGTGATTATAAACCTGAAATGTGTCTGTGGTTAAAATCTCATGTTATTTTGATGACAGTAAGTATTGTTATGGAATTTTAATGAGAAAAATGACTATGTGAGCATGTTAGTTGTGACTTGATGTGATTCAGTAAATTTCAGTATGATTATATCTGTATTATGATTATTTGATAGTTGTAACAGTGAGGCTAAAACCAATAAATGAGGACTTATGTGTGTATGAATTATGTATGAGTGTGTGTATGGAATGTGAGAGAACAAGTGGCATTGTGTGTAAACGGTTAATGTGACAAGATAAACAAGTATGCCCATAAGACACTGCCACCCTAGATGCTTGGAGCTGTACCGTAGTAATGCCCCTACGGGAAAGCTCAATGTGTTATGTGATACCCTAGGCAAAGGGTCTTGATAAAGTGTATACCCTGGCAAAGGGTCTTGTAAAATCCTGGAGGTGGACAAGTTCCACTGGTAATGGTGGGAAGGGCTTTCCCCGGTTTCTGCAGAGACTAAGACTTATCACTGTGCCGGTGATTAAGTAAGTGAATGCGAATGTGTGTGTTATGTGACCGTCTAATGGTGGTTTGGGCTGTGTCTTGGCATTAAGTGAAAATAAGTGTAAGTGTGATGTGAAAAGTGATATGTGTTCATAGCACAAGGTATGTGCAAGATGTGTGTAAATGTGGCACATGTTATGTGCAAAAGTGAAATGATAAGAAGTGTGTGAGTGTGAAAGAGGAATTAATGGGAAATGTGTATAAATATTGTGTGATAGGACAAAGTGAGTGTATGTGAAAGCCAAGGTTCATCCTATGGTTGTGTGTAATGAGAAAATAGTATAAGTGTAAATGACAATAGTGTAAATTGATAAATTGTTTATTGATGTGTACAAATGTGTGTGAGTATGTGTTATGTATAACTTGTCAATTTCTAAAAGTGATGTTACCATTAGTGCCAAAATGTAAGTATATGCTTTCATATTCATGGAATTTGAATGATTGGATGCACATGTGTTTAGTATCATGTTGTATAGTTAAAAGTGATCCCTATGCAAAGGTGTTATGAATGTCATAAAATTTGTATAAAATCAGCAAGCTAAATGTGAAGTAAATTGTTATGATTGCATGCGAAGTGAGTTAGAATCATGCTAGGTGTGCTACCTATCTTGTATATGTTTCCATGGTTTAGTTGTGCAACTTTACAACGACTTGGATAAAGCATGAAAACGTGTGAATGTGTATTTTACTCATGTTAATGACACCATGATGTTAGTGATCTTGTGTAGATTCTAGTTTTACATTGTTTAGATAATTGGTTAATGAAATTGTTTGGGTTATAGCGCGATCATGTATGATTTAACTACTGAAATTTTATTGTATTAGTTGTTAAAAAGCATGTATGTATTGAATCTTAAGTTACTTCTGAGTCTATTGCATAGACTCACTCTTGCTAATCATTTCAGGAAATTAGCAGCGGAGGAGCTAGCAAGAATTGAAGTGGAGTTGGACTAAGGGATTGAAGAATTGTAATTTATATTTCATAAGTATGTAATGCTATAAGTGGAATTTGGATTTTTTTCAAATGTACTTGGAGTCGGCTATGTATTGGAATATTTTGTACTTATGTTATTTCTTGATGAACTATACAGACTGTGGTATGTGGATTTAAAAGTTGATGGAATAGATTTATTTAAATTCCGTTGCATTTATTCGACTCTATTTGTATATCTCAGCTCATTTGTTACTTGTTGGGGTATTCTCCCCTATAGCGGCTTGCTCTCATCCGACGTGGGTTGGTATAACCGTACCGGGTGGAAGTGGGTCGTTGCAGATCTGATGTAATGTGTGTGAGCAAAATACAGTTAGTGTGTATACGAAATCCCTATTGCATGCATCTAGCGCAATACAATGCAACCACAAATCAAACCACAGGGCACAAGGGATTTTTTAGGTGGTTCGGAGATCACACCACGTGACTCCTACGTCCACCCCCCACACAGTGAGGACACACTACTCAAGAACTGAGTACAACACACACACGAGCACACCGGATCAACCACACACACACACGCTAGATCAAGTCCACAAAAGATCAAATCCTCTAGCCTTGATCTGACCAACACACCACACACGTTGTCTGATGCAAACACGCAATCAGAACAACAATCCACACGTGGATCAAGCACAAGAAACGCTTGAACCACTACCACACCACACAAAGATATGAAAGTAGAAACAGAGAAGAGTTCTGAGATATAGAAACAAATCCAGATGAAGAACTCTTCAGAGAGTTCGTCCAGAAGACTTCAAGCTTCACGCCGTTGAAGACCACGAGATGATGGAGAAGCTTGACTTCAGAACGAACCGGCTTCAAACTCCTTGTACGAGATGATCTCCCTTTGAACGATCTGGAGTTCTGAAGCAGAGCAGCAGGAGAAACCTCTCTTCTTGGTCATTGCTTAGGATTTTGGTGTGGAGGCTGCCCTTGCTGCGAAAATACCTCCAAAACGATCTTTATATAAGGGTGTTTAAGTATGGAGAGTCTTGGTAAAAGGAAACACCCAAATATAGATCATATCCCGGCCATAAGATCTTCCCAAAACTCCGTCTGTCGACAGACGACTTGCTGTTGTCGACAGATGCTGACAGGTTTGCAAAAACTAGAAGACTGGGCTTTCTGGAAATAGATTTCTGAGTGGATCTGTCGACAGGCGAAAATCATCTGTCGACAGATGCACTATTCATCTGTTGACAGATGCACTGTCATCTGTTGACAGGTGCACTATTTCAGCAACTTGTCTTGTTCTTTTGCACTTGGATTTTGGGCTTTGTCTTGTGTACATTCACACCTACATTAAACGACATAATTAGTGAGATATAATGAACATATAAAACATGTGTTTCATTTGCATCCAATTGTCATTCTCATCATGTTTCACACATTCATAACACATCAATTTTGTCTTGTTCATGAAATGTTCATCATCAAAAACAAACATAACATCAATTAGTATTGCTCATCATCAAAAACATTTAAGCACTTGTTGTAACCCAACATTCTCCAATATGAGAACCCAACATTCTCCCCCTTCTTGATGATGACAAAACTTTCAATTTTTGCACAATTGATGTTTCTCCCCCTTTTGGCAACATCCAAAATGATAATGAGTGCACACAAGTAAAAGAATGAAGCAACGAATTGTGTGACCACATAATTGAATTGTGAAAGATATGAGTGGGGAATGAGTGTTCAAATGAGATTGCAAGGTTGAGAATAGGTTGATACCCACTACAAAATGCCATAAACACTAGTATTAAGACACATAAAAATTCTACAATGGTTAAGAGATAATACTTCGGGAATCTCAAGTTATAGCATTTAGAATACATCGTTCAAAAACACATGAAAATGAGATAACCCTTTAGAATAAAATCATTGAAGAAAATCATATACCTTAGTGGGTGATGTTCAGTTGGTAAATGAAGGCAATGTCTACATGAACAATTGACAATAGACAACCCATTGCCCTTGATTTAAATCTTGGAGGCTACACTCTATTTCTTTCATTGAATTATTTCTTTGTCAAGTTAACATGGGAAAAGTAGTAATTAGGATCACTTTCACCTTTTGACGTGAAGGTAGACATGAGGGATGCCCGTACCCCCAGTTACTCAGTGTGAGTGACCATGATACCATTGTGCAGAGATAATGAAAAAACTTTTTGACGCGAAGACAAACATTTGTGATGCCCGTGTCCCCGGTTACTCAGTGATACTCATCATTGCTCTGTCTTTATCCCAATTCACATATTTGTTTTTTTTTTTTAATTTTTGACTTTATAAATAGGTAGCTTTTCTCTTTTTTTTTTTAAGTTGGAAAATCAAGTTCAAAAGTTTATTAAGGTCAAAGGCCAATGCAAAGACATTAAGTTCAAAAACCTTCTTACTTGTCAATCCATATAGAACATGATCATCCACAAGGGAGTTATTCAAGTGAGTAGGTTAAAATCATTAGATTTGTTCAATGTTTTCTAGATGATACAACCTAGACTCAATCACAAAATATTATTTCTAAATCATTGTGATTAACCATATGTCTTTGATACTATGTGAGGATGAAAGGTTATAATGAATATTTATACCCAATTCTCCCCTTGCATCAATGATATGAACATACTCATGAGTAGGATTAGAAAAGATGAAGATTTATCATTGAAATGTGTATCTGTCGACAACAGGGAGTGCCTGTCGACAGATGCACACAGACCTGAAAGACATGGTTCTGGGAGGTCAGAACTGTGCTGGCTGTCGACAGATGGAATTCGTCTGTCGACAGAAACACTCAGAGTTCAAAAACTGGTTTCTGTGAAGTCATATCTGTCGACAGACTGTTTGGGCTGTCGACAGGGGCTTTGAAACATCAATTTAAGGCTTTGAATTGAAAGTGATTTGAACCATAAGATTGAGGGATAAATACACATTGAATATGAAGGGTTTCTCTCAAGTATTTCACTCAACCTACCTTGAACTTACTCCCCCATAAGATGTGCATGTGATGAGACAACTTTCAAGCATGATATATATACATTCATGACAAGCACTTGCACATAGATTTCATGAGCATTCATGAGTATATGAGTACTTTTAAATTTACTCCCCCATAACACATGCATAGTAGATGTATCAAGCAATTCACAAATTATTAAGCACTCAACTAGCCTTATGCATTACATGACTTTTGGTACTTGGCGGAATATTTTACTCACGCATAATGATAGTTTCCAAACAAGCATAACTTGTTTTTCCACATGTCATCATTTGATATACCAAGAGGTCATGTGCACAATTATGCAAGCAAGATGGCATGATTCCAATTGCTAAGAGGCATTGTCATGTGGGGTAGCAACAAAATACATTCTTCATTCCTCAGATAGAATTAAAAATCCATTTCAATTCTTGCAGTTCAAGACTGAAGTGACAAAGAGATTTTACCTGAACAGTCTTCAATCTCAGTAAAAAAAAATTTACCTTTGTTCTCCATCATTTCTTGCCTTGCACAGCCAATGGCATGAATCCATTTCTAATTTTTGGCTGCAAGACATCTCAGCTTGTTGATCAAGCTTGTTTTGGGACCCACACTTGCTTGGGTCCTGCAATGACATTAATGTTAGAATCTAACAATGAAGATTTCAGAATCCAAAGTGATTTGGTTTTGGATTTCTATTGTTTTGTGCAGTTTTCCTGTTCATAGATACATGAAATTTTTGATCTTTATGAACATGATGTTTATCTTTGTGTGTATAAACACATGGATTATTATGGAGCTTTGAAGCATGCACAGAATCATGTTTTTTATGCCAACAGTTCTTAGAAATATGACCAATTTTATGACATGTGAAGCATTGGACTGGTTTGGCATGATTATGACAGTGTTGACCTTTATTCTAGCAGAATTTAGCAAGATGACCAAGTCTATTGCATTTGTAGCAAACGGTTTGAGCATTTACCTGGAGCTTACCATAGTGTGATTGCATTTGCTGGAATCTCTGAGATCCTTTAGAGTACCTTTGATCACCCTTGGGTTGAGAAGAAGGAGGTGGTACCCTTTGGTATCTCTTGGCATGATGTGGAGTTGGAGATTGCCTTGAGCTTTTTGAGCTGTTGGAGGAGTTGAAACCTTGTACAATCCTGCTTTCTTTTCACTTCCTTTTTCAGATTTTCATTTGCAACAACATTCTTTCTAATTGCTGCATTTTTGTTCAAATTTTATTTTTATTTTGTTTTTGAACATTTTTCTTATTTGGAGCTTTTTGTTCAATTTTTTCTTTTCAGCTTTCAATGCAACAATTTCTTTTTCAGAAGTTAGAAGTTGTTTTCATGACATCCAGACCATTTTGTATTTTGTTCTTTTCAATTTCACTTTGAACAATTTGATTTTCCAAGTCAGCAATTTTCTGCTTAGCATTGTTCCATTCATCATTTAATAGTCTGTTATGATACAAGTCTTCAATCTTCTTTTTCAGATGATTATTCTCCTCAAATAGTTGATTGCATTTTCTTTTATTGGTGATCATGAGCCATGTTGGAGATTTGTTTGTTCAATTGATCATTATCAAATTTGAGATTCTCATTATGATCAATCAATTTTTCATTTTCATTTTTCAAATCAACATTTTCAGATTCAACCTGATCATGATCTTCTTTCAACTTAGAAAACTTGATTTCATAGCTTTTGACTTCATTTTCCAATTTTTCATTCTCTATTTTCAATTTTTCATTTTCTTCATAGAATGCTTGAGCATTATCAATTCTCATTTCATTCTTATCCATTTTTCTTTTAGCTTCTTGTTTTGAGTTTTTACCTTCTTAAGTTGATTGGACAAGTGCTCATAGCATTCTATTAATTCATCATAGGAAATATCATCTTCTGAATCAGAATTAGATATTGATGAGTCAAATGGGTCTGAATTGGATTTACCTGACCTTTGAGAGTTTCTTGACTTCTCTGACAGATATGATCTTTCAGATTTGTCTGAACTAGGAGAACCTCTGGAGCTGCCAAGGGCCATGAAGCATTTTCTTTGGCTTTATTTGCAATCTTGCTTGTCTTCTTAAAGGAGTCCTGCATTTTATCAACATGGTTATCAAACTCAATACACATTGGTCTATTTATGATACTCGAGAACTCAGACATATTTCTGAGTATGTTATAGATGAATAAACCAACACCAAAGTAATCAGATCAGTTCAGAATCAATTATAAACCCGATCAGAGCTTATCACACATAATAGATATGCCAATCACAATCGTTGAACAGAAACCCGCTCTGATACCAATTGTTAGGAATCAGAGCGGTAAAGCACACAAAGATAGATCTCCTAAACAAACCGATGAACAGAGAACCTGCTCTGATACCAATTGTTAGGATCGGATATTCGGTTATGGCAAAGCTAGAAGGGGGGGTGAATAGATTTGCAGCGGAAACTTAAGCAATTTAAAAATTACTTTGGATTAAAAGATCTACTCAATCAAAACCCCTTTGATCTGATGTAATGTGTGTGAGCAAATAACAGTTAGTGTGTATACGAAATCCCTATGCATGCATCTAGCGCAATACAATGCAAACCACAAATCAAACCACAGTGCACAAAGGATTTTTTAGGTGGTTCGGAGATCACACCACGTGACTCCTACGTCCACCCCCCACACAGTGAGGACACACTACTCAAGAACTGAGTACAACACACACACGAGCACACCGGCTCAACCACACACACACACGCTAGATCAAGTCCACAAAAGATCAGATCCTCTAGCCTTGATCTGACCAACACACCACACACACGTTGTCTGATGCAAACACGCAATCAGAACAACAATCCACACGTGGATCAAGCACAAGGAACGCTTGAACCACTACACACACAGAAAGATATGAAAGTAGAAAACAGAGAAGAGTTCTGAGATATAGAAAACAAATCCAGATGAAGAACTCTTCGAGAGTTCGTCCAGAAGACTTCAAGCTTCACGCCGTTGAAGACCACGTATGATGGAGAAGCTTGATCAGGACGAACCGGCTTCAACTCCTTGTACGAGATGGATCTCCCTTTGAACGTCTGGAGTTCTGAAGCAGAGCAACAAGAAGAAACTCTTCTTGGTCTTTGCTTAGGGTTTGGTGTGGAGGCTCCCTTGCTGCGAAAATACCTCCAAATGATCTTATATAAGGTGTTTAAGTATGGAGAGTCGTGGTAAAAGGAAACACCCAAATATAGATCATATCCCGGCCATTAGATCTTCCCAAAACTCCGTCTGTCGACAGACGACTTGCTGCTGTCGACAGATGCTGACAGGTTTGCAAAAACTGGAAGACTGGGCTTTCTGGAAATAGATTTCTGAGTGGATCTGTCGACAGGCGAAAATCATCTGTCGACAGATGCACTATTCATCTGTTGACAGATGCACTGTCATCTGTTGACAGGTGCACTATTTCAGCAACTTGTCTTGTTCTTTTGCACTTGGATTTTGGGCTTTGTCTTGTGTACATTCACACCTACATTAAAAGACATAATTAGTGAGATATAATGAACATATAAAACATGTGTTTCATTTGCATCCAATTGTCATTCTCATCATGTTTCACACATTCATAACACATCATTTTGTCTTGTTCATGAAATGTTCATCATCAAAAACAAACATAACATCAATTAGTATTGCTCATCATCAAAAACATTTAAGCACTTGTTGTAACCCAACATTCTCCAATATGAGAACCCAACATTCTCCCCCTTTTTGATGATGACAAAACTTTCAATTTTTGCACAATTGATGTTTCTCCCCCTTTTGGCAACATCCAAAAAGATAATGAGTGCACACAAGTAAAAGAATGAAGCAAAGAATTGTGTGACCACATAATTGAATTGTGAAAGATATGAGTGGGGAATGAGTGTTCAAATGAGATTGCAAGGTTGAGAATAGGTTGATACCCACTACAAAATGTCATAAACACTAGTATTAAGACACATAAAAATTCTACAATGGTTAAGAGATAATACTCCGGGAATCTCAAGTTATAGCATTTAGAATACATCGTTCAAAAACACATGAAAATGAGATAACCCTTTGAATAAAACATTGAAGAAAATCATATACCTTAGTGGGTGATGTTCAGTTGGTAAATGAAGGCAATGTCTACATGAACAATTGACAATAGACAACCCATTGCCCTTGATTTAAATCTTGGAGGCTCCACTCTATTTCTTTCATTGAATTATTTCTTTGTCAATTTAACGTGGGAAAAGTAGTAATTAGGATCACTTTCACCTTTTGACGTGAAGGTAGAAAGAGGGATGCCCGTACCCCCAGTTACTCAGTGTGAGTGACCATCATACCATTGTGCAGAGATAATGAAAAAACTTTTTGACGCGAAGACAGACATTTGTGATGCCCGTGTCCCCGGTTACTCAGTGATACTCATCATTGCTCTGCCTTTGTCCCAATTCACATATTTGTTTTTTTTTAAAATTTTTGACTTTAGAAATAGGTAGCTTTTCTCTTTTTTTTTTTAAGTTGGAAAATCAAGTTCAAAAGGTTATTAAGGTCAAAGGCCAATGCAAAGACATTAAGTTCAAAAACCTTCTTACTTGTCAATCCATATAGGAACATGATCATCCACAAGGGAGTTATTCAAGTGAGTTAGGTTAAAATCATTAGATTTGTTCAATGTTTTCTAGATGATACAACCTAGACTCAATCACAAAATATTATTTCAAAATCATTGTGATTAACCATATGTCTTTGATACTATGTGAGGATGAAAGGTTATAATGAATATTTATACCCAATTCTCCCCTTGCATCAATGATATGAACATACTCATGAAGAAGGATTAGAAAATGAAGATTTACAGAAATGTGTATCTGTCGACAACAAGGAGTGCCTGTCGACAGATGCACACAGACCTGAAAGACATGGTTCTGGGAGGTCAAGACTTGCTTGGCGTCGACAGATGGAATTGCTCTGTCGACAGAAACACTCAGAGTTCAAAACGGTTTTCTTCTGTGAGTCATATCTGTCGACAGACTGTTTGGGGCTGTCGACAGGGCTTTGAAACATCAATTTAAGGCTTTGAATGAGAGTGATTTGAACCATAAGATTGAGGGATAAATACACATTGAATATGAAGGTTTCTCTCAAGTATTTCACTCAACCTACCTTGAACTTACTCCCCCATAAGATGTGCATGTGATGAGACAACTTTCAAGCATGATATATATACATTCATGACAAGCACTTGCACATAGATTTCATGAGCATTCATGAGCATATGAGCACTTTTAAATTTACTCCCCCATAACACATGCATAGTAATGTATCAAGCAATTCACAAATTATTAAGCACTCAACTAGCCTTATGCATTACATGACTTTTGGTACTTGGCGGAGTATTTTACTCACGCATAATGATAGTTTCCAAACAAGCATAACTTGTTTTTCCACATGTCATCATTTGATATACCAAGAGGTCATGTGCACAGTTATGCAAGCAAGATGGCATGATTCCAATTGCTAAGAGGCATTGTCATGTGGGGTAGCAACAAAATACATTCTTCATTCCTCAGATAGAATTAAAATCCATTTCAATTCTTGCAGTTCAAGACTGAAGTGACAAAGAGATTTTACCTGAACAGTCTTCAATCTCAGTAAAAAAAATTTACCTTTGTTCTCCATCATTTCTTGCCTTGCACAGCCAATGGCATGAATCCATTTCTAATTTTTGGCTGCAAGACATCTCAGCTTGTTGATCAAGCTTGTTTTGGGACCCACACTTGCTTGGGTCCTGCAATGACATTAATGTTAGAATCTAACAATGAAGATTTCAGAATCCAAAGTGATTTGGTTTTTGGATTTCTATTGTTTTGTGCAGTTTTCCTGTTCATAGATACATGAAATTTTTGATCTTTATGAACATGATGTTTATCTTTGTGTGTATAAACACATGGATTATTATGGAGCTTTGAAGCATGCACAGAATCATGTTTTTTATGCCAACAGTTCTTAGAAATATGACCAATTTATGACATGTGAAGCATTGACTGGTTTGGCATGATTATGACAGTGTTGACCTTTATTCCAGCAGAATTTAGCAAGATGACCAAGTCTATTGCATTTGTAGCAACAGGTTGAGCATTTACCTGGAGCTTACCATAGTGTGATTGCATTTGCTGGAATCTCTGAGATCCTTTAGAGTACCTTTGATCACCTTGGGTTGAGAAGAAGGAGGTGGTACCCTTTGGTATCTCTTGGCATGATGTGGAGTTGGAGATTGCCTTGAAGCTTTTTGAGCTGTTGGAGGAGTTGAACCTTGTACAATCTTGCTTTCTTTTCACTTCCTTTTTCAGATTTTCAGTTGTAACAACATTCTTTCTAATTTCTGCATTTTGTTCAAATTTTTATTTTGTTTTTGAACTTTTTCTTATTGGAGCCTTTTTGTTCAATTTTTTCTTTTCAGCTTTCAATGCAACAATTTCTTTTTCAGAAGTTAGAAGTTGGCTTTTCATGACATCCAGACCATTTTGTATTTTGTTCTTTTCAATTTCACTTTGAACAATTTGATTTTCCAAGTCAATTTTCTGCTTAGCATTGTTCCATTCATCATTTAATGTCTGTTATGATACAAGCCTTCAATCTTCTTTTTCAGATGATTATTCTCCTCAAATAGTTGATTGCATTTTCTTTTATTTGGTGATCATGAGCCATGTTGGAGATTTGTTTGTTCAATTGATCATTATCAAATTTGAGATTCTCATTATGATCAATCAATTTTTCATTTTCATTTTTCAAATCAACATTTTCAGATTCAACCTGATCATGATCTTCTTTCAACTTAGAAAACTTGATTTCATAGCTTTTGACTTCATTTTCCAATTTTTCATTCTCCATTTTCAATTTTTCATTTTCTTCATAGAATGCTTGAGCATTATCATTCTCATTTCATTCTTATCCAATTTTTCTTTTAGCTTCTTGTTTAGAGTTTTTACCTTCTTAAGTTGATTGGACAAGTGCTCATAGCATTCTATTAATTCATCATAGGAAATATCATCTTCTGAATCAGAATTAGATATTGATGAGTCAAATGGGTCTGAATTGGATTTACCTGACCTTTGAGAGTTTCTTGACTTCTCTGACAGATATGATCTTTCAGATTTTCTGAACTAGGAGAACCTCTGGAGCTGCCAAGGCCATGAAGCATTTGTCTTTGGCTTTATTTGCAATCTTGCTTGTCTTCTAAAGGAGTCCTGCATTTTATCAACATGGTTATCAAACTCAATACACATTGGTCTATTTATGATACTCGAGAACTCAGACATATTTCTAAGTATGTTATAGATGAATAAACCAACAACCAAAGTAATCAGATCAGTTCAGAATCAATTATAAACCCAATCAGAGCAATAATCACACATAAATAGATATGCCAAATCCATCGTTGAACAGAAAACCCACTCTGATACCAATTGTTAGGATCAGAGCGGTAAAGCCACAAAGATAGATCTCCTAAAACACAACCGATGAACAGAGAACCTGCTCTGATACCAATGTTAGGATCGGATATTCGGTTATGGCAAAGCTAGAAGGGGGGGGGGGGGTTTGAATAGATTTGCAGCGGAAACTTAAGCAATTTAAAAATTACTTCGGATTAAAAGATCTACTCAATCAAAACCCCTTTGATCTGATGTAATGTGTGTGAGCAAAATAACAGTTAGTGTGTATACGAAATCCCTATGCATGCATCTAGCGCAATACAATGCAAACCACAAATCAAACCATAGTGCACAAGGGATTTTTTAGGTGGTTCGGACATCACACCACGTGACTCCTACGTCCACCCCCCACACAGTGAGGACACACTACTCAAGAACTGAGTACAACACACACACGAGCACACCGGCTCAACCACACACACACACGCTAGATCAAGTCCACAAAAGATCAGATCCTCTAGCCTTGATCTGACCAACACACCACACACACGTTGTCTGATGCAAACACGCAATCAGAACAACAATCCACACGTGGATCAAGCACAAGGAACGCTTGAACCACTACCACACACACAAAGATATGAAAGTAGAAACAGAGAAGAGTTCTGAGATATAGAAACAAATCCAGATGAAGAACTCTTCAGAGAGTTCGTCCAGAAGACTTCAAGATTCACGCCGTTGAAGACCACGAGATGATGGAGAAGCTTGACTTCAGAACGAACCGGCTTCAACTCCTTGTACGAGATGATCTCCTTTGAACGATCTGGAGTTCTGAAGCAGAGCAGCAGGAAGAAACCTCTCTTCTTGGTCTTTGCTTAGGGTTTTGGTGTGGAGGCTGCCCTTGCTGTGAAAATACCTCCAAAACGATCTTATATAAGGGTGTTTAGTATGGAGAGTCTTGGTAAAAGGAAACACCCAAATATAGATCATATCCCAGCCATAAGATCTTCCCAAAACTCCGTCTGTCGACAGACGACTTGCTGTTGTCGACAGATGCTGACAGGTTTGCAAAAACTAGAAGACTGGGCTTTCTGGAAATAGATTTTTGAGTGGATCTGTCGACAGGAGAAATCATCTGTCGACAGATGCACTATTCATCTGTTGACAGATGCACTGTCATCTGTTGACAGGTGCACTATTTCAGCAACTTGTCTTGTTCTTTTGCACTTGGATTTTGGGCTTTGTCTTGTGTACATTCACACCTACATTAAACGACATAATTAGTGAGATATAATGAACATATAAAACATGTGTTTCATTTGCATCCAATTGTCATTCTCATCATGTTTCACACATTCATAACACATCAATTTTGTCTTGTTCATGAAATGTTCATAATCAAAAACAAACATAACATCAATTAGTATTGCTCATCATCAAAAATTTAAGCACATGTTGTAACCCACATTCTCCAATATGAGAACCCAACATGCAAGCTTTGGAAAAACCTCCATCATCCGGTGCTCCATGGATGCTGATGAGTATGCCAACTTTCTCTCCAAGCAGCGCAGCATCTACTTGTCTCGGATGGCTTCTACCATGGGACCAACTTCTTTATTTCTGATGGAGCTTTTAGGCAATTTTTTGATAGGCAGGAAGAGCAGGCCTGGGAAGCCATTTCTCATTTTTTCCTCTCTTCTCTCTCCTGCATATTATTTGCCTGTACCTCCTCAAGCTTAATGAAAAGATTGTGTTCCTTCCTCATTGTCTCTTATACTTTGTCTCAGTTCTATTTCTTTTTCCTTAACAAAAAGGGGGAGAAAATACTTACATATGTCTGAAACATCTTTGAAACATATTTTAAGTACTTTTATTTCTGCTTACTGTTAGTATTGTTAAAATATTGATTAAGTTTTGTCATCACCAAAAAGGGGGAGATTGATGAACAGTCCATCCCCACGTAATTTTAAATCAATTACATACTTATTTTGGTGATAAACAAAACTCTGTCAAAAGTTTTCTAACTACATTTCATTTAGCCTTAAGCACAGGAAATCTTCAAAGAAAATCAAGCACTTATGGTAAGTACATATATGCATTGATTCTAGTAAAGATGTAACGACTTCTTTGTAAGTTCTAAAGTTCAAACAAGTCGATATCATAACGACTTCATAAGTTATCGTAACGTTTCCTTTTGAACTCGTAACGACTTGCTCGTCATAACGACTTCATAAGTCATCGTACGATTCCTTTAGAACTCGTAATGACTTTCCAGTCATAACGATTTCATAAGTCATCGTAACGATTCCTTTAGAACTCGTAACGACTTGCCAGTCATAACGATTTCATAAGTCATCGTAACGATTCCTTTAGAACTCGTAATGACTTGCCAGTCATAACGATTTCATAAGTCATCGTAACAATTCCTTTAGAACTCGCAACGACTTGCTCGCCGTAACGATTCCTTTAGAGCCCGTAGCGACTTGCTAGTCCTAACGACTCTATAGGTTGTCATATCGATCCCCTTGGATCTCATAACGACTTGCTCGTCACAACGACTCCATAAGTTCTCATAACGATTTGTTAAGTGTTTCATATCGATTTCTTCAGAAACACAACGACTTGCATCTCATAACGATTTGTTAAGTGTATCATATCGATTTCTTCAGAAACACAACGACTTGCATCTCATAACGATTTGTTAAGTGTTTCATATCGATTTCTTCAGAAACACAATGACTTGCATCTCATAACGATTTGTTAAGTGTTTCATATCGATTTCTTCAGAAACACAACGACTTGCATCTTATAACGATTTCATTAAATGATTCTCTGTCATAACGATTTGTCTATCATCTCATAACGATTTCATAAGTCATGTTTCCATCAAGTAAATGTTTACCTTGATTTGAAATACGTTGAATAGTCAAAGTCATATCTCACCTGTTTGACTGCTATGCATTTAATGAAGACTGAACGTATCTCTGCATGCACGCAGAACATATCTTCCATTATCATGTATTCTCTGCATGTATCTTTTTAGAACGGTAAACTATCACTACTATATCTGTGTTTACTTGCTCTAACATTTGACTGACATCTGGAGATAGTGTTAGCTGTCTACCATTAAGCTCAACTTTTGCAGAACCTTGAAGTTGTACCATCTTACAACATTGGACATAGAAAGAACTACAAGTCACCTCAGAAGATCTCATCACTTTGCGTGCTCAAAAGAACAAAAGACTGTTGACTGGAAGCTTCCACAAATCCTTCAGTCTAACGTTCACCAAAGCTGTGAGACAACGGCTATCTTATTGTCTACATTCAAGATGAAGATATATACAAGACAGAAGATTTGAAATAATAGAGAGACAGAGGATCAAGAGACAAAAACAACTCTATAGTCTTTCAAGTCTTCGCAAGAATTCTAGAGCCAGCATTTTTCATTCCATTCCGCCTTGGCTCTTAGCTCCCTGTGCTGTGAGAAAAATCAGAAGAGAGCTAGAATAGTTCTGAGAGAGAGCACCTGTAGATCTGTAACTCTCAGCTTGGTTTTAGCTTCAGATCGAGTTCTGTTAAGCTTGATCTAGGGGCTAGTCAATCCTTTTTCAGGTTCCCTTGTTTGTTTCCCTTCGGGTGTGAAGGAAGACCTGGTGGTTTCCAGGGTGGTGTTTTTCCCTCAGGAGTGAAGGAAGACCTGGTGGTACCAGGGTGTTGTGTTCCCTTCGAGTGTGAAGGAAGACCAGCTGAGCTGGGTGTTTGTTTCGTCATATGGGGACTGTACCCTAGATAGTGGAATCCTGAGGTTGGCTCAGGGACTGAACGTAGGACTCCCAAGGAGAGGAGATCCGAACCAGGATAAATCTGTGTGTTGTGTGATTGTCTTCTTTGTGTGATTGTTCTTTTTACTAACCATTACTAATCTCTTCCAGAACGGTTTTGTGTTTGTTTAAGTTCAGGTTTTAACTAAGTAAATTTTTTTTAAAGACCCATTCACCCCCCCCTCGGTTCGCCAACCGGGCAACACTCTAAAGACCATCCACTTGAGAACATAATAGGAGATGTGAATCAAAAGTTCAAACTAGGTCTCAAGTTAGGGAAATAGTTGAACATGATCATCTTGAGAAGACACAACTATTTTTTTTAAAAACAAAAACAAAAAAAGGGGAGAATGAAGGCAGAGCAATGTTGAATATTGCTAAGTAACTGGGGATGTGGGCATCACAAATGTCTCTCTTCGCATCAAAAGGCTTATTCATATCTCTACACAATGTATGATGGACATTTAAACCGTAAACTGGGGATACGGGCATCTACAATGTCTATCTTTACGTCAAAAGGCCTATTGTTCCTAATTACCACTTTTTAACTCCCATGACTTCCTATGTCAAAAAAAAAAACAAAAAAAAAATAGATTGTGTTCTCCTCCATATATCTTGTCAAGGGCACTTAGTGGTTAGCACTTCATTACCCATGAAGCACTATCTTTGATAAATCTTCTGATTGACATTCACTAAGAAAAATAATTTCTTGCAATGGCCTTATTCAAGAGGGTCATTTTACAACCTATGATTTTGTTCCTTGCATTTCTCATGTCGCAACTTCAGAGTCCGGGATTTTTATTTCAAAATCATTGTCAATGCAAGCTGTGGTCTAAATATGTGTGGACATGACTTGTTATATTAATGCAATTACCCTTTTTTCGTCTTAGCCTCATATCTGATGCTCATGGCCTTGAAACACCATCAAAAATATCTCACTGGCACATTCTGTGTGTGCCTGTCAACAGGAACTGTTTACCTGTCGACAGCCACACTCGGGCAGATTTTGGAAGCCCAGCCCAACTGGCTCGATTTAAATGCAGATTTCGTGGGACCCACAACTTTCCCAATCTCTCTCCCACCTTCTTTAAAAGGTTCCCACGACCCCTCCTCTCCCCTTCCTCCTTCCAAAAGCCTTTCCCACTTCCGTCTCTTCCCATAACCCTCTTCTCCAGGGCGCGCGCAGGCCTCTGCCCTTTTGGCTTTCTGTTCCTCTGTCTGTCTCCTTCCTTTCCAGCGCCTTTTTCCTCCCCCAAATCCGTTCTTGAGATGGCTCCGAAGGCGAAGAAGCTTGTCTCCCGACGCCATTCTCGTTCCTCCAACGATGGCGACGATTCTAGGGCTCCCACAGAGCGCCGCACCAACATAGGGAGGATCGTTTGCCTGAGCTGATCATTCCTGCTGGTCTGGACTTTCTTTCCTCCTCCTCATGGCACCTACACCAGGTTGCAGCCCCCGCTATCGATTTCCTATCACTAGAAGATCTCTTTCCTGGGTTGCAGCCTCTGTTCGACGTTCAGGGCTGGACACATTTCTATTACCATCACAAATGGTATTCCCCTACCACTGTGACCGAGTTTTACCAAATCTTCAGCTGTCCACCACTGGTGTCCTCCATACCACGGTGACAGACCTCTTTTCTGGTCACTCCCACCTGTTCTCCCACCGCCCTACAATCCCCATTCGGGCCTTGATATTCTGAAACATCATCCCGAAGAATCTGATGCCACCAGCTCATCACCTTGCAGCCTTACGACCCCACAGATCGTAAGCCTCTGAATGCCAACAACTTCCCTCCACTTCATCGTCTCATCCACCACATTTTCACTACAATGATTGTCCCTAAGGATGGTAGTTGAGAGCTTGTGACTGCTATTCACAAGTCCCTTTTTCATGCTTTCTGAACCGTAACCCGATTAATCTACCAATCCTCATGGTCTCTCACCTCCGGGCATGCCTTCGTTCTACCAAAAGATCAATGCCCTATACTTGCCCCATTACCTCCCTTCTCTTATTCCTTGGTATTCACATTCCTGATGATCAGATGACTGAGCTCAAAGGCCGCAGCTCTTATGATAGTATTCTGCCCAAAGGATGGGATACAAGATGATAGACGGGGTTGTCACTAGAGACCTTAAGGCAAGGGACCATCCACTGCTGTAGAGGTAGATGATGATTTTGAAGGTGGAAAGAAGATGAAGCTGACAATGCTGATGAAGACTCCCAGCCTGAGCCTCAAGATGCTCCGGAAGATGAAGACATCGTTTCCCCAAGTAGTCCAACATCTTCTGAGCCTTCAATCCGAGAGCCTCTTGCCCAGATGCAATTGCAATCAATACAGGCTTTGATAGGATACAATACGGTTGGACACCGTTGACTCTGGAATTGAAGCTTTAGCCGACACACAAGTCCAGCTCCAGCTAAGGCTAACAAGGATGTCTACTGATTATCAAGAGCTCCGTCGGGCCTCAGCACCACGGGCGATGCTGCTGATGTTAGGATGAGTTGTCTAGAAGTCCTTATGTTTTGGTCATGTTCTAGATGCTTTCATTTGCCCTCCAAGTCCTGTGTCCTGTATCTTTCATTTCCTACCATTACTCATGTTCCTGTGTGCAATTGTGTAATGACACCAATGAATGAAATGCACCCCTTCTCTTCCTGTTCCATTGGTCTTTGCTTGGATTATCTTTTTGGATGTTGTCAAAAGGGGGGAACATCAATTGTGGTCAAATTGAATTTTTGTCATCATCAAAAAGGGGAGAATGTTGAGTTCTCATATGAATGTCTATGAGAATGCTAAGCTTAATGACATATCCTTGTTTTTGATTATGAACATTTTATGGACCAAAATTGATGTATGACAAATGTGTAAAACTAAGAGACAATGACAAGTGGATGCAATTGAATCAAATATTTTCATTGATCACTAATGTGTTGATTATGTCTCACTAATCATCTTCCTTTATGTAGGTGAGATTCCATTCAAGACCTTGTACCAAACAAGAGAATGGACAATAAAAGAACAAAATGAGAACACCTGTCGATAGACCCAGATGCTCATGTCGACAGATCCATACAGTCAGACATCAAGCCTTCTGGAAAAACAAGCCCTGTCGACAGCACCGATCGCTTGTCGACAGATTCATACAGTGAATGCTTTCCAAAACTCCAGGACCTCTGAATGTTGGAACTATGCAAGCTCCTGTCGACAGATGACATGAGACATGTCGACAGACGAAGAGAGATGTAGATACGAGATCTCCTCATGTTCCCTATATGGGTGTTTCCATAAATCACAACTCTCTATACTTGAACACCCATATAAAGGTATCTTTTGGAGATATTTTCGTACACAACAAGCAGCCTCCAACCAAGAACCCTAAAAGCTCTCAAGAGAAGTCCTGTTCTGCTGCTCTGCTTCAACCTAACTAACCGCCCACGGAGTTGAAGCTTGAACATCATGGATTCAAGCATCTTCGTCAAGTTGTGATCATCAAGACGAAGCTTGAAGTCCAGCCAGACGTTCACGAGAAAGTTCTTCCATCAGATTTGTCTTACAATTCAAAACTCTCTCTGCTTTCGTTTTTACTTAAACGAGTGTGTGTTGTTGTGTCTCAAGCAGTCCTTGTGCTTGATTTACGTGTGTGAGTTGATTGATCATGGTTGCACATCAGATAACTCATGTGTGTGAGTTGTAGTTGATGAACTAGTCATAAGCAGGGTATTCTGCGTGTGTGTGTGGCCGTTGGATGTAGGATACACAAGTTGGTGACTCCGAACCACATAAAATCTTCGTGTCTTATGGTTTGCAGGATTTACGTTAGATGTTTGGTAGGCACGGCGTCTCTACACACACTTGATAGTTTGTTCTTATCTATTGTCAAGTCACCACATCCACACTTAGTTTAAACTCTCCTATTGTTTCAATAGTTTGTGTTCTCGCGAAAAGAAGGTGATAAGTTTTTCTAATCGACAGTAATCTATTCAACCCCCCTTCTAGATTACCATATATAGGGAATTCCGCAATCCTTCATATAAAACACCCTTTTTGGCCGGATTAGGTCTTTTGGCTCCTATCAAAAACCCTAGAGAGCTCTGTGCGAAACCTGTACTTTGGGGGCTCTGATCCGACGACTTGGTGCATCTTTCGGCGATCTACATCGGCTGGAAGGAACATTGATCATAGAGGAAGACTTCCCCGACTCCGGTGTGCAGTCAGCATCATCACAGAACCGGATCTGGGAGGAGGTGTCTTCTTTGCTTGGCCGAGGAGAGCTTCTTCGGCAAATAATTCCATCTAGAAAATTTTTAAGAGGCAAGTAACCCTTGGACATCGTCCATACCCATGTCTAGTAGGTCCCAGATAGTTTTACAGAATTTATCTCATGTCCTGGAAACCCCATTCACCTTTGGTTTGTGCGTTCTATCTGCAGTTCTGCAGACAGGAACTTAACGGCAACATTTGCTGCCGTTAAGATCCTGAGTTGGCGGCAACCTATGGTGTCGTTAACCCCTGTTGGCGGCCACCTGTGTGCCGCTGAGTTCGTCTGGGTTTCACAGAACCCTAATCTTTACATTGTGTGTTAATATTCGGACTTGTGGTAGTCTATGCAAGCTGTAAATTTTATGTTGGTCAAGTACAGAGAGTAGGTCATATCATGAGGAGGTACAAATTTTTGTTATTTGTGTTAATTATTAAAATTCTTGTAATTGAATTATGAGCATAAAATGACCTTGTTTAATCTTGTAAAAAAGTTTTGTTGTGAGTTAGGATTCATAAATTTTACGTGACAGCATAATGACTGTTTTCAGGTTTCTGAAATGCTAGAACCGACTGTATGAATGTAAACCATGCTAAATGACTTTCTGGGTGAAAATGCATGATATCTGTTTTAATTATTATAATTAGTGTACAAGTCCGAAAAGCTGAAAATTGTGCACATGATGTATTATCTGTTTGCAACCTGTGATAAAATTTCATCCTATTTAGATGACAGTAAGTACAGTTGTGGATTTAACCATGAATATTTACCAAATTGAGCATATTAAATTTAATTCTTGTATGATGCAATGATTAAAGTATGATTAAGACTGTGCATGAATTATTTAATACTATGATCAGTAGCATCATGTTAGGTAAAACTGAAACATATGCGTGTGTTTAAGTGCATAAGCATGAATGATTAGTGTATGTGAATAGTGTAGTAAAAATGTGATTAAAGTGAATGTGTTAAAATGTGCCGTTAGTGACACTGCTACCATAGAGGGCTGTGAACTGTACCGTAGTAAAGTCCCTACGGTAAGGTTCAATGTGTGTGATATCCTATGGGCAATTAGGATGAAATCCTGGAGGTGGACAAGTACCACTGGTCAGGGTGGAGAGTGCTTCTCTCTCGGGTTCTGCGCAGTTACCAAGATCTATCACTGTGTTGCCTAGGTGATAGGTATGTGAATGTGTATAGTGTGTCCTTCTAGTGGTGGTTTAGACTATGTGTCACGGCAACTAAGTGAAAATGTGAATATGTGATCATGTGAAGTGTAGAATGTGAACTATGAGCACATGAATTTGTAAAGTGAATGTGTTAACATGTGAACAAGTGTAAACCATGTGATTATGTTTAAATTATGTCAAAACAGCAAGTAAAAGGTAGGTGTAACTGTGATAATTACATGAGAAATGACTAGAATTCATGCTAGGTGCGCTATTTACCATATTTATAATTCCATGCTATAGTTGTGTTAATTGTGACATGAATCAAGTGAGATTTAAGTATTTAAGACATGTTGGTTACAAAGTGTAGAAAGCATGTCATAGGTTTTATACTTAATTGTTTAAATAATATGAAACATGTTACATGTTTATTCTCAATTGCTTAGGATCTAGCATGTGTAAGTGATATGTGTATCGTTGTGTTCATGGATTGCTTGCTGGGTCACTTTAGACTCATTCTTGCTTCGGCGTACAGGTGTGATAGGTGTATCCACTTCCGAGGAGGAGATAGTTTAGGAGCGACTCCAAGCGAGAGGAGTAGCTTGTGTTGTAGAGATTTCGACATTGTACTTTCATTTTGCATAAGTATGTAATCAATAAGTGGTGTATGTTTCATGGATAATGTATGTATTTAATTTGGAATTGTATTAGTGGACATTTGTATCTCCCTCTTACTATGGACTATGGATAGAATGATGATGATGGAATAAGATTGATTTATTTTATTTCCGCTGTAACTTCTAATATTCGTGTACATCTCAATCTAGTGTTAGTGTTGGGTAAATGTCCCACTGTGACGGCGTTCATTATACCGATGTGGATTGGTATAATCGTACCGGTATAGAGAGGGTCATTACAGACGATGATATAAACAGAAATAATCGAAGTTCCATTTCGTCATATATGAAGTTACACTTCGTCATATGTGAAGCTGCACTTCGACCGACAACGATATAAATGGAAACAGTCGAAGATTGACTTTGTCATATACGAAGCTACATTTCTTCATATGCAAAGCTGCACTTTGACTGACAACGATATAAACAAACTAGTCGAAGCCCCACTTCGTCATATACGAAGTTACACTTCGTTATATGCAAAGCTACACTTCGACCGACAATGATATAAACGGAAACAGTCGAAGATTCCACATCGTCATATACAAAGTTACACTTCCTCATATACGAAGCTGCACTTCATCATATGAAGCTATACTTCGACCGACAACGATATAAACGAACCAGTCGAAGCCCCACTTCGTCATATACAAAGTTACACTTTGTTATACGTGAAGCTGCACTTCGACCGACAACATAAATTCCCAAAGGGAAACTCAAACTAAGACCTAAAGGGGTAAATAACAAATGCTTAGTAACAACTTCCTTAAATCTCATATTTTAGGTTTAAGATTTGTGGAACATTGGTTAGTAGCAGACAAGAAGAGGTTAACATAGTTAAAAGGGTGATAAGGGGTAACTAGGGGGGGTCAAAGCTGGAACATGCTATTACATAATTATTTACTTCTAATTTTTTTTCACAAAAACTTACGCTTATCTCTCATTGACATTAAAGATTCATAACTTTTGTCTACATGCTTTGTCACTTGGGTAAAAAATACATCTTTATCTATTAATTTTAATATTGAAAATATGACAATTCGTCTTAATATAATGATAAGAGTGTTGAACCACTCTTATATTTCATCCACTGATTTTGATGATAACAAAACTTATGATTTACTTAAATATCTTGAATATATTTAATACCATGTTTTCCTCATAAATATAATAAATTATGGCACTATTGTTTCATGATTTGCACTGGAAAGCTCAATCTATTGTTGTTCAATGCATATCGATTACTCACTAAGTGCCACATCGATTATTGTTTTACATGTCATATCGATTGCACTTCATGAATCGATGTTTTAGTCAAACATCGATTGCCTTATAACATCGATTGTTTCACTTATAGCATCGATTACTGTTATAAATCAAACATCGATTGCTTCATTTAAACATCGATTGCATTAGAACATCGATTGCCTTCAAACATCGATTGCTTCACTTAAACATCAATTTCTTTTCACTTAAACATCAATTGTTTGAAACAACCGATTGCCTTAGAACATTGATTGTCTGAAACATCAATTGCCTTAGAACATTGATTGCCTTTAAATATCGATTGCCTTTGTGCAACATCGATTCAGAATTCAGTGTGACATAAATAGACTTGAAGCACTAAACAAAGTAGCCTAGGAACTCAAGTATTTCCTCCCTGTGGTAATTAATTGGATAAGATGGTTTGATAAGTAAGTAAAGTCAGCTTAGTTAGAGTCAGAATAGTAGTGGAAATAAAGAGAATTAAAGGCAATAATGAAGGCATAATTTATGGAACATTGGGCAAGTATTTGATGTAATCAGAGTAGCGCAGCGGAAGCATAGAAGATTCAAGACTCCCAGGTCATCAAAAGTTTAATTGTTTGAAAAAATAATTTGAGGTGTTTGCAGAGCTAATTAAAGAGGCAGTGGTTCTTAACAGGACATGAGTTTAAAGCGGTATAACCAGATTGATATACAGAGGTAGGAAATTCAGATACGATATCTTGATTTTCTTCAGGGAACTAAAAGTTGAGAATATGAGTAAAGGTAAGACAGAGTAACAGTTGGCGGTGGTAGGCCGATAATGGAATAACACCAATAAATTAGGAATTGAAGATGGTTTAGTCTGGTAAAGCACCTAAGGGTAGTAGTTTATGATAAAGGGTTAAGTAAATGAAGCGGCACAGAAAGAAATGTTGCAAACACAGCCAGGAAAATGTGGAAGTAGGTTGAGTTCAAGGAGATAAAGCGCCAACAGCAAGGTAGAACTGCCTACAGTTGAAAGGTAAAGAAAGGCAGATTGAGTCAATAGAGCAGAGCAATTGTGAAATAAATTAAAGAGAAAGAAGGAAGCAGAATAGGCACAGAAATGAACAAACTGAGTCAGTCAGTGCAGAATGGTTTGAAAGGCAAGGGCAGAGAAAGTGTATCCTTTTTGCTTGTGATTAACTTATTTATTTTTAGGTGATAGTCTGGCTTGTCGTGGTTTCGTTTTGAATGTCGAGGATGACATTCCTTTTTAGGTGATAGTAATGTAGCATCGCGGTCATTCGGATCCGTTTAACAGGTTGTGTGTGTGGTGCTCATGACCAATGTGGGGTCATAGAGCCTTGTTCGTGGCTTTTTGCCTTGTGGGCCTTAGCTCTCAACCCATTTAGCCCATAGGTTTTTTTGTGAAGAAGGCAACGGGGGGTGTCGTCACGTTTTGAACGAGATAGATTCCTATGTCACGATTCACCAACCGCCTTTTCGCAGCGCGGTACGATTGGCGACGGCCAGGTCTGTCGCATTTAATGTTTTTAAACGCGACGTCTGCCTCCGTCACGATTTTGGTTGTGCATTTATTGCTATGTTTTGGCCAGACAGAGCAAAGGAGCTCTGTCCGGCGGTAGGGGAGGCTGCTGAGGTGTCCCTGGGTGATTCCGGCTTCTTGGTGGTTCGTGTGGCGTGGTTTCCACACGAGGAGGGTGTCCGGAGCGTGGGTGCACTGGCGGTGTGGCATTCTTCACGTTTAGCAGGTTCTCCGAGTTGGTAGTGTTAGGATCGGATATTCGATTATGGCAAAGCTAAAGGGGGGGGGGGTTGAATAGATTTGCAGCGGAAACTTAGCAATTTAAGAATTACTTTGGATTAAAAGATCTACTCCATTAAAACCCCTTTGATCTGATTTAATGTGTGTGAATAAATTAACAAGTAGTGTGTAGATGAAATCCCTAGGCATGCATCTAGCGCAACACAATGCAAACCACAAATCAAACCACAGTGCACAAGGGATTTTTTAGGTGGTTCGGAGATCACACCACGTGACTCCTACGTCCACCCCTCACACAGTGAGGACACACTACTCAAGAACTGAGTACAACACACACACGAGCACAATGGCTCAACCACACACACCACACTAGATCAAGTCCATAGTAGATCAGATCCTCTAGCCTTGATCTGACCAACACACCACACACGTTGTTGATGCAAACACGCAATCAGAACAACAATCCACACGTGGATAAGCACAAGGAACGCTT
Source organism: Colocasia esculenta (assembly GCA_014218235.1). NCBI lineage: Eukaryota > Viridiplantae > Streptophyta > Magnoliopsida > Alismatales > Araceae > Colocasia > Colocasia esculenta. Next base: position 72,410,201 of record CM024756.1, read on the forward strand.
GAACCACTACCACACACACAAAGATATCAAAGGTAGAATAAAAGAAGAGTTTGAGTTGAAGATCGAATCCAAATGAAGAACTCTTCGTGATGGTCGTCCAGAAGACTTCAAACTTTGTGTGATTATGATCAGATGATGTAGGAGAAGCTTGATTCATGGAAAAAACAACTTCAACTCCGCTCGTGAGATGGATCTTCCTCGCGCTGGGGAGAGTTAAAGCAGAAAATAGGGAACCTTCTTCTTCTTGTTCTTGGCTTAGGGTTTTTTGTGTGGTGGCTCCTTTCTGCGAAAATACCTCTATATGGTCTATATATAGTGGTGTCCAAGCATAAAGAGTCATGCTAAAAGGAAACACCCAAATATAGATCATATCCTGGCCATTAGATCTTCCCAAAACTCCGTCTTCGACAGCCGACTTGCTGCTATCAACAGGTGCTGACAGGTTTTTAAAAACTAGAAGACTGGCCTTCCGGGAAACCATTTTCTATGTGTATCTGTCGACAGGCTATAGTGTATCTTTCGACAGGCTACAGTGTATCTATCGACATGTGCACTATTCATCTGTTGATAGCACACTATTCATCTGTTGACAGCTACTTGTTCTAGCAGCTTGTCGTGGTCCTTTGCACTTGGATTTTGTTGCTTGTCTTGTGTACATTCACACCTACATTAAAAGATAATTATTAGTGAGATATAATGAACATATAAATGAACAAGTTAGACATGTTTTTCTTGATTAGCATTTGCTTTTCTTGATTAACATTTGCTTGACTTGACATTCTCATTATGTTCACATATTCACATCACATCAATTGTATTGTTCATGAAATGCTCATCGATTGCTCATCATCAAAACAAACATACCATATGTCAACTTAACATACTCATGTAAACCCACATTCTCCCCCTTTCTGATGATGAAAAATTTCAATTATACACAATTGATGTTTCTCCCCCTTTTGGCAACATCCAAAAGATAAGTCATGCACAAATGGATAAGAATGAAGCAAAGAACTGTGTTTCAGTCATTGATCAGTAAGTGCACACAAGTACAAAAAAAAGGTAATCCATTGCATGAAACAACAAAAGCAAAAGTGAAGGAGAAAGAGATGACAGAGTTAACAGACTGATGACTCAAAGAAGTGGAAGGAAATGAAGCAAAGAACTGTGTGACCACAGAACTGAATTGTGAAAGATATGAGTGGGGAATGAGTGTTCAATTAGAATTTTAAGGTTGAGAACTAGTTTATACCCATTGCAAGATGTCATAGACACTAGTAGTTAGACACATAAAATTCTACAATGTTAGGAAATAATACTTCGGGAATCTCAAGTTGTAGCATTTAGAAGACATCATTCAAAAACATTGAAAATAAGATAACCCCTTTGAAGAAAAACATGTTCCTTTGTGGGTGATGTTCAGTGGTACTTGAAAGTAATGTCTACATGAGCGATTAACAATAAACAACACATTGCCCTTGATGTAAAAACATGGAGGCTACACTCTATTTCTTGCATTGAATTTTTTCTTTGTCAAGTTAATGTGGGAAAATAGTAATTAAGATCACTTTCACCTTTTGACGTGAAGGTAGACATTTAGGATGCCCGTACCCCCAGTTACTCAGGTAAGTGACCATCATACCATTGTACAGAGATAATGAAAGTACTTTTTGACGCGAAGACAGACATTTGTGATGCCCATGTCCCGGGTTACTCGGTAATACTCATCATTGCTCTACCTTTATCCCATTTCAAATACTTTTTGTTTGAACTTTGAGTTTAGAAATAGGTAGCTTTTCTCCTTTTGTTTTTAATTCTTAAATCATGATCAAAAGGTTATTTAAGGTCAAAAGCCAATGTAAAAATAAAGTTCAATAACCTTCGTACTTATCAATCCACTTGAGAAAAATGATTATTTGCAAGGGAGTTATTCAAGTGAGTTAGGTTAATCATTAGATTTGATCAATGTTTTCTAGATGACACAAGCTAGACTCAAACACAAAATATTATATCAAAATCATTGTGATTAAGTCAATGTCTTTGATACTATGTGAGTATGAAAGATTACAATGAATAGTAAGTCCCTATTCTCCCCTTGCATCAATAATATGAACATACTCATAAAGAAAGGATTAGAAAAGATGAAGATTTATGGATGAAGTGAGTATCTGTCGACAGCAAACATGAGCCTGTCGACAGATTTAGACAGTTGTGAAGTTCTGGGTTCCGGCAAGGTATGGGCTATCGACAGCTGGGGTGCTGCTGTCGACAGTACAGACAGATAGAAAATATGAAGTTTGGAACTGTGCCTGGCTGTCGACAGCAGAAGAAGTGGCTGTCGACAGATGCACACACACAGGGTGCAATTTCTGGGTTCTGTGAAGCATATATGTCGACAGGCTGTTTGGGGCTGTCGACAAGGGCTTTGAAACTTCAGCTTTAAGGCTTTGAATTGAGAGTGATTTGAACCATAAGATTGAGGGATAAATACACATTGAAATGAAGGGTATCCCTTATGAATTTCACTCACCTAGCCTTAACTTACTCCCCCATTGAGGTGCATATGATGACTCATCATTCAAGCAAATCAATCAATGAGATACACAAACATACCAAACATATAACATAAAAGAACATCCATTAGCGATAAAAGTACCAACATTCATTCTTTTAAAGAGATACATGTGGCAAGATTGATATGCAAGAATGTCCCTCAAACAACTCACTCAAAAACTCTTTTTGACTTACTCCCCATAATGTTGCATGGTATTGAAATGAGCATTCAAGCAATTCACACATGTTCATGTCAAGCAATTTGCACAAGGAGAGTATAAACATGATTATTGAGGTTCTTGAGATTATGAATTTTTGATAATCTTTATGTAGTAGAAGACCATTGATACTTGGCGGGAGAATATTTCTTATGCATAATGAGAGTTCCAACAAGCCAGACTTGTCCTTCCACATTTCACCATCTAATATACAAATAGTCACTACATAAAAGATCCATTTTTTTTAATTTTAGCATGACTCCAATGGCTATGAAGCATTGTCACTTGGGGATAGCATTAAAACACATTTTTCATTGCTCAGATAGAATAAAAATCCATTTCAATTCTAGCAGTTCAAATCTGTAGTGATAAAGAGATTTTACCTGAACAGTCTTCAATCATAGTCCAAAAAAAATTTACCTTTGTTCTCCATCATTCTTGCCTTGCACAGCCAATGTCATGAATCCATTCTAATTTTTGGCTGCAAGACATCTCAGCTTGTTCATTAAGCTGATTTTGGGACCCACACTTGCTGGGTCCTGCAATGACGTCAATGTTAGAATTCAACAATGATTTCTGAATCCAAGTGATTTTATTTTTGAATAGCTGTATTTCTTTCATTAATGAAATTATGAGCATTGAGGCTTGGGAACATGCACAAAATCATGATTCTTATACCAACAGTTCTTAGACAAATGTCCATGTTCATGACATGTAAAGCATTGGACAAACTTGACATTTTATGAGAGTGTTGATTTTTATTCCAGCAGAATTTAGCAAGATGACCAGGCCTATTGCATTTAAAGCAAATGGGTTGAGCATTTACCTGAAGCTTATCATAGTGTGATTGCATTTGCTGGAATCTCTGAGATCCTTTAGAGTACCTTTGATCACCCTTGGGTGAGAAGAAGGAGGTGGTACCCTTTGGTATCTCTTGGCATGATGTGGAGTTGGAGATTTCCTTGAAACATTCTGGGTTGCTGGAGGAGGTGTGGAGACCTTGTGGACTCTTGTTTTCTTTTCCATTTCTTTTTCTAGTTTTCACTTGAAACATGGTTCTTCCTTTTTGCAGCTTTCAATGCAACAACTTCTTTTTCAGAACTTTGAAGTTGGTTTGTCATGACATTCAGATCATTCTCATTTTGTTCTTTTCAATTTCACTTTGAACAATTTGATTTTCCAAGTCAGTAATTTTCTTCTAGAATTGTTCATCATCATTTAATGGTCTGTCATGATACAAGCATTCAACCTTCTTTTTCAGATGATTATTTTCCTCAATCAGTTGATTGCATTTTTCTTTTATTTGGTGATCATGAGCCATGTTGGAGATTTGTTTGTTCAATTGATCATATCAAATTGAGATTCTCATTATGATTAATCAATTTTTCATTTTCATTTTTCAAATCAAAATTTTTAGATTCAACCTGATCATGATCTTCTTTCAATTTAGAAAACATGATTCCATAGTTTTTGACTTCATTTTTCCAATTTTTCATTCTCCATTTTCAATTTTCATTTTCTTCATAGAATGCTTGAGCATTATCAATATCATTTCATTCTCTAATTTTTCTTTTAGCTTTTGCCTTCTTAAATTGATTGGACAAGTGCTCATAGCATTCTATCAATTCATCATAGGATATATCATCCTCTGAATCAAATTAGGTATTGATGCATCAAATGGATTGAATTGGATTTACCTGACCTTTGAGAGTTTCTTGACTTCTCTGACAGATGTGATCCTTCAGATTCGTCTGAACGGGAAGAGCCTCTTGAGCTGCCATGAGCCATGTAGCATTTTTCTTCCGTTCCTTTCTAGACTTGCATGTTTTCATAGAGGAGACTCTACATTTATCAACCTTGTCATCAAACTCAATATCATAGGTCTATTTATGATGCTTGAGAACTTAGCCATATTCTGAATATGTTTCAGATGATTAGACCAATCAACAAAATATGAGTGAGATCAAAGGCAATCAATCAGTTCAATCAAATCAAGTCAGATCAGAATCAGATTTAAACCCGCTCAACAAAGCAAGATATTGTTAGGACTCAGAGCGGTTAAGCACACAAAGACAGATCTCCCAAAACACAACCGATGAACAGAAAACCGCTCTGATACCAATTGTTAGGATCAGATATTCGGTTATGGACGAAGGGGGGGGGGGGGTTGAATAGATTTGCAGCGGAAACTTAAGCAATTTAAGAATTACTTTGGATTAAAAGATCTACTCCATTAAAACCCCTTTGATCTGATAAGTAATGTGTGTGAATAATTAACAACTAGTGTGTAGACGAAATCCCTAGGCATACATCTAGCGCAACACAATGCAAACACAAATCAAACCACATTGCACAAGGGATTTTTTAGGTGGTTTGGAGATCACACCACGTGACTCCTACGTCCACCCCTCACACAGTGAGGACACACTACTCAAGAAGGTACAACACACACACGAGCACAACTGCTTAACCACACACACACGCTAGATCAAGTCCACAATAGATCAGATCCTCTAGCCTTGATCTGACCAACACACCACACACGTTGTTTGATGCAAACACGCAATCAGAATAACAATCCACACGTGGATCAAGCACAAGGAACTCTTGAACCACTACCACACACACAAAAGATATGAAGGTAGAATAAAGAAGAGTTCTGAGTTGAAGATCAAATCCAAATGAAGAACTCTTCGTGATGGTCGTCCAGAAGAACTTCAAACTTTGTGTTGATTATGATCAGATGATGTAGGAGAAGCTTGATTCATGGACAAACCAACTTCAACTCCGCTCGTGAGATGGATCTTCCTCGCGCTGGATGGAGAGTTAAAGCAGAAAATAGGGGAACCTTCTTCTTCTTGTTCTTGGCTTAGGGTTTTTTGTTTTTGGGTGGAGGCTCCTTGCTGCGAAAATACCTCTATATGGTCTATATATAGTGGTGTCCAAGCATAAAGAGTCATGCTAAAAGGAAACACCCAAATATAGATCATATCCTGGCCATTAGATCTTCCAAAACTCCGTCTTTCGACAGTCGACTTGCTGCTATCAACAGGTGCTGACAGGTTTGCAAAAACTAGAAGACTGGCCTCCGGGAAACCATTTTCTATGTGTATCTGTCGACAGGCTATAGTGTATCTGTTGACAGGCTATAGTGTATCTGTCGACAGGTGCACTATTCATCTGTTGACATCACACTATTCATCTGTTGATAGCTACTTGTTCCAGCAGCATGTCTTGGTCTTTTGCACTTGGATTTTGTTGCTTGTCTTGTGTACATTCACACCTACATTAAAAGATAATTATAGTGAGATATAATGACATATAAATGAACAAGTTAGACATGTTTTTCTTTATTAGCATTTGCTTTTCTGATTAACATTGCTTGACTTGACATTCTCATTATGTTCACATATTCACATCACATC
>CM024756.1:72416496-72469872 GCA_014218235.1 Colocasia esculenta
AAGAAATAGCACAACCAGAACAATAAAGGATTGACCATATACGAAATAGCATGTATAGTTGCACAAAGTGCACTAGTCACGAATAGCACATTGGTTGATCTTCTTTCAACCGTGAGAACATAGTACTTGTATTGATTGTCATAGATTAATCTTGATAGTACAGTACTTAGATGTTATGTCATACACCTTAAATCATTAAACAAACCCTTCCCATGGGCACTAGCACTTTTCGAGCGATCGGGCCCTTATAATGTTGTCTGGCATTGATCCTGCTTTTATCTTAGACAATCAACAGATGGCCAAATAGAGTACCAAGAATAGATGAGAGTAATTGAAGATGATAGTATAGAAAGAACGTGAATAGATGAGAGTATAGAGAAAGTAGATAAGAACGATGGTCATATTCTAGAACAACGTAAACATGTGATAGTAACAGTTGCACCACATACACTATCGTGTGTCGGCAGTCTAGTGGAAGTCACTACCTGCCATTAGCTTGCTACGAACACAGGCCAGAGGTCCCGCGTGATCTCAGGTAAGAGAGAAAATCTAATGTCGTTGGAACATGCTGATCCCTAAGGTAAAATGGGTATTGATGGTACAACCTGCTCGTTGACAATGGACGTCTGTCAAAGCCAAGGAGGTCTTACGAGGCCTCGAAAAGGAGTTCCTGGTCCATTTAGAAGTATTCCTAATAGAGAGGTCGTCCAAGCCAAGTAAAGTGTTTATAGAATGATTGTCCATCTAGCCTTGAGTGCTCAAGACAGAGGGACGTGATAACGGTATTAATTCGATGCATAAAATGAAGACAAGTCCATTAAAATATAGGAGAAATTTACATGAATAATTACACTTAATTACCAGATATATATTGAGTAATTACAGTAAGGTTTCATGGCAAAAAATCAAGTTTGGTGTTGCATGTGAGAGAAAATCAATGATAGCATATGAGGGATTGTGCACACATCTTTTAATATAAAAATCGTATGTATATTATGAAAAATATGTTAACATGTCTTATTGTTCATGACAAAGCTTTATGAGGGTTAAACATGATTAAGGAACATGGATTTACAAGCTTTAATTAAATTAGGATTTCTGAAAACACAGTCAAAACGCTACGGGTGTACTAGTCGCGTTCAAATCGCGAGGGGTAGGTCTATCGCATTCACATAATTGGGTTTGTCGCATTCAGGGCGGTCAGTACAGGATAGGTAATCGCGACATGTCGGGCTGTCGTGTTCTCAGAGACCCTAGCCGAACCCAAAAGTGCAATGGATCACTTTCGGTTTGCAGTCCAGTCCTCCAAGGCACTTGACATAAGGGTCTTTTAAAATTCATACAAAATTGTATACTTAATGAAAATCATGAAACCAATTTTAAACAAAACTATACTTACATATTATCAACAGTAAAGAGTAATTAGACATTTAACATGGTATGGGATGCTATGATCAGGTTACTTCACAATGAACTAAAAATAGACATAGTGATGAAAATGATTTAATTGGAAAGGTTACTTAATAGAAATTGAGGGAAATAGAATTATTATATTCCTGACATCAAGTAGCATGTACAATAAAGTTTCAAGACACAGATCAAGCATGGACATGGATTTAAAAAGGAACAGAGTCAAGTCAGGTACATGTTCTTGACAGAACTTTGATAATAAAATACTCCTAAATGACATGATAGGAATTGGGGAAATCATGGGGCTTTTGAGATAGGATCATGGACTATCTAGGGTCGAAATTAATTTACTTTTGCTTGAGATATTGTCTACCTTGAGCACTTTGAATTTCTAGGGCAAAGAAAGTGAAAATCTTCGAAGATCTCCTTGTTCCTAGCCTCCTCCTCTAAGATCTGCACGTCCAAAAGCTTCTCCTCCTCGTCCTCCAAGCTCCAAGGTTTCAATAGGGTGCTAGAGATGAAATGAATGTGTATTTGTATCTTTAAGGTTAGAAAAACTCGTAAAAATCTTTCCTCTCTCCAACTCCGAATTTCCCATAATTATCTCACTTTTTCCTAGTATTGTCCTTCCATTTGATAGGGGTGGGCTCTAGATCGTGGTCAAGGGGTTAGGATAGAGTTAGGACTCTTTTAGGATAATTATGAGTAAAATAGTGATTATCTTGCCCCTTTTTAATTTATTAATAATTTAGTTATTGAAATTAGGCTTAATTATCCTCAATTCAACAATGGGCTCTAGCTTTTGGCCCATTAGTTCCAGCATGGACCATTAGTGTAAACCCATCACTCATTTTTACTTATAGATTTTAAATAAATTCATAATTTCTTTTAATTTATCTATTTATCTCAATTTAAAAATTGAGAGTTGCTACACTTCCTAATGGAGAGAGAGCGCACCTTCGGCCCCCCTCTCAGAATAACCTAGAGGTAGGAATCCTCCTCTGGGATTTGAGTGGCGGTTTGTAGAGGAGGAGTATCACATCACCACCTTATAGGAGGAAAGGCAGAGCAGGTCATTACCTGACAGTGTAGTTATTGAGGCGCATCGGATAACTTATAACGATATGGGTGAGTGATAGGGATTTTAAGAAATTTTCACATTACATATTATATCCTTTGAACAAACTTTATATTACTTCATTACAAGGGTCTACTTAGTGCAGTGGGATGAAGACCAACAACATTAAAATAAAAGAAACCTAAGGTCATGTGTAAAATAGCAAATAGGTTCCTCATCACTTCCCTGATCTCAGCTAACTCCTACCTTAGAAACCACGTGAAAATAATGAGAAAACTAGAATGATATAAAATTTTCCGTAGGATTTACCCTTCTAAAATAATGTCAAATTAGATAGTTGCGAGAAGAATAATCATGTCAAGAAGAAAGAATAATTCATATCTAAAATTTTATTGAATAAATGCAAGAAGATGTAAAGAATCATGTACAAATATAAATGATTCAATAGACTGGCCAGATGATACTAATTATTTTCTAAAATTTTCACAATCAAATATTCAACCAAAAGATAATAGAATTGTCAAATGAATAAAGAAAATAATCTAATTTATAGCAAGTTGTGGTGGCCATCTCAGCCACCCAGGCCCATCATGGCCCATCACTGCCCGTCAGGGCCTGACAAGGTCTTGTGGGCAGGCGTGGTCCTCCCCCGGAGCACCACGTGTTCTCAAGTACCCGCTTTAGAACAGGACTCCATGGCGCATCTCCGAACATCATTCGCCCTATTCAAGATGAGGCTCAAGTTACCGAGTAAGGTCATCACCCTGGCGTCTTGTAGCCTGCTCGGTCCAGGCTCCCCGGCCTGCCGAACAGGTCCCTTACTCCGAACATGCTTATCCCGCTGCTTTACCACCGCCCGGGTATGTGCGCACCAAGCAGCCACTGTAGTTACCGAATAGCGGGGGTCGGCCTTTGTACAGGCTACCCGCTCGGTGACCCTAGCCAAGTGCGTCCGAACAGGCTCTTCGCCTCCCCCCGACGGTTGTAACCGCTGCAGACACGCGCCCCATGTCCTGGGCATATTAACTGCCGGACATCCCTCGGGTACGGTGCCTCAAGGATAACTCCTCGGACGACGCACCACCAATGCGACCTCTTAGGCACGATCCAGAGACGTTTCACCCTTCTCCTCAATGCTCATGCCTATAAAAGCCGGGTACAGCACCATGAAAAATGTATGCGTTATCACGCAATCTTCTCACACCAGCCACGGATCACACACGAGAACCCCCTCCTCTCAAGTCTACTACGATTAGGCATCGGAGGGTTCTCCCGGTTCTTCAACCGGGCCCCCTGATCCTATTCTGGTTTTACAGGTCTGCACCCACTATCGGCAGTCGTCTTCCCTTTCCTCCAAGTGTAGGCCCATTCGGCTCTGACCCAAATAGGAAAAAGCCTCACACTTTTGGCACCGTCTGTGGGAAACGACGACAGCCATGGCTCGTGAGCGACCTCCTACCAGAATGTTGGGAGCAGGGCGCGAGGTCCCACCAATCAAGGGCGGAATCCCGCCGTCGAGACCCTCCGTCGACGTCGCCATAGCCTCTGCCGGCGGAGTCGGCGACGTCCTTCCATCAGCAGCGCCATGCCTGCTGCCCAAGAAATGGCAGAGCTCCGGGGTCAGATGCAACATCTGACGGGCATTGCCTGGGCCGCAAGCCCAGTTGGCAAGACCATAGGCTCCGGCGGCTCCTCTTCCGCAGGAGCGTCGGGCGGAATCATCTTACTGTCGATCTCCGCGCCCCTTCTGCGCCCCGCGAGCAGCAGGTGGACTCGCCGCGGCGATCGCACCGCGCCCCCTCCGAGGAACGGGCGCCGGAGCGCCGTGGCCGTTCACCCCGCCGCTCCACAATGGCCCCACGTCCGGCGCGCTCAGTTGTGGGAGCCAACTCCCACAAGACCGGTCAAGAAAACTCCGCCCATTCCGAGCAGGAGTTGGCCAGGCGCTTGCGCCGCGTGGTGGACCTCGAGCGTCGCGTAGATGCGATGGTTCAGCACGCAGAGGGTAAAGCACCAGCGGAAGAGGACCTGGACTTCTGCTCCCCCTTTAGCGTGGAAATCCTGGAAGCTCGGGTCTATCCTAAGCTCCCCTATACCCACTATCGCACCTTATGACGGCACCACCGACCCGGCGGATCACATCCACGGGTTTGAGTCGCATATGGTGTTCCATGGAGCATCAGACGCGGCCAAATGCCAGGCCTTCCCGGCCACCCTCAAGGAGACCGCCAGAGCCTAGTTCGAAGCATTGCCTGCGGGCTCTATCTCCTCCTTCCGCCAACTGAAGAAGTCCTTCCGGGACAATTTCCTCGGCGGAAGGTCGCAGCCGCGCACAGCGGCCTCCCTCCTGGTCGTCCGCCAGAAGAAGGGCGAGGCGCTCTGGGACTTCGTTAAAAGATTTCGGACTGAGGCGCTTCGCATCACATGCCTGGACGTTCCTCTCGCCACTAGTGCCCTCATCCAGGGCACTCGCGATGGATTTCTGCAGAGGACTCTCAGCGTCCAGTAGCCAGCCACTTTGGCCGAGCTACTCTCCATCGCCCAACGCCATGCGGCATGCGAGAAAGTCTAGCCACCGGCCGAGCAGAGCAAGGCGAGAAGTCGGACAAGAAGAGACCCTCTGATAACGGATCAGACCGTGATCGGAAGAAAGGACAAGGAGTGCAACGGCACCTCGCCACGCGACCGCGTCCCTTCACCGACTACACTCCTCTCACTGTGACTCCTAAACAGATCCTGGCTGAGATCGGAGATCAACCCTACATCGGTGGCCGCCGAGGATGCGCTCGAATCCTCGGAGGCGCGACCAGGACAAGTACTGTCACTTTCATCGCGACCACGGCCACGACACCTCCGAATGCTGCCAGCTTAAGGCGAAATTGAAGACATCATCAAGCGCGGCTATCTCAGACGGTTCGTGCGCCAAAACGAAGGCCGCCCCAGACGCCGAGAGAGGACTCCCGAACGGCCGATCAACAACGAACCTAATGGGCAGGAAATCAATGTGATCGCAGGAGGGTTCGATGTAGGCGGAGAGAGCACTCAAAGCCGACGCGATTACGCAAGGCGAGTGCACGTCGTGGACAGGCCTCTACACCCCGGCCAGCTCCATATCCCACCAATTCCGCACGCGCACAGTCCGAGGAGGCTATAACATTCTCGGACAAAGATTTTTAGGGGTACCACCCCACACACTGATGCGCTGGTCGTTTCGGCCACCATCAATCACTGTAATGTGCGCGGATATGGTGGAAATGGAAGTGCTCCGGACGTGTTGGCCTACGATTGTTGCCTTCTTATGAGCCTTAAGACCGATTAGCTCACCCCTGCAAGTTCCCACTGTACGGCTTCTCGGGGGTTTCGGTTCAGCCCATGGGAAGAATTCGCCTCCCAATAACTCTTGGGATGGCACCGAGGAATGTGACCAAGATGGTAACTTCTTGGTCATCAAGAACATGCCAGGCTACAACGCCATCCCGGTAGAGGTCTGATCGGGGGATCAAGGCGGTACCTTCATCCTTCACCAAAGATGAAGTTTCTGACTCCGAGCGGGATTAGGGAGGTGCTCGGGTGCCAACGCGAGTCTCGACGGTGGTGCTACTCGTCTCCTTAAGAGACAAGCAACCCTCGCCGCCCCAGTGCCTATTCCACCCCAACCGACCAGCCTTCCACTAGACGAGGAACACCTGCTGAAGATCTGCTTCCAGTACAGGTGGATGATAACCCCGAGCATGTCCTCTATATTGGCGTCTTACTAGCGGAAGCCGAGCAGCAATGCTACAGGGCCTTCCTGCTCTCCAACCTGGATGTGTTCGCGTGGTCCGACGACGAGCTTCCGGGCATTCCTCGGAGGTGATGGTGCACCGCCTCCGTTTGGACCCACGAGTCCCACCAGTTCAGCAAAGGAGGCGACCGATCAACCGAGAACGGCAGACCGTGATCCAGGATCATGTCGTCAAAAGTCGATCCATAGGGCTCCTCCGGGAAGCCCAGTACCCGAAGTGGATCTCCAATGTGGTCTCATGCGCAAGGCCAATGGCAAATGGCGTGTGTGCGTAGACTACAAGGATCTCAACAAGGCAACGCCCAAGGATAATTTTCCCCTCCCGCGCATCGACCAGTTGGTGGACGCCACATCCGACACGAGCTTCTCAGCTTTCTGGACGCCTACTCTGGTTATCTCCAGATCAGCATGCATCCTCCGATCAAGACGCCACCACGTTCGTCACAGACTTAGGGTTATATGTTCATCAGGATGCCTTTGGTCTGAAGAACGCTGGTGCCACATATCAGCGGCTGGTCAACAAGATGTTCAAGCAGCAGATCGGGCGCAACATGGAAGTCTACGTCGACGCATGCTGGTCAAAATGCTCCCGAGCATCGACCACATCTCCGATCTCGAAGAAACCTTCGCAACCTTGCGGAAATATAATATGAGACTCAACCAGCCAAGTGTGCGTTTGGAGTGCGCTCGGGTAAGTTCCTCGGCTTCCTCGTTTCAATAGAGGGATAGAGGCAAACCTAGAGAAAATCCAAGCCGTATTTGAAATGGGTAGTCCGAAAACAGTGCGTGACGTCCAGCGTCTCACTGGACGCCTCGCTGCGCTAAATCGGTTCATGTCCCGAGCAGCTGAAAGAAGTTTCAACTTCTTCAAGTTGCTGCGAGTCCCCAAGGGCACCTCCAGCAAGGGGGGGCATGTACGGTGGACTGAAGAGTGTGAAGCCGCCTTCACCGAGCTGAAGGCAACTTGGCAGCCCCACCTATTCTCTCGAAGTTCGTGCTCGGAGAACCACTGTTCGTATACCTTTCGGTCACCGAACACTCCATTACCGCGGTCTTGATCAGAGAAGAGGGAGCAGCGCAGCATCCAGTATACTACATCAGTAGGGTCCTCCAAGAAGCTGAGAAGAGGTACCCCCGAGCAGAGAAACTCGTCCTTGCCTTGGTCACGGCTGCTCGGAAGCTTAGGCCCTATTTTTAGGCCCACTCCATTACGGTCCTTACCGACCACCGCTAAAGTCCATCCTTCAGCGGCCAAAGGCTTCCGGTAGGCTAATTAAATGGGTCATAGAGCTTGGTGAGGTTGACATCAGTTTTCGCCCTAGGACAGCAATCAAGGCGCAAGCATTGGCGAACTTTGTTGCGGAATGTACTCTCCCTACAGAGCAGGATCCTCCGCTGGCTGACGAGCCCCCATGGGAGCTTTACATTGATGGGTCCTCTTGTGTCACAGGGAGCGGAGCAGGCTTGGTCCTCACCTCTCCAGAGGGGTGGAGGTTCCAATACGCCCTCCGGTTTCGCTTCGCTGCTTCCAACAACGTTGCCGAGTACGAAGTGCTGTGTCCGGTATCCGCATGGCTAGGCACCTCGGAGCCCTTCGGCTTAGGGTCTTCAACGACTCTCAGTTGGTAGCCAGTCAGGTGAACGGGCTGTTCGAAGCAAGGGAACCCCGCATGCTTAATACCTCCAGCAGGTCAAGAGCCAAGCAGAGGGCCTCCTCTATTTCGAGGTCATACATGTCCGCGGGAGCAGAACGCGCGTGCCGATGCACTAGCCAAGCTGGCGTCTTCAGGTGACATCGCCCCCTTCTTGCTCCGTATTCATTGAAGAGCTCGCCTCGCCAAGCACTGAAGTAGATATCGCAGCCATCGAGGTAGGTCCACCAGCTCCGAGCTGGATGGACTCTCTCCTGGCCTATATACTTCGAGGCGAGCTTCCTCCGAGCAAGGCGAAGCTCGGAAGATCAAGATGCGCTCCCAGCATTTTACCCTCATAGAAGGCAAGATGTACCGATGATCTCTTTCTAGACCTCTCTTACGGTGCCTCAATCTCGAAGAGGCTCTTGCGGCCACCGAAGAGGTTCACGAAGGACTATGCAGAAGCCACTTGGGGGGTAGAACGCTAGCGCGCAGCATCATTCAGGCAGGATTCTGGTGGCCTTCATTGCAAAGGACTGCATGACCTTTGTTCGAAGGTGTCCGGAATGTCAGAAGTTTGGGCAGCTCATTAATCAGCCTGCCGAACAACTTCACAGCCTGTTCGAAACCTCGCCCTTTTGCCAGATGGGGTATCGACATCCTAGGCCCCTTTCCAGAGGCCCAAGGTCGAAAAAAGTTCATGTTCGTGGCTATCGACTACTTCACCAAGTGGATCGAAGCAGAACCCGTTGCCACGATCACCGAGCAGGCTGCGTGGAAGTTCGTCTGGAAGAACATCCTCTGTCGGTTTGGAGTTCCAAGGGTTATGACCTCCGACAACGGAAGACAGTTCGATAGCACCTTCTTCAAGCAAAAGTGTGCTGAGCTAGGCATCTACAACCACTTCACCTATGTTGCGCATCCCCAGGCAAACAGTTGGTCGAAAACGCCAACCGAACACTGCTGCACGGGATTCGTACAAGGGTGGAGGCCGCAGGTGGATCGTGGATAGACGAGCTCCCAATGTGCTTTGGTGCCACCGAACAACAGCACGAGTGGCAACGGGAGAAACACCTTTTCACTTGGCATACGGCTCGGAAGTTGTTGTGCCTTTAGAAGTGGCTCTCCCCACTCTTCAAACAACCTATTTCGACGAAGTCGCCAACAACCGTGCTCTTAGGGAAACCTCGACATGCTCGGCGAACGTCAGAACGACGCCAGCATTCGTCTTGTCTCCTATCAGCAATGACTTGCGCAATACTACAATGCTCGAGTTCGGAAAGGCACTTCTGCGTGGGCGACTTGGTTCTACGCACTGCTCGGCTTCGGATCCCTGAAGAGCCTTCGGTAAGCTCGCTCCCAAATGGGAAGGACCTTATCAGGTCACACAGGTCCTCAGAAAAGGCTCTTATAAGCTCACTGCTCCTAGCGGCGAAGCCATACCCAGGACTTGGCATGTATCAAACTTGAAGGCTTATTATTTATAAAGGCCTTCGTTCGGCATCCTACTTCTCTTCACCAGGCGAACAAGAGTTTAGCATACACACCTGGTCGAAACCTGTTTGCGGTTTTCATCGATCTGCGCGGTACATGCAACTCTTACAAACCAGTGAATTCCGATTCGAGCAGGAACAATAGCAAAAGGGAGAAGATAGAAAAAACGAAGCCATAGACGAGTTTAGAAAAGGAATTTTTCATAATTCTTTTTTTACAAAAGGCCCCTTGGGCCGGGTTACAAAATTCGACAAGAAAAAGTAGCAAAATGCCGAAGTACATTTAAGGGGCCTACTTGGAGGGGCTGGTGCCATCATCGGTAGGAGGCATCCGCCCAGATTGAAACTGGGTGAATCGCACTCCGTCTAGGCGAGAGGTCGTTCGTGCGGCGTCGGCATCCCTCACCGTTGCCTTCGAAGGCTTCCCGGGTCACTCGGTGTTGCTAGCCTTTAGCCGAGCTCCTCTCCAGCTTGAGGCCCACCTTGTAGCAGCGGGCCCCGAACTGCTCCAGGTCTGTCTTGAAGTCGACCCCGGCCTATATTCGGCGACTCCCTGGGCCTTGTCTTCTGCCAAAAATTGGCGATGGCCTCCTTCTCGGCCGGGCCACGGCAAGATTTAGCTCGGAGGTATGGAGGGCAGCCTTGAGGCCTTCAACCTCACCCTGCAGCCCGGCCTCCCGGGCCTCGTGCTGCGCCACTAAGTCCCGACAGAAGGCATTTTGGGCCCCCACAGGGGTTTGTGGTTCTGAGCCCGAGCTGCAAGCCTTCGCAGCACCTTCAGCGACTTGGTGACTCCATCCATAAGTGCCCCGAGGTCGACGTCATCAACATCCTCGGCATCAGCCTGGCTCTTCGGACGATAACCCCGCTGGAGATCTCCGGGGCCTGATCGGGGCTCACCTGCTGACATCGCGCCAATATGTCGAGTTGCGACGCGCTAGGGCAAGGGGGGGGCAGCTCTGGGCACTTGGTTGTCCAAACCCCCCAGTGCGGCTGCTAGTGCCTCCCTCAAGGGAACCTCGGAGAGGCCTCTTCATAAAAACTCGGATAGAGGTCGACGGTCGTCCCACGAGCCCTGCTCCTAGGCGTCAGCGGTCTCTTCCCTGCAGAAGGCCCTGCTTTTCTGTAATGGGTCGACGTTGGCACCGGTAGCTACTTCCTGGCCCTCCTCGGCACCAGCTAAGACCTGAATCCCTCCTCCTAGGAGCGAGCGCACTCTCGCCGACTAAATTTACCTCAGTAATTGCTTTGGCTGCACTCTCGCCGACTAGACAGCCCTCAGCAATCACTTCGGTGGGGGGCATGGGGGGCAGGACTTGTCCATCTCCTTGCAATGCATCCTCCGGCGAAGAACTACCTCGCCGGCACCAGGCACCGTGATCGTCCCAGGCGCGACGTCCTCGGACACGACGTCATTGTGAGCGCAGAGGCTCCTTTGACTCCTCCGCTCGGGTCCCCAAAGGTCCCTTCACCGTCACCAACACCTGCTCGGTGCTCGGTGGTTGAGACTCCTGTTAGAGCCATCTCCTCAGATTGGCCTTCGAACTCAGGAGTCCTTGCCCGCTCTCCAGAGCGTCCCGACCATCACTTACCTCGATGAGGCCAAGCTCGGCGGCCATCTTGGCAGTGGCCTCCGAACGATCCACGACCGAGGCCCGTGACATCCTCTGCTCCGTCGTCCTCACGACTTGGCGCTTCTTTCGTGCCACGAGGGGCTCGAGGTCCTCCTCCTCCTCCTCTCTTTCGACGTGCTCCTCAATTTGCGGCATTGCTTCAGCCGCCTTACGCTTCCTCTTCTTCTTTGCCTGAAGAGTAGGGGCTGACTTTGCAGCAGTCCCGTAACATCTGCTCAGTCGCTCTCTCTGTGGTGCCTTCAGCCGCCATGGTTTTTGTCTTCTTTGCAGGGCCGATCCGCAACGGCCTCTGCTTGGTCGTCGGAGGAGCAACGAGGCGATCTTCGGCCCTTGTGCGGGGAGCACCCTCGTCTAACCTTATCAATAAAGGTTAATGGGGATCGTCTCGACATAGTTGGCCATCTCTTTCTGGCCCCGACCAGCGGCCAGCTCCTCGGCATCTGAGAAAAAGAGAGACGGGTTAGAACACACACACACAAAAATTTAAGAGCAACAGAGAACTTACCCCATGCTCGGCTAAGCTTGTATTTCACAAGATTGTACTCAGTCAAATATCCTTCGGCATGGTGACCCCAACCATGTTCAGCGACTGGGATGCGGCGGCTGCCCTCTGGATGAGGAAGGGGGCCATGTCTGTTCTCTTCGGCAGCTCCACCACCTGAACCGGGAAGTCCCAATTTGGGATATTTGCCCCCTTCTTCTGGCCAACAAAGAAGAGGTGTAACGACCCAGAATCCGCATATACCAGTACCAACCAGTAACCCGAATTCTGACCGCTAACCCACGAGACAAGCTCGGAGGGGTAAAAAGTGAACGTCCGAGGAGACTATATATAAGAAGATACACACCATGTAAATCTGTAAAATTTCACTATACATGAACATAACATGTACAACTCAGAGTCCGAGCTAAGTATAGAGTACATAAGTACAACAAAAAGTACTACTCACTGCAGCTAGGGCGCACCAACACCGGAGTGGCTAGACTCGCCTGGAACGGGAGTCGACGACGACCCACCTGAAGGGAGGGAGTGAGTCTCAAGAAAAGAGACCCAGTAGGGAAAAGTAACCCCCACCGGCAACAGTACTAAGTGCGGAAAGTAAAAACATAAAGTAAATATACGTCGCATCACAACCCAAAACTGTAAACCTCGCGGCTCAGTAACACATAGTCACACACAGTAAGTAGGACTCAGCTAGGGTCTGTGGCTTGACGTCCCGTCACCACAGAGTCTCTCAACCCCAGCCACGTGTGCACACTACAGACGCTCTCTCTCGCGTCTGGTCCACGACTGGTTTCCCCCTACGCCTGACCCTAGCGGTAGAGAAGGGGCTCACGGAGACAGCTCAAAAACCACACAAGGAGTACGCACAGGACAGAGACGCTCTCAACGTCCTGGCTCACCGACGGAGGACCCCCACACGCCGGTCATCTAGACAGAGCGTCGCTCTATGTCCAGGTGACAAACAGAAATAGAAGCACGGTAACTCAACGTGAGTACAGATGGTAACACTCTCAACGTCTGAAACACCGTACAATAGACGGACATCTCATGTCACGTCAGACATAGTTAATTACACATATGCGCAGGAGGAGCCACACTCTAAGCCTGGCAGAATGTGTTAACAGGGCGGACATCACACATCAACACCTTGAAACACAAAATAGGACCAAAGCCTATTGGGGCATAGGATATTAACGGCAACATCGATTGTCGCCAATATTGATGAAGACGGCACTCACAATGCCGTTAACACTTAATTAACGGCAATCGACCTTGTCGTTTATATCAACTTTGAAGATCTCAGCGTCAACAGATGTGGACGTTAAGTTCTTCAGTCCCTTAGACCCAGAACAGCGCCGGTCAGACCAATTGGGTAGAATCACCCAATCAAAACACCTGCTGATGGAGGGAAATACTTCGTCACATCTTCTAACACTACCAGAACTTCGGAATAAACGATCCAACACTTGGATCGCCCAAAACACCCAAAATCCCGGCATGGTATAACCCAACCCTAAAAAGCAATTAGCATACTAATCTACATAAATAAGCATGCTAATCTGTAAGGGTGGTTAAAGGGGTTAAGTCCCTACCTCAGAACGCCCCAAAAACTCCTAAACAATCACCAATCGTGCCGGAACCCCTCGAAGTCCCCGCGCGAATTACACCAAATCTTCGCGTTTCCCGCTTGATCTATCACCGCCACACGTACCAGAGCCTTCCCACGAACTCCCGTCAACAATCAGAAGTGATGGAAACAGACAAAGACAGAAGTGGAGGGAAGGAAGGAAAGGAGAAGAAGAAGTTCTGCTCTCGGGCTGCCCTATTTCTAAAGGCGCGACCAATAGACGTCCACATCCCTCGCCGCCTACTGAACCGCCACTGGGTTGACGTCCGGACCGCTTGCCGTCAAGTTCAACGACAAACGTCCACATCGCTGGACGCTAACTCCGAGTCAACGGCTAACCTCTGACCGTCAACCACAAGTCAACGACAATGTCCCTTGTCGTCAACTACACAGAACCTCTACAAGACCCAATAAGGATCCACTAAGACCCGAGACCTTACAAGAGGCGTCCGGTCCACCCTTTGTTGTTGGACAGACGAGGCAAGAAGTTGATCTGCATCCGGTTTGTATGGTGTTTCACGTACACAATTCATATGCCGGACTGCGACGAACAGGCTAGGCTGAAGTGGCTCCGGAAGATCTCCGCGGTCGCTGGGATGCCCCTCTTCTCGCAGATGATGCAAAAGACAAGATGGTCCTCCAAGAGTTTGGCGTTAACTGTATTGGCGCCACCTTCCAGGCCCGAAGCAGCTCCTTCGTGATCTCTGGTATCGGCAACCAGAGACCAGCTTCCACTAGGTCCAAGGAGAGAACGAAGCATCTGGGCCTTGTGGTCAAATACGACTCGTCCTCTCGCATGAGGACGATATCGTAGTCCTCGCTGATGCGGAATCACTCCCTCGGGCCCTCAAAGCTACGATATTTCACCACCTTCGACTTCGCCGGAGGCATCCCGCTGGTCTCGACGGTCGCCTTCCCCTTGTGTGCCATCGCTGGAAGATCGCGCACACGGCGAACAGGAGGGTTGCAGTAGGCAGCAGGGCACCAGCGCAGAAGCGAGGGAAAAGAAGGCCACGAAGAAGAGGATACTGGAAGCATAGAGCTCAGGGAAGATTTCGAAGGCGTGACTCCCGCCTTCGCCCCTTCCCTTCCTTATAAGGAAGACAGGGCAGGAAATTCGAAGCAGACTCGAAATGGCATTTTTCCCCGCTCCGAATCTCCCCTCTGGCACGTCGATGGCGACCGTTCGAACGAAGCGTGCAGGGTCCTGGGTTCGACAAGACCCCCACGATCATCATGAATTCCATCCTCTGAAAAGACTCACCATTCGACGTCACCGTTTACGACGCCAAGGCAGCATCGCATTAAATACGGAGGCGACGTCCGAGCAGGGAAGACCCCGAGCGATGTCACCACACAGCCATTCGAATCTCCGGGGGCAATCCCGCATTTAATGCGAAGGGGATGTTCGAGCAGGTTGCCGCCCTCAAGTGCTCCGGTACCCGAACCACTCAAGTGCGTGGGGGCAAGTGTGGTGGCCATTCTCAGCCACCCAAGCCCATCATGGCCCATCACGGCCCATCAAGGCCTGACAAGGTCTTGTGGCAGGCGTGGTCCTCCCCGGAGCACCACATGTTCTCAAGTACCGCTCGAACAGGACTCCAGGCGCATCTCTAAACATCATTCGCCCTATTCAAGACGAGGCTCAAGTTACCGAGTAAAGTATCACCTCTGGGTGTCCTGTAGCCTGTTCAGTCCAGGCTCCCCGGCCTGCCGAACAGGTCCCTTACTCCGAACACGCCTTATCCCGCTGGCTTTACCACCGCCCAGGTAGCGCGCACCGAGCAGCCACTACAGTTACCGAATAGCGGAGTCGGCCTTTGTACAGGCTACCCACTCGTGACCCTGGCCAAGTGCTTCCGAACAGGCTCTTCGCCTCCCCCCCGATGGTTGTAACCGCTGCGGCCACGCGCCCCTTGTCCTGGGGCATATTAACTACCGGACATCCCTACGGGCGCCTCAACGAATAACTCCCCGGACGATGCGCCAACCGGCGCGACCTCTCAGGCACGATCTAGGGACGTTTCACCCCTTCTCCTCAATGCTCATGCCTATAAAAGGCCCAGGTACAGCACCATGAAAAATGTATGCGTTATCACACAATCTTGCTCACACCAGCCACGGCATCACACACGAGAACCCCCTTCCCTCAAGTCCACTACTGACTTAGGCATCGGAGGGTTCTCCCCGGTTCTTCAATCGGGCCCCCTAATCCTATTCTGATTTTACAGGTCTGCGCCCACTATCGGCAACCGTCTTCCCTTTCTTTCAAGTGTAGGCCCATTCGGCTCCGGCCCAAACTGGAAAAAGCCTCCACAGATGCCATGTCTAAATACCAAACCTTTAGCTTTCTAGTTGGTCGTTTAAAGTTTTTAGGTGCTCCACATAGAACTAGATCTGGGCCTCTAGTTCAAAGGCAGAAGTTTAAAAGGTCTCTGATCCCAGCATCTATTCTTATGGCAATTTATGCACATAAATGGCCAAAAATTCTAAGAAATAGTTCAGAAATTACAGTAGGTAATTTCAAGAAATAACATAGTTCCAAGTATGTTAAGAAAAGGATAAGAGTTAATTACTAATAATCAAGGATAATCAATGAAAAGATAGAAATTAAAGATCACTTGAAATTGACTGAAGATTGACCAAATAGTCTTGGCAAAACTAGTTAAATCAACATGCTACGTGTGTTTAGTATATTAATAAATAAAGTTATTAAAATAATTTGGTAAAATAAGTAAGGATAAGTTGTCATATTGAAATTATTTTTCAAAAAAAAAATTAGCAATTGTACAAAATAAAGACACTTGTGAATCCAAACATTGTGATAGTTTAATGGTGGATAATTTCTTTGTATATTGGCATGCATCTAATCAATTCTTCACAATAGACTATTATATTTTATATCCATACATCTAGTAGTTTTATTTTAAAAAAATACTCATATATAAG
The DNA here is from genome assembly GCA_014218235.1 of Colocasia esculenta. Lineage (NCBI taxonomy): Eukaryota > Viridiplantae > Streptophyta > Magnoliopsida > Alismatales > Araceae > Colocasia > Colocasia esculenta. Next base: position 72,432,611 of record CM024756.1, read on the forward strand.
TTTATGAATTTACATAAAATGTGTGTATATATATTTAATAAATTTGTATAATTTGATTTACATGCATAAAAATGGTCGCTCTATTCTTTGAAACTAATTGTGAGATTTTGAGTATTATTGTGAATACAATTGTAGATGATAATAAGAACATTCTATGTAAATTGTACATGTGTAAGAGCTAGACATACATTATGATGCAAGCTTTTCTATTATCACAAGGGAAATAAAGCAAAAGTTATGATGATACTTTTCATAAATAAAAAATTTATATTTTAAGTAAACTCTTTTACAAAATAAAAAATCTCATATTAATGAATGTAAATAATGTTTTGGAGAGAATTTAATTTCTTCTATAAATAATCATGTACGTATAGAAACTTATTTTTGTCAATATGAAACAGCCACTTAGATTGTCATACAATTATCATTGTTCCTTGGTGATAATGTGATATGAGAGTGTCCAACACAATTCAAAACTTTTGAAAGTAAATTTATTATAATAAATCAAAATTAGTTTGCATGCATAACTATAAATATTAATCCATGGTTGGTGGATATTAAAAAATAAAATGATGAAAAAGAATAAAGGAGAGAGAAAAAAATATCAACTAAAGAATATGGATGGAAGAACTTCATCTCCACAACTATGATATATGGAATGCAATTTTCTCTCTCTCTCTCTCTCTCTCTCTCTCTCTCTCTCTCTCCTCTCTCTCTCTCTCTCTCTCTCTCTCTCTCTCTCCTCTCTTGAATTGCACTCTATAATTATAGATATGTAATTTTTATTTTTATAAATAAATTATTAATTTAATTATTTTATATAAAACTTTATATCATTTTTTCTTATTATGAATGAAATTCTTTGTTTAGTAATACACCTGTTTATGCATTTTAAATATATTTTCATAAAAAAATTGTTGAATAATTATTGTTTGAAACTATATATTGGACTCACTCTCCCTCACTCAACTTCTTACCGCACTCTACATGATTCTATCATTCTATGTCTTTATACTTGTCATTATGGATGAGGCTTTTAGTCTAAAGTTTTTTCATCGCCAGTTTGCTTCGATGTTTCCTTTTTCTTGTTATTTTTAAGAATTTTGATCGGTTGGATTTTGCGCACTCTTCAATCTTTATATAATTGTATAAAATTAAGCTATTAATATTTTGTTTGATCTATGTAAAGAATATTTTTATTTTATTGTAAGCTATTTTTTTTTAACAGTGCAAGCTAAATTCTTAGTTTTTATTTATTTATATAGAGCATATTTGTGATAAAATCAAGTTTGTATTTTCTTATAGGTATTACAAAAATATTAATTTTTTTCTAATGCATTGATAAATAGTATATATACCAATATGTTCCAGCACACGAAGCTAACCTTTTCATTTTTAAGCATATAAAAATGTTAATTTAATTAATATTTTTAGTTCTCTACTAGCCTTCTCATTTTTAAGCATTTAAAAATGTTAATTTATTTAGTTCTCTCTCTCGCTCTCTGTTCAAGTTCATTTTAATTGAACAAAAAGGATAGCTTTGTTTTCCTTCTATGAGATGAGATTTTGTTTTTTATAACATAAAAACGTTATTGTTATATATGTATAATTACAATCACAAAAAACCTATCATGCAAGATTCTAATAACCATAAAAAGCCACATTATACTTTCTTATATAAAGTCCATTCAAAGACACATGACATTCAAAAAAATCATCTTACATACAATGAAATTTAAAGTAAATTAATTTAAAACTTTAACAATATATTATTTAAAAATAGTTTGATCTGCTTTGGAGTTCATTCCGTAATGAGATATAATGTTTCGAATACAAGATTACTTTAATATGAAGAAGATGTTATATTCCTCTTAAACTAAAAAAAAAAGGATTTTAGACCATTGTATGGGTATTTATTATCAAATTATTATATTTTGTGTAGGTAGAAAGGTGGAAAATAGAAAAATATCAGAAAAACTGCACATCATGGTGAGTTTTCTGAACTCTCTTCTGCGTAGAATTCTGAAGGACCATTTAAAAGTCTCTGCTGTTAGTAAAATATCCCTCCATATATAACCATGAGTATACAACGTATATACGTTTAAAAGCTACTTCTGGTATAAATCTAGAAAATCATGAAAAAAAAAGACACCCATACCTATTATAACATCAGAAAAACATGAAAAAGTTGTACCAATTTCGCAATTTTGTTCAAACAAAGAGTATCACATCACAATGGTACGATGGAAACAATCAATAGTACTGCGTACAACATCCAACTGCGAGAATTATTACAGAAAAGAAACAACTTTATAATTTCAAGTAGCAGGAGTGCTGTTCCTTAATTTTGAGAAAGGCGTCCCACATGCCCTCTCCATATTTCAGCTTTTCTTGCACTCATCAAATACATAGAAGTCTCGATCGGTACGAAAATAATTGGCATAGAGAAAAATTTTAGAATGTCTTTAATTTGGACTCCATCATGTGGATGATATTCTAAGTTTGTAGGGAGTATTACTTGGTACAGAATATTCCACAAAATGTACAATGGAACATGCATGCATGTTAAGAAAACGATATAAGTAGATCTATTAGTTTCTCAGTATAATGTGATAAAAGCCATCAACCAGTAATATATATCTTTCAAGAAGGATTAAAAACCATGGATTTTGTTGTGCTCCTTCACAATATATATATATATATATATATATATATATATATATATATATATATATATATCCCAGCTTGAGAACCCAAAATATAAGAAGGTGGAATTGGTGAGTACCTAAACAAGGGAACCTTCCCTGTGATCACCTTGCAACTAAATTACCTGCAAGATAATCTTGTTTCAATTAACAATATCAGAAGAGGCCATGTACTGCGCGCAAAAGTGATCACTTCTGTTGTTTTAATTAACAATAATTTCTTGTGCATATACTTCTTTTATTACCCGTAATTTTCTTGTGCATATATATACACACTTACTGAGAGTGGACCTTGCCGTAAGCACCATAATGGTCAGCTGCCCTTTATAATAGCAAGAAGAATAGATCAAGTACGTATGAATTGGTCAGACCTACCAAAAACACAAAATAAAACATGTAAGTGATGGAACTGCACAAAATGATGAATAGGGAACAAAGATGGATCACCATACAGTAGTACCAAGAGTATATCACTACGAAATCTCCAAAGAGATTGTATTTAAAACATAATTAATCTTTCCAGTCCTTATCAATATATAACCACTGGTAACTTATACTACCAGCTTAAACTGGCATAAAATCTAACCAAGAGTTAAAATATCGTGATATATTTTAGACAATATTCTAGACACCCAACTTTTCTCGGAAATCTAAAACATTTCTGAAGTTGCCTAGATCGCAGGTACCGAACACCCATACTTTCTCAGGAATCTGAAGTTACAGATAACATCAAAAACCTGAAAATATTCAACGAAAGAAAACTTCAAAATTTTACTGTCATGAATTAGAAGACTATCAGACGTCGATATAAAGAACAGAAGCATTCTTTACATTTACAGAAGAAAAAAAATCTAAAACATTCCCAATTAACTTCTAAGAAATTAAGCAGGTCATGTGGATAATTAATATAGTGAAAACATTAGAAAGTGAAAGCCAAATATTTTGGTAGCCACATACCTGGCTGGAACGAGATGGCCGATGATGATCATATATTCATAATAATATATAGGAACATGTTAACGGATCAAATAGATGGAGAACGGTGGCAGCATCCATTTTGCCTGCCCTGAGGGACATCTAGGAACTTTTGCATAGGTGATATAGAGTCTGAGTGAGAAAGAAAAAGAGAGAGACCGGGTGTTTTTTTTTTTTTTGTTAGATAGCTCAGTCCCTAAACCACTGGACGAACACAGCCCCGCCCCGAATTCGAGATCTCGGGCCCTCCCACCTGCCCTACCCCTATGGGAACCAACTTGGAAAAGTCTTCTTTGTAAAATCACTTGAAAGCGCTTGATAAATCTCCTAAAAAGCCAACCCAAAAGCGTTGAGCGCTGCCTAGTGTAGGTGTCGAAACCCGCTTGCCGGTACGTGCTAACAGGGTGCCCAACCACTGGGCTGCCCCTCCACGTCTTGAGGGGATAATTGATGTGACGGTCCTCGTCGTTCAAGCTCGTTAACCAATAACGAGTTTGACCCGACTTCGTCTCTCGCGAACCGGTCGAAGTCTCGCAAGGGATATCAACACACACATGTCTGTGAAAATATAAAAGAACGCGATGAACATATATGAGACTCCATATCTTACACATATTCACATGAAATGTACATATCCAATTCTGAACCAAAGACAAAGCACAGAGTACAACTGCCTGGGATAAAACCCCAAGGCACAATAGAAAGGAAATTACTCTACTGGTGGCGTAGGCCCGACTCTGCTATGGTGCAGTCCCGAACTAGAAGAGACGAGAACCCTCCTGCTCTCCTTCACCTGGAAGAAAATGGGTGAGTCTCACAAGTCACTGGCTCAGTAGAGACAACTCCCCAAAAGTCAAGAGAACGATAATCGTGCAGTAATATAAACAATGCATATATTCAAATGAAGGTAACACTACTTAAGCATGATACTACATCTGTAAGTAAATAAATGGCAATTTACGTACACGTGTACAAGCTAAAGAAGGGCACGACATAGACGAGTCACGAGAACTGATTCGCGACACTAGCCACTGAACCAGACAAACCACACAAGACTACCTCTACAGCCTCGCAGCTAAGGACGAAAGGTCCAGCTGCCGCTCCACCTCAACAAGGTCAAGAACTGTGGAGACCAACCAACACCACTCCTGCAGACCACACAGCTACAGGCCCATGTCTGGCACCTTTAGGGACTTCGGTCCGAGCTCCCTAAAATGAGACACTGGAAAACCGTACTAGCTAGGAACCAATACGTCTACTGGTGTCCGTCCCCCAACCACGAGCGCGCTACAAGCGACCACACACCCACAAACACAAGTCGCTACCCACTGCCGTCTTTCCCTCAGCCGGACGTACAACTCATATTCAGAAGTGAGGGTGTCCAGAAAGACGACACAAACCTTGATGGTACACACCGTACCGGGACAAACCCTGAGCACTCTGTGCTTGGCTCACAATGAACCTGGGGTATCCGACTTGAGAGGTAACCACGGAAGGCGTTAAACAACCAACTTGCTATGCACATATATCCAAGCAAACTCGATGTTTCCAACCACAATATAAGCCAACACACCCCCTTCATGCTCTACATTATTTAACCAACACTGCACAAGCAATGTATAATAGAAAACAGACAGACTGGCCACAAAACCCTACAGCTCAGGTGGCCACAATCTAAATCGCGACCAACACAGTGGACGCCATTAATAGCATGAAATGCGACGGACCAACCTATCACCTTAAAACCTGAATCGCGACGGATAGGTCATCGCGTTCAAAACGCGACGTCTGGGTTCGTCGCCTTTCAGACAGAAAAACCTACCTTGTTCTTTCATTCCGGAAATCACATTAAACAGCTATACATGATTGTAAAGCATGAATTAACCATTCACATGATATCCTAAGCATGCTTACTACCAAATATAAGCAATTCTACAATTGAAATACCTCTAACCTAATCCACACAATCCACACAACCAAATAAGGAGAAAGTTCCCCTACCGATACGAAGAACGAAATAACGACACCGTCTCGACGTTTCCCGCGCTCCGAAGTACCTCCTCGTGCCAGAAGCACGCCGAAAAATAATGCACCAACACCCCTCAATCGCTGGCAAAGCCTCCCCCAGCACTCCCTATAGCCGAACAGTGCAACCTACACTGTTTGGCCAAGGCTGGGAGTCCAAACAAAATGCTGGCTAAATAGCGACATATATATCGGGCTGTCGCGTTTAAAACACGGCGTACTTGGTCGTTGCAATTAAGCCATGACGTCTCTGCATGCGCCACGCGGTGCACATGTAGCCACGCCCACGTAAAAGCAGTGTTAAATAGTGACATAGCAGGCGCATTCATGAAGAATCTCGACACCTGTGTTGGTCGCGTTCTTAATGAGCACACCAAAGGTCTGTTGGGCGGGGATTTTCCAATCCTTCAGCCTCACACCCAGCTACACACCCACAAACATCCATGTACACACACAAACTCAACTAATGGGCCACACACTGGCCCCTAAACTCGATAAACTATGATTCGGAAGATCGAGATATTACAATTGGGGAGTGTGTGGGAGAGTCCGAGTGAGAGAGAAAAAGAATAGAGCTAATGTTTGAAGGACAACTGGGGAGTGCGTGGGAGAAAAACTTCGAGTGAAGTTAGAGTTGGGTGTTTGAGGGACACGTGGGGATGGGTCATCTTCATGTATAGGGGAGATAGAGTCCATGAGAGAGGGGGTGGGCGTGGAAAGAGAGAGTGACGAAAATGAGATGAATGCACTTCCATATATACTATAGATATAGATTTTAAGGTTCCAAGAAGACAAATTTAGGTTGATCAAACAATATGTTTCGAATGACCAATGTTTTTTTATTATTTCTTAAAGTGACAATTGATTTTTAAATGAAGCAGTCGATTTTGTAGATCTAAGAATCAATTTTTATGTATGTTCAAGGAGTCAATTCTTATAAAAGAGTAGAGAATCAATTTTTATTTAAAATGAGGGAGGTGATTCCTATTTACAGTGAGAGTCAGTTCTTATTCAAAGTGAGAGAATCGATTCTTACAGAGTTAGGAAGTCGATTCTGGCAATAGTTTGAAAGTCAATTTTATTACAAGAGTCGATTTATTGGGAGTTGATTATTTAAATATTTAGAGAGTTGATTCTTTAAAAAAGTTCAAAGAGTCGATTCTTGTATTAGTGAGAGAGTCGATTAATCTTTAGAGAGTAGATTCTATGGACTTAAAGGGAGTCGATTCTATGACTTAAAGTCAAGGAATCGATTATTCTATTTAGGTAGTCAATTTTTTTTATAACTTAAATAGGGAGTCAATTTTTATGAGTATCAAGCTTTAATAAAGCCAATAAGTCAATTTTCTTTATAACTTAAGTGAGGAGTCAATTCAGGGTTGTGTCTGGGAGTCGATTCTAATTATTTGGGATTTATTAGTCAACTAATATTCAGTGTTCGGTCGACCAAACAGCCTAACAAGCTCTACAGTTTCTAGAAGATAGACTTTGGTCGACCAAATAATCATTTTCGATCGACTAAATAATCTCACAGATTCTTAGAGTTTATTGGTTGTGTTAAGAAGTTGTTTCTGGTAGACTTTGCTAGTAGAAATTAATTTTAAATAGGAATTTTACAGGAATAAACATAATCTAATTGGTATTGTTATTTTACATAGATATTAGGTAGTGAAGAATAAAGATGTTACAAGGTTTTCTTACAGATATGCAAGGACAACTTCAATAGTAAGATGTTAGAAATTTAAGAGAGAGACTCTAGACCAAAATTAGAGTTCAAAGAAATCTCTAAATTATAGCTCAATAGAACACTTGAACATAGTCTCAAATTTAAAATATCATTAAAAAAAGAATGATAAAGCCATGTAGAATAAGAAGAAAACAATCTTTCATGAAATAATACAAGTAATTCAAACAAAAGATTGTGATATTATCATAATTTGACTTTGCTGAAAGGTATATACCTTAGTTCTAGAAGATTAAAACTAGAAAAACTGAAAAATCTCCTTAATTTTCTCCTCTGGTTGCTTGAAGAATTGCTCCCGTACAAGCAGTGGAAAAAAGGAAGTCTCGAGGGTTCACTTATTTATATAAACATTTACTTAAGAGTCTAGGTCTGTTAGAAGTTATTCTGTGGTTTGGTTGCTAACACATCACCTGTGGATGAGAGGCATAAATTTTAAGGTGACCTTTTCTTTTTAACAAGGGTTAAATTAGCTAATTAACTAGGTCTCTTTGATAATGAAATAAGGGGATCGAAGATAAGCTATCCATGTATAGGTTATACATGTTTATCTTCAGTTTGGAATGGTTTAATCAGAGATAGTTATCAAAGATAAGGGGGATTATTTTTAATGTGCTGCGATGTGACAGAGTTATCATCTTTTTATTCCTAATTTGACACCATATTATCCATGTATAAGAGGAGATACACGATTGTCTAGAGTGACAGTATAGTATTTAATGAGCTATCTCTAGGGGAGTGATATCTATCTCCTCCCTTAACACTCGTATATAAAAATTATCACCCTAAGTGTATTTTAAATCGGTTTCCAAAATGAGCAAAAACTTATCACCGGGGGTGGAGTCCCCCTATCCGGTTATCAAACACATAACCAATGGTTACTTTACACTTATCTTTGGGTTGATGGTTCTTGCTACCCAAGAATTGATTCTTATAACTTTAAAGACCTAAAGAGTCAATTCTCATCTTAATATTATTTATTGATGTTTCATTCTTCCCTTCCCACTTTTATATTGTGTTTTTATCCTTTTATATTTGTTTTAATATTTAGAGGTGTTATAAAACAACCACACCAACAATGAGGAGATGCCATCACATTTCACTCGAGAAATCCTAGAGGCCCCTCTACCTCCCAAGATTCAAATCCCCATGTGATGTTATACGATTTCTTGGGTGGCTTGACCGACCACTATGACAATTTTGAGACACTCATGATGCTACAGTGTGCCTCCAACACTATCAAGTGTCAGGCCTTTGTCGCCACTTTGGTGCAAAGTGCCCAAGTTTGGTTTGAAGTCTTTTCACATGGCTACATCACCAACTTTTGACAATTGGGTAAGCTTTTCAAGGAGAGTTTTGCCGGAAGCAGATCACCAAGGATTGTCTCCTCAGGCTTGTTGGCCCTTTTGGTATGGCAGCAAGCTAACCTAGAGGGGGTGGATAGGTTTTTCTGAAATCTGAAATAGAAACTTAAACACAGAAATTAACACTTGAAGGTTGGTTAGTTTAGTGTGATAAAGAGTAGTAGTGTGGAAGCAAATAAACAATCACACAAAAGACACAAGGAATTTATCCTGGTTCGGCCCTTCCCACATGGAAGTCCTACGTCCAGTCCCCAAGCAACCTCTTGGGATTTCACTAACCAAGGGTACAGTCCCCCTTAAGGACACTACAACACCCAGCACCCCAACTGGTCTTCTTCTCTTTCCGGGCAAGAAGGCAGCCCACTTCTTTTCTAGGCTCAGAAGCAAACCTACTGGTACAAACCCCAGTGCAGTCTGCTAGACACAAACCCCTAGCTAGGCTACACACTGTATACAGTCCTACAGCTGGACAGAAATCTTTCTTAGAAAAGAAATATCAGACTGAGAGCTATTACAAGATGAACACTCAGAACTTAGCTCACAGTCACAGACTATCCCCCAAGATTACAATGAGCACAGGGAGAAAAAGAAGAGAGAAGAAAGGAAGCTTGAAAGCTCGAATGCTTCAAATACTTGAACACTTTTTCTTGGGCTCAGGCTCTTTCTCTCTTTTCCTTTGAGTGTATTTGGAGTTCAGGTTCCTCAAAGATCTTCAGAAAAGCTCTCTTCTGTTCTTCAGCATGCTTCATCTTTTATATGAGCAATTTAAATAAATCCGTTGAGGAGATCCGTTGGAGTTCTAGCCGTTGCTCATGTTCTCTTTCTTCTGATATTTTATGGTCTACGAGGTCTGCAAGCATAGAAGAAAGTGTTTAGTTAAAAGAGTGTTTCTGTCAAAAAGGCTCATACATCTATGTTTCCTGTTGCCACCCAGAAGTAGTAAGTAATCCCCTTTTTGTTGGCAGGAAAGAAGAGATCTAGAATGATAAGCAAAAAAAAAGATCTCCTGTCAGAAAGATAGAGGATTATACAAATCAAGAATATTTGACTTTTTCACTAGATGCCAAAAAAATATTTTGGAATATAAAGGAAATCTATGTTTAAAAGATCAAAACCATATTTCACTTATGAAATCCATGTTCTTTCAAAGGAATCCATGTTTTACAAAGGAATCCATGTTTCACTTACTAAATCCTTATGAGAGCGATTCTTATAGTAGTGAATCCTTATGAGAGCGAATCCTTATAGCAGTGAATCCTTATGAGGCGAATCCTTATAGCAGTGAATCCTTATGAGAGAGAATCCTTATAGCAGTGAATCCTTATGAAAGCGAATCGTTATGAGAGTGAATCCTTATGAGAGCGAATCCTTATGAGAGCGAATAGTTATGAGAGCGAATCATTATGAGAGTGAATCGTTATGATAGTGAATCGTTATGATAGTGAATCCTTATGAGAGCAAATCGTTATGACACTTTGTAAACTAAATCAATGTATGTTGAATGAACATCGATTTATCGTTTTAGTGCAAATCACACATCAATAATGTCATAAAATTATATTTATTATAAAATCATGATATTTAATTTATTATTAGAAAATCATGGTATTAAATATATTTAATATTCAATTAATCACGTAAATTTATATTTATTAAGAAAAACATGATATTAAATATTTTTAATAATAATTAATTAAACATAAATTTTGTTATCACCAAAATAAAAGGGTAAAATATAAGAGTGGTTCAACAATCTCCCCTTTTTGGTGATGACAAAATTTATGAGAATTTTCTGACAAAATACGTAAAGTATAGAAAATACAAAAATTCAAAGATAATGCATACCATGCATACTCTCCCCCTTTTTGTCACAAACCAAAAAGGAAGGTTCTTACCATTGCATTCTCTCCCCTTTGTGAAAGAAATTCTTACCATTAAGGGGTTCAACAATGATTGACATAAATGAATAACTCCCCCTTAGTCTGTGCTCCCCCTAAATGAGAGACTCCACCTGAATGAAACTTGCAAATAATTGTTAGTAATAAAGACCAATTCAATTTTGTGACTACTCTTTCTTCATATGTGATTTGAATGAAGAGTCTGCAGTCACTCTTGCCTTGAGCATCCTTGGTTTTTGATGCTCCAAGGCTAACCTGCGAGTAAATTACTCAAAGGTAGGTACCCAAATCCTTTTGGGTCCTTGATGGTTAGATGCATGAAAATATCCTTTAGGGATCCAAACTAAGTGCCTTGTTGTGCAGGTGTTTACAGTGTGTCCTAGTTTATTGCAATGAGAACAACAATGAATATAGATTGTTTTACTGTTCTTATTTTCTTTGTGCTGAGTTTTTAGAACGTGATTTCTGTAAACTTTTTCTTTTACAGGGCCTTTTTCTGGGGCATCTTGGTTTCTTTTACAAATTTTGGTAGTGGATATTTTTCTGGAATCATGGCTTGTTTTCCTTTTTCTGGAGGTATGTATCCAAGCCCTTGTTTGTTATTTCCAGATTTTGATCCTTTTAAGCATAGGGCTAAAGATATTTTTCCTTCAGTTAATTTTCTAACTGATTCTTTTAAATACATATTTTCTTCAGTTAGAGTTTTTAATTTTTCTTCTAACTCTAACTTCTCATTATTCTTGCTTTTCAAATCTTCATTTAAAAGATAATTTTTATCTTTACAATCTTTTAATTGTTCTTCTAGTTGCTCCAATTCGGATTTAAGATCAGAATTGGTGTTTTCCAAGCAAGTAGAGTTGTTTTCAGATTTTTTAGTTCTTTTACAACCCTCTGGTTTTTCATACAGTTCATTAAAGACTTCTTCTAAGTCTTCTGATTCTGACCCTGAATCTGTGCAAGAATAAAAAAATGAGTCAGAATGTACCTCATCTAGTCCCACCATGAGAGCTAGATTTACCTGCTCCTTTTCGAAATCTGAGCTTGATGATTCTGAGCTTGTGACCTCATCATTTTCCCAAGCAGCCGCCATGCCTCTTCTTTTAAATTTCTTGTGCTGCTTCTTGGGCTTCTCGGTTTGACTAGTCTTCTTGAGTCTTGGACAATCCGGTCTCAGATGCCCAGGTTTTCTGCATTCATAGCAGACTGGTTCTTTCTCTTTTTCTCCTTTCTTTGGATCCTTCTTGATTTGTTTTTCTTCTTCTTTAAAATCTTCTGAAGCTTGTACAATACTTCATCAGCATCATTATCTTCAGAATCTGCATTTTGGGAACTAGAAGAGGAAGAGGTGGAAGGAGCAGCTACAACCTTAAGAGCATCAGTACATTTCTTCTTAGATGAGCTTTCAGACAATCGCTCCATATTTATTTCATGTGCCATGAGAGAACCTATTAAATTATCAATCGACAATTTGGTTAAATCATGGGCCTCTTCAATAGCAGTTACTTTAGGTGTCCATGAAATAGTTAAGGACCTAAGTATTTTTCTAACGGTTTTTCATTAGAAAGAATTTTTCCAAGAGAATTTAAACCTACTACTATGCTTGAAAATCTATTATACATAGTAGTGATATTTTCGTTTTGAAGCATTTTAAATTGTTCGTATTGTGAAACAAGAATATCTATCCTAGTTTGTTTCACTTTATCTGTTCCTTCATAAGTTATCTGCAGCTTATCCCATATTTCTTTGGCTGATTACATGCAATACTCTACTAAATTCTCTTTTGGATAAAGCACAACATAAGTAGTTCTTAGCTTTAAAGTTTAAAGATAATTTACTTTTATCTGCTGCTATAATGGCAGTAGTGCCTAGAATAGGAACAATAACATAATCACCTACCTCGATTACCTGCCATAGATCAAAGTCTGTGCCTCGAATGAAGCATTCCATTCTCATCTTCCAATATGGTAGTCCTCTCCATCAAAGAATGGAGGTCTGGTGACTGATTGACCTTCAGCATATCCTTGAGCTGCCATGGATCTTCTCTAAGATCGTTAGATCTTCTTGATTGATCAGAGAACCTCGCTCTGATACCACTTGTTGGCCCTTTTGGTATGGCAGCAAGCTAACCTAGAGGGGGGTGAATAGGTTTTCTCTGAAATCTGAAATAGAAGACACAGAATTTAACACTTGAAGGTTTGGTTAGTTTAGTGTGATAAAGAGTAGTAGTGCGGAAGCAAATAAACAATCACATAAAGACATAAGGAATTTATCCTGGTTCGGCCCTTCCCACATGGAAGTCCTACGTCTAGTCCCCAAGCAACCTCTTGGGATTTCACTAACCAAGGGTACAGTCCCCCTTAAGGACACTACAACACCCAGCACCCCAGCTGGTCTTCTTCTCTTTCCCGGGCAAGAAGGCAGCCCACTTCTTTTCTAGGCTCAGAAGCAAACCTACTAGTACAACCCCATGCGGTTTCTGCTAGACACAAACCCCTAGCTGGGTTACACACTGTATACAGTTCTACAGCTGGACAGAAATCTTTCTAAAAAAGAAATCAGACTGAGAGCTATTACAAGATGAACACTCAGGACTTAGCTCACAATCACAAGGTTTGCCCCCTGTCACCATGGAGAATGAAGAACCAAAAAAATAGAAAAGTAGGGGACAACGAGGAACCCCAATACTTGGAAGACTAGAGAGGAAAAGAAACAAAGATGACGATCCCACAAGAGAAAAAGACCCCAAGTCGAAGCTTAGGAGAAGCAAAGGATGGTATATGAATGAGAGTCTTTGTGAGTCATGGGAGGACTCACCAAATCAAGAGCTCCAGAGCAGAAGAAAGTAGAAATGAGGATGCTGGAGTTGCTGAGGAAGAAGTGGAACATAAGCAGCAAAAGGAAAAGCTAAAGCAATAGGAATGCATAGAGTAGCATGAATAAAAGCAAGTGTAGCACCTTAAAAGATGAACAATTCAAGGGATTTTCAAAATCTCATCTCCTCGAACATGAAAAGCCTATACGAGAATTGAGGAAGTAGAGATCGCAGTCAATAGCAATTACTATGCATAAGCCTGAAAAGTGTGATGATTATGAAGTGTCTACGTGGCAAGGCTGCAATGAATCTATGAAGGAAAATGTGACAATAGACGTCATCCTTTTGTATTTTAGCAGATTAGCACCGATGTCTCCCAAAGCCAATGTAAGGCCCTATTTTTATGTGCATTTTATGACTTGTTATGTTTTAATTACTGGTCGAATTTCTTCTCAACATCAACACCTCGTGACGTTAACAGCTGGTTGACGGCATGCTATGTGCTGTTTACTATCAGACTTGAGGATCTTGACGTCAAAATCGATTGACATCTACTTCATGTAGACACAACAAATGGACGTCAACTTCTCCAGTGTGTTTGGGTTTCTTTCCCTGAAATCGTCCCGATTTCTCTGTAGATAAACATAGAACCCCACGTAGAGTTGGGATTCTCTTTCCTATGATAACCACGACCCAACCCTATAAAACTAAGTCATCTCTGCAAAGAGATGACTTTTGCTCAGCTAGGGTTATTGGGTTTCGGAGAGAGGAAAAGAGAGGGTGTTAGGTGATAGATCCGGCGAACCAGAAGCTACACCGACATTTTTCTGCAAGAGGAGGCCCTTCAGAACGTGGGGAAGCTCTCTCGTCGTTGGAAGATCGTCTGCTAAGTCGTGGAGGTCGAATCAAGTTAGGAGAGGTCACCTCTTGGCTTGGCCGAGGAGGGCTTCATCACCTAATTTGATCTTCTGGAGTTTTCTAGAGGTAAATAACTTAGGGGTTTCATCCCTATGCCTATCACCTAGGGTTTACAAATTTTAAAGATTTTTGTCTCGTGTCCTGGACTCTCAATTCTCCTTTTGTTTGGTTTCGGTCTACACTTTCTGCAGACAGGAGGTTGATAGAAACATCCTTGCCGTCAAGTTTCTATGTTGACAGGAATCGATCATCCCGTTAATCACCCTTGATGACAATTCTCTTGTCGTTAAGTTTTTTAGATTTTTCCATAATATGTTTTTAACATATGTGATGTGATCTTTCGGAGATTTCGAATGTGTGCAGGGTTTTGGAATCTTTATCTTGTTAGGTACATTTAGTAGATTGATTCACGAATTTTTGATATTTTTCTGATCATATTTGTAATTTTATAATTCTGTCATGAGTAATGAGCATACCATATTAGGTTTAAATCATATAAATTAAGTGTGTGACTTATTACTGTCTCGGTATTTTTCCATGAACCTAGGGTTCCTGTGTACATGTTTCAAATAGATAGAGTCGTCGTTTTCCTGTCTACCATGTTTAAATAAATTATCTTGTTATTTGCCAGGAATATGTTTTAATGTTTAAAATAGATATGCTATCATGAAAATTCTGAAAAATTAGACATCTAACATACTCTATGTATAAGATCTGTGATTAAAAGTTGAGAATGTTCTGACACTTGTGACCACTATTTTCAGTTATAAGTCATTAATGACCATGTAAGCATGATTAACTAAAGTAGTATTTGTTGCCCTGTTGACAAGCCCAGAGGGGGGGTGAATGGTTTTTATAAATTCAATCTTGGAGATACCTGTAACCAAAAACAATCACACAAACGATCTTCGAACTACGTTAGTTACTTGTTAGTTTAAATAACAATTACGCAATGAAGACATCACACAACACAAGGATTATCCTGGTTCGGACTTCCTTTTCTTAGGAGTCCTACGTCCAGTCCCTGAGCAACAACTCAGGATTGCACTAACTAGGGTACAGTCCCCCTAAGGATGCTACAACACCCAGCTCAGCTGGTCTTCCTTCACACACGAAGGGAACAACACCCTGGATGCCACCAGGTCTTCCTTTACAACCAAGGGAGCAACACCCTGGATACCACCAGGTCTTCCTTCACACCCGAAGGGAACAGCACAGAGAAGAATGAAAAAGACTTTCACGCCCCTAGATCCAGCTTTTGATAAGAGAGGATCTGAAGCAACTAGAACTGAGAGCGAAGAGATTAAACTATTCACACTCTCAGAACTGTACAGGCTCTCTCAAGATTTTCACAAGAACTAGCGGAGAGCAAGAGAGCAAAAGAGCAAAACGGAGTGAAGGATCTTGGCTCTTGATTTTCTTCAGAAGAATTTCAAAATGGTCTCTAGATCCTATTTGCTTCTATTCTTCTGTCTTGTATATATATCTTCAATTTGAAATCTAGTCGTTGAAGAGATCGTTGTCTCTCTCTTGAGTAGCCGTTAGACTGAATGACATCTGGAGTCTCGGAAGCTTCCTGTCACAGTCTTTTGATCACTTGAGTACGCAAAGAGATGAGATCTTCACAGAGATCCGTTGGCTTCTATTGTCTAACGTTGTACAATGAAGCTACATCAAAGGTCTGCACAGATGTCAAGCTCAAACAGCAGACAGATAGGCTGTCTCTGATATCAGTCAACGTCAGTAGCAATAGTCAAGAAATAGTAATACCAACGGCTTAAGTCTAAAGGACGTTATCAGAATAAGCACGATAAAGGAAGATATAGTCTGCATGCATGCAGAGATACGTTCAGATCTCATAAATGCAAAGCGTCAGAGAGATGTCTACTGGATTTTGACTGGTCAATACTTTAAGATGAATAAGATATCAAAATGTGAAGTTGAAGACTATAGACTTATGAAATCGTTATGAGTTATAGCAAATCGTTCTATAACAGAGGATATAAGAAATCGTTATGAATTATGGCAAGTCATTTTGATTCTAAGAAATCGATGTGAAATACTTAACAAATCGTTACATAAAGCAAGTCATTACGAGTATCAAGAAATCGTTACGAGAACTAAAGAAATCGTTGCGACTATCAATTCGTCGTTACGAACTTCAAGAAATCGTTGTGAAACTATGGAAGTCGTTACAACAAGCAAGTCGTTGCGAGTTCTAAAGAAATCGTTATGATAACTTATGAAGTCGTTATAACAGTAAGTCGTTGCGAGTTCTAAAGAAATCGTTATGATAACTTATGAAGTCGTTACAACAAGCAAGTTGTTGCGAGTTCTAAAGAAATCGTTATGATAACTTATGAAGTCGTTACAACAAGCAAGTCGTTGCGAGTTCTAAAGAAATCGTTATGATAACTTATGAAGTCGTTACAACAAGCAAGTCGTTGCGAGTTCTAAAGAAATCGTTATGATCACTTATGAAGTCGTTACAACAAGCAAGTCGTTGTGACATCGACTTGATTGAAACGACATGACTTTTCAGTCTTATAAGAGAATCGTTATGAACTTTACAGAAATCGATATGGACTTAGAGAAATCTCATGTTGAAAAGATTAAAGCTTCAGAGTAGTAATGCATACCTTTATTGGCTTGTTTGACTTCGGTAATTTTCTTGTACTTAAGACTTATGAGATATTCAGCAGATATAATTGATAAATTCTTGTTTGGTTTTGTTAATCATCAAAATATGTATATATTACAATTAATTAAAATTGCTTGGGGACAGACTGAACATCAGTATTTTCTGGTGATTAGTACCATGATTAGGATCTGTTAAGCATGTTTTAACACTGTTAATAGTAATGACTACTCCTATAATCGGAAATATTTGTGGTGTCCTAAAGCATGTGAATAGACCATTAAAATGTATAGGAATTGTGTTTAACATGTGATTAGTGAGATTAAGTGATTAATGTGCTGAAATTGACACTGCTACCATAGAAGGCTGTAGAGTCGTACTATAGAAAAGTCCCTATGGGAAGGCTCAATGTGGTGTGATATCATGTGGGCATCAGGATGAAATCCTGGAGGTGGACAAGCACCACTGGTTAGGGTGGAGAGTGATTCTCCCGGTTCTGTGCAGTTACCAAGATTCATCACTAGATTGCCTAGGTGACGGGTATGTGATATGTGTGTGATGTGTCCTCCTTTATGGTGGTTCGGACTATGTGTCACAGCAAGATATGTAAAGGTGTGAATTAAGTGTGAATGTGCAAAGTGAATATGTGAAAGTGATGTGTTAATATGCTTCAATGTGTAAGAATGTGAAACCATGTGATTAAGTTACTTTTATGTTAAAACAGCAAGTAAAGGTGAGAATACATGACACAGGAACATATTGAATGTGTTAGAGATCATGCTAGTATCCCTAGTAGATATGTGCTTAATCTCATGATTAGAATACTTGGAGATGTGTTATCCAGTGAATTATGTGAGGCATCTTGTGTTTTATGAAATCCATGTGTAATTAGCATGTTATAGAATTATTCATTTAACACTTGCTTATTGCTACATGAATCATGTGATAAATTGTTCTACATGTTATACTTATGTAGAAAGAATGTGATAAGTGTTTGGATGTAACTAATAGGTGCTTGCTGAGTCTTTTTTGAAGACTCATCCTTGCTTAAACATACAGATGAGGCAGATATTCTAGAAATCGAGGAGATAGCGAGGAGCAACTCCGAGCGAGAGGAGTAGTTGAGATTTAGAGAGGGCTAATCACATAGCTTGTACTTTTTTCTTTTACTTAGTACATGAGACGATGTTGTGATATGGACTTATGGACTTGTTCATTTGTGGATTTGGTATATTATTTGCTACTATATAGACTGTGGGATGTGTGTGGTAATGATGATATAAGAGTTACTTTCATTTCCATTGTACTTTTCTTTGTTATTTGTGTACATCTCTACCTATTGTGTTGTGTTGGGTACATGTCCCACTGTGACGACACGTTTTATATCTACGAGGATTGGTATAATCATACCGGTATAAAATGGGTCGTTACAGCCAATGTCTCTCGAAGCCCACAAAGTGACACACTACCATGGTATAGGCCATCGAGCGGTTTGTAAACTAAGAGACCTACTCACCCTTCTATCTCTATACATACTCTCCGAGCTAAATTCTTTAGTTCAAGAGTAGGGAGAGCAAGTGGAGACAGAAAATCTCAGCTCTTGCTCATCCATAGGGCCACTTAATATGCTCGGACCAATAGGCAAAAGTCTAATTATAGGAGCCCACCTACCAAAGCCCAATTATCAAACAGGAAGCCCAATTATCAACAGGACCCACAGCGCCACAAACACCTGATCCACCATCCTAAGGAAGGGCCCTTATCTTGGTGCCAAAGCTAGGAGGATAACCTGAGACAACAAATAGCTCCCGAGAAAATCTCTTGGCATGTGCTAAGATAGAAAGTTAACTCGATCCACACTTCACACCTTATCCCGACTAACCTTAGACTAGTAGATATTATACTGATAATCTATAGTCTAGAGGGTACTTAGTTTGATAGGTTCTTGTCTTAACCCAATAGACATTATCCCGATAGTCTATAGCCCAGAGGATACTTGGTCCAGTAGATACTTGAGCCGACAAATCCTTAGCTCGATGGAAGTGAAGTAGCAGACACTCTTGTCTAATATGAAGGTCAATGTATCCCTCTTGAACGATGATCACCCAGGGATAGTAAACATCATAAAAAGGATAATGATGAGCTGACCACAATTGGCACAGTTAATAGCCACAATCCTTGCAATGGGTATAAAAGCCCATGATGGGTACTAAACCTATAATGGGCACCAATTCTATGTTGACAACTATCCTACAGTTATGCCCACGACTCTGCCATAATTGCAGCCACAACAGGACTGTTGGAGATAGGGGTGTTCAAAATATAGTTCAACCCGAAGAACCGAACCGACTGGTTCAGTTTGGGTTGAAGGAACCCGTGGTTTGGTTCGATTTTCTGTTGTGAAACTGAATATATATTAATTATATTTAATAATAAAAATTCACAAAGGAAATTGTAGCCCAGTGGACATAGTTTCATCCCTCCTAATGAGAGGTCCTGAGTTCGAAACTTAGGATTGCCTCTTAAACACAGGTTTTTTTTTTTCAGTTTGAACCAAACCGGTTCTGTTCAGTTCGTCAAAAAATTTGGGTTGAACTCGACCGAACCGGACCGTGAACAACTTAGTTGGAGAAGACTGATCACCACAATAAATCTCAGAGGACTCCCTTCAGAAGAGATAGTTTATGCAAGGATCTATACCTATATTACTGTGGAGAGCGATCCCGAGACACTCATCCCCTCGCTCTAGTTTTATCTTAATTTGACTTAGGCAACGTTTGGAGACGAGTTTGAAAATTTTTTAAATTTTAAAATCTTTGACAAGACTTACGGCATTCCCAAATGTTCTTCCGTCACCCCCACTTGATGGACAGCGATTTTCGCAATAGGAGAGAGATAGAGAGAACAGTTATTCTCTCTCCCTTGCGCGGCGAAGTGAGTTCGTAGTCGCTTCCGAAATATTTTTGGATGGAATGAGAGAGAGATAGATAAAAGGTTGCCGCGGATGTTTTTTTTTTTTCATTTTCTTCACCTTTTGCACACCTCGTCTCCCGCACCACATGAGGCGTGGGCGACTAGGCCAAAAGTGGGCCCCCATCCATGTCACGGTGCAGTGAAAACCGATTTTTTTTTCCACTTTTTGAAAACCGTCCCAAACCCACCTCTAGACATTAGAGAATTTTCCCTTGAATCACCACCCCAAGGCCCCCTGATCTTTCTATCCCTTTTGCAGATCTCAGTTCTGATATCTAGGATCGCCGTCTCATTTTTCAAATCCCAAGATTATCCAAATGACTAACTTCGCATCTACTCCATTAAAAAAACCATACATACGTGAAAAAAAAATGGATGCATGTTGTGTGTTCGGAACAACGAAAAGAAGATGCATGTGCATGATCATCGCATGAATCGATGAAACGTTTTAGGGAGAGGTTTTGCATTCTCATAATTTCTCGGAAAAAAAAAAAAAATAAAAAAAATCTCAAAGCACAAACTCATATGAAATACTTGTTGAATTATAACCATCTGCTCGAAATTTTTCCAGGAAAATCTCATGTAAATGAGACCACACGTCTGCAGTATGACAAGAACAAAGACAGCACATGAGAGGAAATCCACTCCTCGAGGAAAACATTTTTTTATAAAAGAACATGAAGCACTTCAACATTTGTGGAAAGAAAATCCTAATTGCCTTGTTTCAAAAATGTGTGAAAGATAATTCGGAAAACACAATCTTGGAGAAATTGGAGACTCTGAACCCCTCCTCTCCCTCGCCCAACAGGTAGGAATCCTCAATCCTCTGGAATATGGAGTTCTTCACATGCAGATGATTCTACAAGAGGTTCACATGCAGAGAGAGAACTGAAAAGAGAACACACGCATACACAAGGCATATGCCGCTTCACTAGCTGAAGAAATCTTGAATTCTTAAAAGTGTTTCCATAGAATACCAGCTTTCCAACTACATGATTGAATACAACACACATGTAATCCGCTCCCCATTATCTTTCCTCACTATCAATCTTTTGGGAAAAACACTACCGCTACCTGTTCATGAAACTGTACAAAGCATGGGCAAGTTTAACAGCCCTTCGAAGTTGAAGGTTTTCCTTTTTCCCTTTGTTCCATACCAATCTCGGTTTCCAAAGCAATGAACTCCCACTGAGACAATCCCAAATCTCCGTCCACTATTAACAAGAACTGCCAGGATGCTGGCAACAGATGGCGAATAGGTGAACATCATAGACTAAATGAGATAGTCCAGGTTAGAGAAGCCAGAGATCATAGCTCCATCAGCTTCCGCAAAGCTTTCCAGTATCTCATGGATGAAGGATTTATATGTATCGCTCGGAGGACCCATCTCTCCGGAGTTTGAGATGACTCTACTCCGGAGTAGCCTCTGGACCAACGTCCGGCAATGAAATGCATCTGAAAGTACAATTCAGCAGGCCTCACGTCTGCAAAGGAAGTGAGGCAGATGGTTAATAGCATAGAACTAATAGTCTCCTGTCCCCACTTGGGGGCAAAAGAAAAGACTACCAGTATTAACAACTCTCAGAAGATGTTTAACCGGAAACTGAACCTGCTGGCCAGGAAAACCACTCAGAACGAATATTTTCTCGCCACTGATCGTTGGCACCTGAGCTTCCCACAGCTTGAGCCAATAAAGACGAGATAATAGGTAAAGGGGCGGGTGAGGTCTCCCGAGCCTTGTTCAGACTGTCAACAGCCAGTGACAAAAAATGAGAACCTGCTCCTTGCCTTGCAAGCTCCATACAGATGGCACTGTAACCCAGTTAAGCATGTACATTAGAAGAATCAATATAATAAAAGGAAAATTTTGCTTTTCCTTTACCAGCGTTC
The DNA here is from genome assembly GCA_014218235.1 of Colocasia esculenta. Lineage (NCBI taxonomy): Eukaryota > Viridiplantae > Streptophyta > Magnoliopsida > Alismatales > Araceae > Colocasia > Colocasia esculenta. Next base: position 72,454,550 of record CM024756.1, read on the forward strand.
AGAACCACTTAAAGTTTCAAGGATTGTGCATATGCGCACAATGGGAACTTGAACAAGCCTAAATGTTCCTCTCTCCAAGATCAACCAATATGAATAGGGGAAGAGGTCCTTTTTGAACAAAAACAGCATGACAATGTACAGTCAAATGCTATCTGGCCTGAACCCAGAGTAAGTATTAGAATACCATGGCAGGGAAGCAGATCGGCTGTCCTATCAGGATGACCTTTAGAGTGAGATGGGTCGGACCCAAGTGAATCTCTCCAACTATCTCCACACTTCTCAAAGCATGTCACTCATCTGGGTGTTGGGTGTTGGCCACTCGAAGGATAAGGTCGTTTCAGAAGTTAAGTTATCATGGGAGATCAGCCTATCCATTCCCTTATGGCAGACAGTGCTAAGTCTAGGAATCTCATTTTTAAAGATCTTGTATCTCAACCCTACACTAACATCAAACCTGGGAAAAGGACACAGTTTGATCCAGCAGAAAGCATTCCTTGTCTGATGTATAAATAATAAATCAAGATCACAGACTTCAGAATTGCTTACCATGGCAAAGGAGGAGGCAACTATCAACATGTCCCATTGAACAGGCATGCGTTAAAGCTTCTTCTGCATGGAAAAGATCCTCATTCCATACAAAGCTCTGAGAGCACAGTAAATCAAAAACAGCTGTCCACATGTTCCGAGACAGTTCATTCTCTTTCAAGCATGCTGCGAAGTTCAAATCAATAGCACCATAATTAGTTTGCAATTGGTACTTAGATTCAAGATATTTGAGGGATATCCAGCCAATCTCATGACAAGTTCTGTGTTGCAAGCATTTCATATATTCCTTCGAAGGTTTTGCCAATCCTCTAGTGCTGCATATCCCCTACATAGTTGCAAATGCGCAAGGAAGCGCCCATCATCATGAATTGGAAGTTCTGATGCCTTATTGGCTTGACTGATACAACCAGGGTAATCTCCAGACTGCAAATAGATCTCTGAATCACAAAGTAGAAGCTGGAACTTTTGATAAAGGTAAAGCTGAGCTTCTGTTGAATAGATATTTTCAGATAAGGCAGAAGAGATCAGACGTTTGAGAGTAGCACAAAGATTCTGAGGAAACTTCTCTTCGCGGGCCTTCTGGAAAAAGCAAAGTATAAGCAAGTATCGGGCTTTGCAGTTCCAGGGCTCCTCGCGATACCATCTGCACAGGTGGTAGCACAATTGTCAGCTTGCATTACCTTTCGCTTGCCCTTTCCTGAAGGATGAAATAACTAGATTGAAAAGGAGAGGAAAAAAAATGACTCAAGCAAAGGGAGAGGGATGAAAGACTTTGGGAGAGGAAGAAAGCCAGTTGAATGGCTGGATTAGTTAGAAATTGTACTCCTGCAATTGACGTAGTCTCTTTGCCTCTGGCAAAAACTGGCCTTCACAAGTTGGGAAGGAAATCCCTAGTCCTCCAGGACCGCTACTATAGCAGGCAACAGAAGCAGAACCAAGTATCTCGCATGTTGATTTTGAATCTTTCATAACAGCAGACCTCCCAGCTATTGGTACACATCTAGTTGCAATATGAGAAGCCATCCAATCTTTACTACATAACAGGAGTGAACCGAGTTGCTTCCTGTCATGATAAAATTCAATTTGGATAGGGGAAAGTTAAGAAACTCAAAGCATGCTCTGGGATTGAAAAATCAAGCTACAATAAAATTGTCAAAAATAATAATCAGCAGAGAATACAGCTAAAAAGACTGATAATAGGGAACCATGTTGGGTCACCCCCGGGTATTTGAGTCTATATCGGTTTTTGGGCTTTTAATATCTTTGGGCCAGATTTGTGTATGTTATAAAGGTCCAATAGCTCATACTTAGTATAAGAGTCATTTCTTAAGTCCCTTTGTTATCATGGGATTTGGGTAGAGAGGCCCATTAAGAAGTCTTAGTGTGTTTTAGTCATTTTAACTGGAACCCAAAGACTCGAGCAAGCTTTAGTCATGCAAGGGTAGTCCAAGAGTCGAGTCATGCAAGAGTAGTCCAAGAGTCGAGCTAGCTTCAATCATGCAAGTGGAGTTCAAGAATTAGGTTAGCTATAGCCCTATAATATTGATGTACTTGTACTTTTGAAGGATATACGAGATATTGAAAGTTGTCAAACTCTTTGAGTTCCTGTGAAGGAATCCTCACATGAAGGGATTCCTACACCTGAGAAGGGTGGGGGTGAGAAGTCCCAACGTCATCGACCGAACGAGTGAGAAGCTCTAGGTCAGCGATGCCACCGGCCGAGAGGTGATCGCCCATGGAAGGCAGAAATGGATTGACCCAGGAATCGGCCTGGGGATCCTCAGGAAGTCTGGCCAATCCTGGATCAGCCAGATTAAAAAATAGTTTTATTTTTAAAAAAAAAAATCAGAGAAAATCAGAAGAAAAAAATCATAAAAATCAGAAGAAAAAAATAAGGAAAATTGTCTTCATATTTACATATATACTTATGATATATGTAATCATACTCATAAATTTACCCATTAATATATATGCATACACAATATATATGTAATCATACACTATATACATATCATATTAATGTATAAACATAATTAATATGTATCAACCATATATTAATGTGTGTGTATTAATGTACATACAATCATATATTAATGTAAATATAATAACAATATGCACATATATAGTGAATGTACAAAATATTAATGTATAAACATAAGTAATACGTATATCAATCATATATTAATGTGTGTGAGCATACAATCATACATGAATGTAAACATAATAACAATATGCACATATATATAGTTAATACATATATATGTGCATATAGTTAATGCATGTATATATGCATAAATATATAAATTAATGTAGATTTAATACATGTACTAATTAATATATATAATTAAAAAATTGTGTGGCAGAATCGGCCGATCCAAGCCAATCTGGGAAGATCCGGCCTGATTCCTACCGATTCGGCCGAAATTTTAACCAAATAAGGGGTCCCCCCCCCCCCCGCGGATCGAATCGGCCAATTCTGCCTTTCATGCAATTGGCTCCACTACTCCCTACAACTAGGGCTGTAAACGGATCGGATATGGACTTTCCGTTTCCAATCCGATTAGTAATCGGATTATCCATATTCGATTCAAATAAGATTCAGATACGGAGCGGATATTTTAATCGAATATTATTCGAATATGGAGCGGATACGGCTTCAAAATCATGGTTTTAATAAAAATTATTAAATATTTAAATGATCTAAAAATCAGAAGAAAAAAATCTGTAAAAATATAAAAAAAAAAATGTCACACACAATCTCTACATTGAACATGAACATTCATACAAATAATATATAATGACAATTCAATTGCTACTTGATTTCAACAAAAGAACAATTTTCATGTTCCATAGTCCATATGATCCACAAATAAACCACAGAAAATGATCCACCCACAGAGATCTAGACTCCAGAGGCAGAGAAACTCCAGAGAGGGAGAAGGGGGCCGGCTGTGAGGGAGAGAGAAGATAGAGAGATTGAGACTGAGAAAGAGAAAACAGAGAGAGAGGGGAGGTCAGCTGTGAGTGAGAGAACAGAGAGAGAATGAGAGAGAACACAGAGATAGAGAGTGAGAGAGAGAGAGAACGGAGGGATAGAGACTGAGTGGGAGAGAAGAAAGAGAGAGGGGGGTCGGCTGTGAGCACAGAGGACGGTTGGGAGGCTCCCCCTCCCACCGGAGATGGAGAGAGAGAGTGAGAGAGTACACAGATACTACTATAGGTCCTTCACCGTCCCATTACTATGTTAAGAGTCCCAAGAGCCAACCCCCCTCTCAAAGGCAAAGTGTGAGGAGGGCACATCGAGTGGTAATCGATTAACTGGTGAGGTTAATCGATTATCGAGGTCCCCTGTAAGGCCTCCTCCAATGGTCAAGTCCCAAGCGCCTCCTACTGTGTTAATCGATACCTCAGGCGGCTACCTATTGATAATCAATTAACCACTTGTAATCGATTACCGGGTTTCAAGAAAGCTTCCTCCAAAGACTGAGTATCGAAGAGTGCTCACAGTGGTAATCGATTACTAGTGAGGATAATCGATTATCGATTGAGATTAATTGATTATCAGGGCACCCCCTCTTCCCCAGCAACTAAGTACCAAGCTCTCCTACTGGGGTATTTGATTAACGGAGCACTTCAGGGGTAGCTCTAGGCTAAAGCAACCAAGTGTCAAAGGCTATTTAGGGACATCAATTATTGAGTAAGCAACACCTATCCAGCCCCGTTCAGCATCCCGTCTCGCAGCAAACTGGTATCAAAGCAAGTCATCAACTTATTCTCACAAGTTGAGGTCCTTGGGTATGTAGTCTTTGCCTAGCACACACTGCACATAACTGTTCGTCGGGCATTGTTTACCAATCAAGCAAGCCCATACCCAATCTCTCTCTCATGGATCCCAATATTGTGAAGATCATCCTGGCCAAACTCGATCAGATGCTTGCCCAGATGACTACCTATGAAGAGTCCGTGCGGACCTACTGCAAGAAGGTTGATACCCTGATCAACCTTCCCAGGACAGAAGGGTTTCCTCAACCACGTACTGTCGGGTGCCCATGTTACCAGAGTCAGAATTATGGTCATAGTACTACACAATGTCCCAACAACAGGCCCCAGAAGTTACCAACATAGAAGAAAGTGAACAACCAGCCAATGCTCAAAGAAGTGTCACAGAACCTGAGGAACATGAGTCGAATGCTGCCCTTATTGAGCAAGGTGAGCAGATGGATGCCATGGAATTGAAGAACCTGAGCCAACTTCTTGTGTGAATCAGCCATTCCACTCGCCAGGTAAACATCAAATACATGAGTAAGATAACTGTGTTTTATCTTGCCCACCTACGGAGCAGTCAACAGTAGAAGGTTCCCTGACAACAACCACCACTCCAAGCCCAAACGAACGTAACTGCACTAAGCCCACGTTTACAGATGTATGGAATTCAGAATTATATTTTTTACCTGGTCTTCATTTGATAATGGAGGATGTGTTCAAGGCAGAGTATTGTGCCCAGCAGATGTTCAAGCCGACTATGCATGCGTTCCAAGCGACTTTGATCGGCTGTGGCAGAATTTTCAGGATCATTTTTCCCATCATCTATGACGACAGCATTGGAGCACCTTGCTGACATCAGCAACACCACATGGATGCACAGACTCCATAGTGCCTCATCACTTCAAAACTCGAGGACATGTTTTCTCACACTTAGGGAGAATAATGGAGAACCATGTTGGGCCACCCCCGGGTATTTGGGTCCATATTGCCTTTGGGGCTTCTAATATCTTTGGGCCAGATTTGTGTATGTTAGAAAGGCCCAGTAGCTCATACTTAGTATAAGTCTTTTTTCAAGTCTTGTTATCATGGATTTAGGTAGAGCGGCCCATTAAGAAGTCTCAAGGTGTTTTAGTCATTTTAACTGGAACCCAAAGAGTCGAGCTAGATTCAGTCCAGTAAGAGTAGTCCAAGAGTCGAGCTAAGTTTTAGTCATGCAAGTGGAGTTACAAGAGTCGGGTTAAGCTATAGCCTTATAAATATTGGTATACTTGTACTTTTGAAGGATATATGAGATATTGAAAGTTGTCAAACTCTTGAGTTTCTATGGAAGGATCCTCCTGTGAAGAGATTTCTACACTTGAAAAGGGTGGGAGTGAGAAGCCCCAACGTCAATAACCGGATGAGTGAGAAGCTCCAGGTTGACAATGCAGTGACCAAGAGGTGAGAAGCCTCTGGCCGCAATCGCCTCCGCCACTCCCTATGACGGCAAGACTACTGCCACGCCACCGAACCACCGCCGCCTCGCCATCACGCTTCCTTCTCTTCATCCACCTTCGCCACTGCACCTCTATTCCTCCTTCTGTCCTCGCCACCATGCTGTTTGGCCCTCCTAGTCATGCCACCAAACACCTCCATCCATCTCCGCCCAGTCATCACCATCCCTCCACCTTCCCCTACTACTGTAGGTCCTTCTCCATCATCCCATTACTCCGCTAAGAGTCCCGAGAGCCAACCCCCCCCCTCTCTATCTCAAGGGCCAAGTGTGAGGAGGGCACATCTAGTGGTAATCGATTAACTGGTGGGGTTAATAGATTATCGGGCTCCCCTGTGAGCCTCCTCTAGTGGCCAAGTCCCAGGGCCTCCCACTGTGTTAATCAATACTTCAGCAGGCTACCTAGTGATAATCAATTTAACTACTTAGTAATCGATTACCAGGTTTCAAGAAAGCTTCCTCCAACAGCTAAATATTGAAGAGTGCTCACAGTGGTAATCGATTACTAGTGAGGATAATCAATTATCAACTGGCATTAATCGATTACCAGGACACCCCCTCTTCCCACAAAGCTCTCCTACTGGGGTATTCGATTAACGAAGCACTTCAGAGGCAGCTCGAGGCTAAAGCAACTAAATGTCAAAGAAGGCTATTGGGGGACATCAATTATTGAGTAAGGGAGACCTGTCTGGCCCAGCTCAGCATCCCGTCCCAAATCACTGACCTATCAAATCACTTGATAAGCTCCCATTTAACATTCTTTTATAAATTTCTACTATATTAATTCCGTGCTTGTTTGGATCAAATCTTCCTAGCATAAAGATTGTAGGAATAGAAAGAGCACACTGAAGAAATGCTCATTGTGTCAAAATGACATGAACTTTTAAGGTAAAGGGATTATAACATGTACAATAATAATCCTCAGATCCGAACTTATTGAATCACCATATCTTCAGGAGGAAATCTCACGCAGAGGAAGCTCTTCTACCTTTTGTATGGGCTAGGGTGAAGGAATGGGCATTCTCTCTTTTGAGTGTGAATTCATCTATATCTCCTTTTTTTGGACGTTTGGAGGGGTAGTCTTTTCACACTACCTTGGTGTCAATTTGGTTGTATAGGTGTTTTGGGGGGAGGCGCCTTTTTGGGTTTTTGGCCCACCTCTTCTTGTACATTTTCTTTTCTTTTAATGTACTCATGGTACTGCCCACCTTCAAAAAAAAATCCTTAGATCCTAACTACAATAAATAAGATACGCATGAAAATCAAAATCAAAATCATATCCCAAAATAAAATAAGACTGGTGATCCCCAATATATCACTACTAAAAAAATGTCCGAAAAAAGAAATGTTGAGAACCCCATCCAGCTGCATCACATTACAGCAGGCATTGGGCTAGTCTTCCAGCAATGCTAGGGACAATTTGGAAAGAGAAATAACAGGATAACTGGCCAAGATTGTCAACACCTGCTGTCATTTTCTTTAGGAATGGTATTTCTGAAAAAGTGGGAGAGGTGTAGTAGATTCTTTAATCTTGGACAGATTGTACAAGGAGAAACTTCTAATTGTAATCATGGGTTGAGATGTGATTGGAGGGGAATGGGTGGACTAGTGATCTACCATCTTGGTAGTGATTATCTATTCTTCTTGTTTTGAAGTGCATTTTTTCCTTCTATTTTTTCTTCTATGAATTGCGGTCATTGACCAATGACCACCTTCCAGAAAAGATCACAGTGGGCATCATGAATGCCTTCAATCCACATACACCCCTTGATCAGACCTCGTGACAGACCCACTCATCCCCATCCTCAAAGACATGGGGGAAAAAAATGCCCCAACTGTGACTCCCATCCTATCTTCCTTGCAAGCAGTATAGGCACACTCCCTCTTGATGTGGATACCTTTTCTCTTCTCCTCTCGATTCCATCATTAAATTCCTAGGGCAGCAGAAAACTAACAGTAATTAATGACAAATATCCATCTTTATGGTTTTCTACGGCAAATATGGAATATGGACACAGATCATATCCCCTTGTTGTTGATCACAAAATAGAATTTGCATCCGATTTAGCAGATGACCAGAATCAGATTTTATTTGCAATTTTCCTCTATTCTTCTGAAGGAGGAAGAACATATCTAGCATTGACTACAGTCACAAATGAGAAAGAGGTTGCCTTATCTGAGATAAATACAGCATGTATGCTCGTAAGAATCTCTGAGGTGTGATCTTGATGGGATTATATTCCAACTACAAGGATAACAGCTCCTCCCCCCACCCAAGGAGGGAGAAAAGATATCCATGGGTTGCATGCAGTGGACATGAAAACACACAACCTCGGGTGTAAACTGGACCAGACTGGGGCAAAGTCTAGGCCCTGCCCTCGGATTCCCATCTCAATGCATGCATCAGATAACAACTGGCAGACTTTGTCAGACAACCTTGCTTCCCAAGATGAGCTTCACATCCCAACTAAGCCAGCATTCCCACAACCAGCAGCCAGGTTTAATGCTCATGGAAATTAGTTGCCAAAACAGCTATAAAATATTAAGAACAGTTTTCCAAGGAAAATAGCTTCCACTCAAAGATAATCTACTCATGCAGCATACATAGTGAAGCCAGTGAAGTTTCCAAAAGTCGCATAGGTCCTCCCAGATTAATGAGAAAGTATCCATGATTTTTATTTCCAAAGTGTTTTATATTGCAAGTTTTGGTGAACCAAGATGGTTAAATATATACCAAAAGATGCATCTGCCATAAGTAGAATAAAAATGCTAAGCAACAATTGCTTCCATCCATGGTAAACCCACACACGTTGAATGACAAACAGCACCAAATATGAAATCTTACTACCTCTAAACACAAAAGTTTGCATGTTAAAGAAGCAATAAAAAATAAGAACTTTCTTGTAAGACCTGATTAATGAACAACTTGACAAAGATTGTTTTTTGGATAACTAGAAATACTATAAACAAAAAAAGGCAAATTAATTAGAAGTCCCTGACTGTAACAGGGAGGTCCTTACTGTAACAGGACTTAACGTATACTGTAACAGGTGATAACCTTTACTGTAATGAGTTACAGCTCTGTTAGGGACTAACAAATAAGTCAAAATTCTGATAGGGACTCCTAATTAATTTGCCCAACAAAAATGGCCCAACTAATAAACTAAGCACCAAAAAATAAATTAACTAAGAGGCAAGCAAGTTCAAGATTCCCCAAGCTATAGAGTATGTCGGATATGTTGGGCGGCTACCACAGGTCCACAAAAAATCACCTTATTAGAATACTGTTAGGGTTCAGGTGGAGAGCCTTCCTCAAGTGATGTTGTGCGGACTTGATGCCCATATTCATACAAGATTCATTAGCAAGCTGCAACCACAAAGCAAATATGATATCCAACTTAAGAAATCATTAAGTTCACAGTGTAATCAAATCAACATGGTGACGGCAGGAAAATTGGAGATTAAATTCTACCATTTTGCTGAGAGCAGTTAAACAATGCATCTCATTGACCTCTTCGGATGAAAATTCTGGAAGGCCGTCAGGAAGAAGTGAATGTAGTGGGCTGCTTAGATCAAAAGCACAAAGTGCAGCGACAAGAAAGCTCATTTTTGAAATTTGGAACAATTCCCTAGGGCTCTTCAAAATGGTTCTAACAGCATGATCCTCTCCTAAACTGTAGTAAACCAATCTGCATATCAACACTAAAGTAGCAGCAGCAGATGGTCGGTCCATCTCTTTGATATTCTTTGCTAACTGAGCTGCCTCTGTAAGAAAAGATTCCTTCTTTCCTTGTTGCCATAATGCAATAATATATAATTGATGGCTGGTGTTGTCTAGTAGACCTGGAAAATTATGTTAAAATCTGTAAGCATAAATAGGAAGTAGAATATCGCATGTCCAAGGTAAACAATGAATGAGCTCAATTTGACCAGCTTGCATTTTTTAGCACTTCATTCTATATAATTTTACTTCAATGGATAGCAATAAGAAAGGGAACTTGGCAGTGGTTACCAACTTCAATCTGGAGATCATGGGTTCAAACTGGCCACAGGCAGAAAGCAGAAATAAGTTTGAGTACGATTGACACCCCAAACCCCATGGTGGACAGAGCTACATGGCATTGCACTGCACTCTTATTTCAATAAATTGTAACTTTGCTTTGGAGTCACCCTATTGAGAGAGGAACTGCCCAGAATACAATCCGAAATGCCCAAGTAGCATGTATTGGTTTATTTATAATTCTTTCACATGGAACTGACAAGGTATACATGTAGCTCGAGAGTGATACCTTTTCTCTTCAACTCTTCACACACAAGTTCAGCATCAAATGCATACCCTGCCTGCACTGGAATAGATGCATATAATTATATGTGCATGGGCTAAAAATCGGAACAATAAAGTCAAAAGAACAGTAGTTCACCAAAGATCAGTGAAAGAATGTAATGTCATTTAGCTATTGAACCAAACCAAAGACCTAGGGACGAATGGATTTTCTTCCAGAAATGTTTACCTGACACAGTGATCTTGCAAGATTTACTGATACATCAGCAACCTGAGATTTTGATGCTGACTTGACAAAAATGTTTAAGACATGTTTTGCGTTCCTGTAAGCGGCAATTGCTGAGTGATAATCTAAACGTGACTCACACACAAGACCCATCAGATTGTGTGTCTCAGGATAGTGAGGAGCACGTTGAACAGCCTGTTGTATGGCTCCAAACACCTGTAGGCAATTTTCCAAAAAAATATTGTTTTCCCACCAGTCTGAAGGTTAGACAGAAGATATACTTTCTTATTAAAATCTTGAATTATCATAGCATTTTAGTTGGCTAAGAAATAGCTCAGTCATACATTCACAAGAATATAAAACCTGACTCATCCTAGAACCTTTTGAACATAAAATGTTCTCCAGATAACAGTTTATCCATATTTACATCACTGATCACTGCCACGAAAATTACACAGCCTGCCCTCTTTTCAAGATGTAAGAGATGCACAACTAATTAATCCATTCTTTCGTCACACACTGACTCAGGTTAAAAAACAACACACAAAATAACTAAGTAAATAAAGAATTTCTCAAGACAAGTGAGAAATTAACCAAGTCATTTGATTCATTGCACACAGACACAAATAAGCAAAGAAAGGCATTACAAGATGATTGCTCATGAAGGAAAATAAACGGCATGTTTTAATGTTTATGAAATACATGGGTTTGTACCTACCAGAGTTTAGTCAGACAAAAAGGCAACTCAGGTAAATTCTATCTATACTCAAAATGAAAAGATTTAAAAAAATGCATAGGATGGACTAAAGATGCAAGCAATGAGGAGAAAACATATGGAAATGAGGAAAACGTAAAGAAATCATAGTAATTGCCCAAATTTAAGAGGTGTACTTTGAATATCATAGTTAGAGATCAAAGCAGTTACTGAGACTTCTGATATGTCAACAAGTAAAGATTTTCAAGTAATAAAGATTTTAAGTATGATCTGTTTACAACTTGATATGAAGATTGTCAGTAAAACTGCAACCTGTGAGGATAGCAGGTGACCAGAAAGTGCTGCAAGTTTTCCTAGCCCAACTTGGAATTCTGGAAGCTGCAAAATGAACATCACATATGCAAGGTTAAGTAAAAAAGGAAAAATAGAATTCCACAAAATTGAAAATGCACCATAGAGTCCAGGAAATCTTTCAAGATAATTTGATGATAAAAAAGCTGGGATCATCATTACAGGAACCTTTTCATGCACACTTAAAGTGACTGATGGAGATTGTTTACACTACAATAGCAGGCTGAGATACGCAATCAAAGGAGATACATGGGAATCTACAATGAAATTGAAAATAGGTATTCTGGATACAGTTGGTGGACAAATCAAGACCAAAAGTACGGAGGAATAGGGACACTGCACACAAAAAATCTCCATTTTCTGTATTTCATAAAAATAGGGCTACGATTGGTCTGTCCAGGGCATGAGGCCAAGGCCCAACAAAGCCCGCATGATAAAATTTAATGCGGCCTGGGATGCACATTGCTGTAGCCAGCCCATTCTGCTCAGATTGAGCCTTTGAAGCATATAAATGACACAGAGGAGAAGGCACCATAGGAAATGCAGAGCCACCTCCACAATACCCTGGCCACCAGCATATAGCCCTCCACCCCCAGCTGCCAGAGCCCCCAATACTCCAGGATGCACAAATACTGCAGAGGCTCCCCCAGTCACCAAAGGGATCCCCCAAACTGTCCAGCTGCATAGACACCGTGGAGTGGGTTCTGTCTGGCATTGAGACCCCACCCCAGCACACCCCAACTGCCCCATCCCCAATCGCCATGCAGAGCCCCTTTCCACCACACCCCCTCGGTTACCGGACAACCTACAGCCACCACCTCCACCACTAACAACCTTGGCACCTTTCTGCCAGGATCCTGCTACATGACCCTCCACCTCTAGCATCCACTTTCTCTTCCTCCTCGCCATGCCCCCAAGGATGGGAGTTTCAGTTTCATTTCGGCCGGTCTCGGGTGGCCTCAAGAGGAGAGTGTCGGCCAGTTTCAGTCTGATTCAGACGGTTTTGGTCTCGTTTCTGCCGAAACTAATTAAAATATTATTTTTTTCCAGTTTCAGAAATGCTACAGTAGTTTCGGCCGGTTTCATTTCGGTCATGGCCGAAACCGATACATTTCGGCCAAAACCAACAACCATGCATGCCCGAGAACCCCCACAGCAGCAACTGGCATCCCCTTTGTCCCAAGTGCAGAGCATGCGCAACCCCCACTAGGGCCATAGAGAACGAGTGGGCGAGCCCAAGAGTCCCACAAGCATGAATCAGCACGATAGACAGCCTGATCCCAGCCTACAAGCTTAGTGGGCTAACTTGACATCGCCCTAAGAGTTGGACTTGGACCAGCCTCTTAAGCCTGCAGATTGGCCCAGTCCATTGAGAGCCCTAGGTTATTATTGAGGTGGTCCCTTTGAACCCATGTGCAGCATCAAGGTATCATTGGCTATTAGGTACTGGTTAGAAAATCTAGCCTATCTGAACAAAGGAACAATTTGTATAATGGCTTTATTCAGCAATTCAGTGGGTTAATAATGAAAAATTACTTACAGGAAGCATTTGTACAGCTCGTAGGCAGCTTTCATAAGCCTCATCTGGTGATGACTCCCTATCATTATTGACAAAGGTAAGAATGACATAGAAGGAAATTTCAAACACCCAGACCTAATGAAAAATACACTGTTCAAAAAATATAAATACATGAACCCAAAAAGAGAACTTAAATAGGTACCTGGCAGGAGGACCAACTGACATCCCAGCCCACGGTAATGCAAGAGAGGGATCTATGCTTCTAGCATGATCAAATGCTTGCTTAGCCAATTTCTGGTTACCTGAATTTCTGTAAAGCTGAAAGGGGACAGAATTAGGCAAGGTGTGCGAGCTATCCTTTACCAGGATATAGAACATAATGTACCATATACCTTTCCAAGGTATGCCCAAGATACAGAAAGGGATATGTCCAACTGCAATCCCCTGATAAGAGCATGCTGTTTCAACACATCATTATGGGATAAGCACCCTAAAGCCACCCAGAATTCACTGTTTACTCCTTCAAGCATCAAGCTACCCAAGGCCATTTTTTCAGATAGCTGCCTGATAAAGAAAAAACGAAACATGGTCAACTAAATGAGCTAGAGTATTGGTAAGCTATCAATTAGCCATCAGTAGATATTACCAAACATCTAGGTCTGGTGTATTCCTCTCTTCAAATGAGGCAATGAGGTCAACAGAATTTGCAACATCAGTGTAAAGATTTGCTTGCCATGGGGTCAAGTGCAAAGCTCGTTGATAAGCAGAGTTAGCACTCTTTGCAGCTGAAATGCGTGCCTCTTCCCAACAATGGATGGAAGATTCAAATTTCTCCTGGTTAGTTTCCACATCTTGTGCATCTACCCAGGGAAAGCATTTGGCATAAGCAATCTAAAACAGAAAAGTAACTCTGTTTAGTCATTGTCCAATTGGAGTAAAGTAATTAAGAAGTCTTAAAAGTCATTCAATTTCAAACATTAGAGAAAGATGTAAAACAGATTAAAACCATACAACAAAAAGGGTTTCCAATGCCCAATGAATTTTTTATATTGCAAATAGGGCCAATTCATTGACTAGCAGATTCACCATCCATCGCAGAGGACCCATTTGATGGAGACAATACATTTTGGACTCTAGGGGAGCACGTCTTCGGCTTTAGCTTTTAGTGTATAGTTATATTCACTTTTAATGTAAGAAGGATTACCACTTTGTCAGGTTTAATATTGCGAGGATTTAGTATACTTGTTGTTGAGCATATCCCGTTTATGTTTTGAATGTAAGTTTCAAGAGAAGTTGAAGCCTGAAGCCAAAAGGTCATTGCATGATGGTAGATGGTGAAAGACAAAAAAGCTTCCATAGTGTTGTAGAAAGCATGAGGATCCTTCCTGTCGATGCAGGTGAAGTGCAAGTACTGATGGGCAGACGATGTTCCATGACGTAAAAGCCCTTGGAAACATGATATCTACCATTATCCATTTTTAGCTTCTTTCTTTATCTTCAAATTTCCTTCCTTCTAGCATTTACAATTTTCCCTAGTTCCTCCTTTCGTCTCCATTTTATACTGGTATCAAAACGCCTGCCCCTTAGGTCACCTGTCCATTGGAACAGCCATCATCTGCCAACCAGTTCATGCCAAATAAATAACAGATAAGTACACACCTACATAGACACAGTTCCACCGTCAAACATCCTACAGCAGCCATCAGGAGTCGCTATTGTTGTTTGCCCAGATTTTGCCCACCATCAACTTCCCTGAATCCACTTAGCAGGTAACAGAAACCATTAACTCCAATCTCTACAAGAAATCAACCTCAATACATACCTTTCATGTTCAAAATCCAGTTTTATCCTCATTGCTTTCAGAGCCTCCATCCAACAAATGACAGTTTTACTAACCCAACAAAAGTCATCATCTTTTCCTTCTTCACCAATAGATCAGTCCACAAATCCAGTATTTCCTCTGTTTCCCAATGGACCAGTCTGTGAATCTATCAATGTCACATAATCTATATCATAACCAACCTCTAGAACAATGAAGCTGCAGATCTGCAATTTGAAACCTATTTGTTAATCTCAATGGCTATTGGAAGACACCAAGAGATCAATCCAACCCCATGTACCAACAGCACTACACAATCTGACTTGTTGTCTTGCTGAGACACTGGCAGTTACTGACTTCTGCTATTCGGATCAAGGCAAAGCAAAGAAACAATAGCAACTTTTGACAACTTATTCAAGCACTCATGACTCCTATGTCCATGACAATGAATAGGACCTCCTGACACATTGATCCAAAACATTTTCTTTCTTTTTCATTATTTCAAACCTGAACCAACTGAAGAAATTCTGAAAACCAAATATTGATACCTGTTGGACCTCAACATATCCAAACCCAAAATAAGAACCTGAAACCTACCACCTTTAACC
>CM024756.1:72469972-72532885 GCA_014218235.1 Colocasia esculenta
TCTCTGCTTCGTCCAGATTAGAGGATCCAGAGAAACAAGGAGGGTTCAAACTCCTAAAATTACGGTGCAGATCACCGGCTCCGTTTCTAACTGCAGCAGCCTGATTTCCAGCTTGAACCACATTTTGCAGGGCCTGAGTCAATCCAGCTACTGTTTCTTGCATAGCTTGCCATTGGTTGCGAGCCATTGCAGTTGAGTGTAGGTTATGAGGGTTCCTGAGAAAAGGATGGAAACCAATTAAGTCCTCTAGATACATTATAAAAGTCAATGGGTAGAGGTTTAATTCTTTCTAACATATTCCTAGTCTCTACCCATTCTCACCAAGTACTATATTTAATTTCTATGACCTAGTTCCATAGATATCTCTTATTCCTGAGACATATATCCATTTGGTTTTCCTAGGCTCTGATACCACTAAACTGTACGTCCCGAGAATTATGCAGCGGATATTATTAATGCGGAAATAATTGAGTCGATATCCCGAGACGTGAACAATCGGCAAATAAGCTCTAGGTAGCACGCACTAAATGTATACCAACATACATCATCATAATAGAGCCCAAATGTTGAACTCAATATAATTGTATCCAAATCTCAACTTATTGTATTAAAAATGGAACTATTACAACTCTTAGACTATGGGATAACAGGACTAGACTCAATAAAAAGGAAAAGTACATAATACTCCTCACTTCCTACTACATGTTCTAACTCTCAAGCAAATTACTATAACTAGACTCATAGTTGGAACGCTCATGACTCGGACGCATTCCCATCCTCGCCTTGCTCTTGAACTTCATACTCACCTAGATTGGGTAAAAGTAGGGGATGAGCAACTATCCTAGTAGGATTTATATCTCAATGTGCGGGCAATGATATAAGTGATTAGAAATTTTAACTAGGTAAGCATGATGACTATCATGATATGCATGTATGAATAAAACTCGTTGAAATATGATACATGAAACGAACTAGAGAGAGAGTGATCGTGATAGAGCAAGAATATAACGATAATATGTTGTCAAGAGTGAGGTTGTAACAAGCACGCAAGATATCATGTAAATTGCAATAAATGCAGGATGACCATATCACGTAAGCAAGCAAGCAAGAATGCACGAGCACGATAATGTAACACTAATCAGGCACGTAGACACTAAGTACACCAAGAAAAGATCCATCAAGAATGTACACCAGGACACGTGTATGTGGTTATTGTATCTATCATTCAACAAGCAAGTAAGACTCCCAGCACAGATGCAACTCCAGTAATCATTATACCCCATGGTTAACAGTATATTTATGACACTCGTCATTAGGGCTAGACTGGAGCCCTTGGACACTCGTCGTGCCCAGTCACACCTCATTTAAAATTTTAAATGTAGATACCCCAATCATTAATAATGGCCAATGAGAGTTTCAATAAGTAAGCATGTGTAATGTCATGTTCATGATGCTGATGGGAACAGTAATAAGTAATTGAACATGATTTCATGATAACAAGTCAAGAGATAAATTTGACAGCATAACAGCACGATTTATACTTTAGTTCAATCTTTACATTAATGACTTTAGTCTAGATTGTAAATCACACTCACGAGAACAAGAAGAAGAGAAGGAAGTGCACGCTATCTCCAGGGAACTTCATGGTAAAACCAACTCGTGGCCATGTGGGAATCCATGGTCAGAGGAGATTTACGGAGGCCTTGGAGAAAAGGTCTCTAGTCTACCGATTCGGAATGACCGGTAGAGAGTTACCAATTTCCAAGAAAGGGCTGCCTAGATGTGTAAGTGTGTAGTGATGTACGCATGTCTCAATCCACAAACCATCGGTTTTAAACTCGCGGAAAAACACTTAGCATGATGACATGACATGAAACTATGCACTTAACAAACATGGATTGCAGGATTTTAGAATAACAATTTATCATTTTAAGAAGCTAGAACAGTACAAGAGTGAATCAAAAGTTTCATGAATGGTCACGTCATTAAGAGCAATTAGAATAATGTTCGTGTACTTAAGCTTTTAATGGGTTAAACACTTTTAAACCATTAAAATAACCATCATGCAATGATCAGACCTAAGACATGTGAATTACACACTAAATATCATATTTAAACAGACCTCGGGTATAGTGGTAAGATTTGCAACAATAAGTGGGGTTTCATGCGAAATACTGAGGTCGCGACGGACCCAGTAAGGGTCACGACGGGGTCAGATCAGATCGTGACAGCACCTTGCAAGGATCGCGACATGCTTGTCTGATCAGGCAGACAGTTCGCGACGGGTTCATATGAAGAAGGCGACAGGGCTGTCAGAACAAGCAGAGAGATAGCGACGGCACGCTCGTCGCATTCATAATGCGACGGGGTGTTGTCGCGACAAGACCTCAGAACGCGGCCTATCGGGCCATCGCGTTCATAGGGTCTGCACCTGAATCCGTCAGAGAAAGGACATGTTCTTGGATTGCGGTCCAGAACTGCCTTATATTGACACAGGGTGCTTCAAAAATAGAGAACAAATTGTATAGTGCATGAAAAATAACGAAAATAGTTTTAAACCAACCTAGACAAGCAAGGGTGCTTCCAGTAAATTGAAATTAGAAAACATGATGGTTTCAACATGCTTTAATCAAGTCAAACACAAACGTAAAACCAGGTGCAACCCGAAAACGTAGTATCATGCAGTGACTCTCTTACCATGCTTATAACTCTCTACTATTGACATTTAGACAAAACGTTCAACACAAGACATGACGAGGACAACTAGTAAAAAAACTTCATGTTGTGGGGTTTTCTCTAATTCGGTCTTGAATCACATGCAACATATAAAGAACGGGTAAAGCCCTAACAGTGCCCGACTTGGGGAAAACGCTTATAACTCAAAATCTACTCATTGGAATTCGATGAAACCAGTGGGAAATGAAAGCTAACTTGATTCTCTACACATTGGTATAGGATATATAAGGTTTGGCCCGAGCAAACCTTCCTTCAGCATTGAAGAAGTTCCATTTTTTCAGAAAACTCATGTTCAGACCACTTGAGGAAAACACTTAATACTCAGTGTATACTGCATGGAATTTGGGCATTCCACTTGTGTTATAACGTAGACTTGACCCTCTTCTAGGGGTATAGGCCTTGCAAGGTTGGTTTGGCTCACCTTTGGTCGACTTCAAGTGGACGGTTTGTGCAGGTCGTAGAAGACGAGAAGGGAAGAAGATGAGCTTCTTGTGGTCGTTCCACAGCTCCTCAGCCACCAAGAGCTCCTCCACACGACCCCAGCAAGTTCTAAAACTCATACCTAAGGTTTGGTGAAGAGTATTTAAGCAACCATGTTATTTAGGAGTCCTATTATGACTAGGAAAGATAAGTTGCGATTTTGACATGTTAGTTTCCTATTTTTGAGGATTTCTTCCTCCCTTTGAGTGTGTGAGCTTTAGGAAACCTCACACCATAGTAAGCATGAATTTAGGTTGCCAAGATTGCATGTCTCTTCCCAATTCCATTCTAATTACCTCTTTCTAATTTCAGCTTAATTAAAGTTACGAATTTCTATGCATTTCTTGCTTCATTTGATTTTTGGGCCAAATGATCTCCATTAGCCAAATTATGATATTGGGTCATTATATATAATGTTATAAGTCTCTCCAACATTTTTATTTAATTTATGGTTGCGTCGTATATCCGTGTTAACGTTTTCCGACTTGTTTCCTAATTTTGATAATTGGTCACAATAACCCTTAAACCTAGTCAAAATGATTTTTTATTGACAAATTTCTCGATGGGTCATTAGAGGATATTATTTGAAGTCTGTATATGATTTTTATTTAATTTTCTGACTCATCCAAGTACGCATGATAATGATTTTTCAACTTATTCATGAATTACGATAATAAGTCGCGAAACACTTTAAACTTGGCTAATCCGATTTTCTTGACAAAATTTGTTTGTGAAACATTTAGTAAAAATGTTTGGGGTTGATTTATAATTTTTACGGATTTTTCCGATGTGTTTAGCACCTATGATAGAGGTACGTATGTTTTAAATAATCTGATATTATAGAAATTATTTATTTCCATTTATCAGATTTTTACTTATTAAATTTTCCGGGTGCTATAGTGGGTATCTACATTTAAAATTTAAGTAAGATGCTGACCGGACATGGCGAGTGTCCAAGGGCTCCAGTCTAGCCCTAATGACGGAGAGTCATAAATATACTGTTAACCATAGGGTATAATGATTACAGGCATTGCATCTACGCTGGGAGTCGTGCGTGCGTGTTGAATGATAGATACAATAACCACCTACATGTGTCCTGGTGTAATTCTTGATGGATCTTTTCTTGGTGTACATCAGTGTCTATGTGCTTTATTAGTGTTACATTATCATGCTCGTGCGTGCTTGCTTGCTTGCGTGATATGGCCATCCTGCATTTATTGCAATTAGTGATATCTTGCGTTCATGAAAGCTATTGACATCAAGTGAAATCTTGCGTGCTTGTACAAGTGGTCTATTGCAGTTCTATCTGTTATATCCTTCTAGATCTCATTCTATCATGATCTCTCTATCTAGCTGTTTCATGCATCATGTTTTAATGAGTTTTATTCGTACATGCATATCATGACATTCATCTCACTTACCTATTTCTAAATTGTTAATCACTTATATCATTGCCCGCACATTGAGATATAAATCCTACTGGGCTAGTTTGCTCATCCCCTACTTTTACCAATCTAGGTGACTATGAAGATCAAGAGGAAGAGCAAGTCGAGAATGGGAATGCGTCCGAGTGTGTTGAGCATCCCAACTACGAGTCTACTTATAGTAGTTTACTTTGAGTGATAGATTAATGTAGTAGGAAGCGAGGAATAAAATGCACTTTTCCTTTTTATTGAGTCTTAGTCCTATATTAGTTTCTATTTGGAATACAATGAGTTGAGATTTGAATACAAGATTAGTTGAGTTCAATATTTGGGCCCTATGATGATGTATATTGTTATACATTTAGCGCGTGCTAGCTAGAGGCTTATTTTCCAACTGTTCACGTCTCGGGATATCGACTTGAATTATATTCCACATTATTATTAATATCCGCTGCATAACGCTCGAGACTGACAATAAGGGACCCAACGAGTTTCTCTAATGACATTATCTTCAAGTCGTTAGCCTCTTCTATTGCTGTTTCTTTTGGAGTCCACGGGCAGGTAAGGATCTGAGAATTTTTCTAACCATGTCTCCCATCTGATAGGTCTTACCAGACTAGCCAATCCATTAGTGATGTCGGTGAACCTACTGTACATCTGTGTAATTGTTTCACCGGGTTGCATCTGAAATCTTTCATATTGAGTTACCAGAATATCTATTCTGGTATCTTTTACCTTTTCAGTACCTTCATAAGTGATCCTTAACTTTTCTCACATTTCCATAGAGGATTTGTAGGCTAATATGCAGTTGAACTCTTTCTTGCTAAGAGCACAACATAGGATACTCTTGGCCTTGCAGTTCAGAGAAATCTTCTTCTTGTCATCTTTCGTCCATTTTTTCCTTTTCATTCATTCGTGACCAAAGATCTCCTTCTTCAACTATCGACCAGATTGGATAGTAAAGACCATGTAGAAGAATTCCATCCTTGTTTTCCAATATGTGAGCCCTTCACCATCGAACAGCGGTGGCCTGTTTACTGACTGACCTTCGAAGTGACCTTGGGCTGCCATTTGAGTTTTTCTCTTCAGATCGTTGGATCTTCTTCTTGTCGAAGAGACTAGCTCTAATACCACTTATTGCCCAAACTAGCAAGCCCAGAGGGGGGTGAATGGAATTCTTTAAAATTGGTTATTTAAAACCTGTCCACAAAAATGTTCACACAATAAGCACTTCGATGATTGTTAGCGTTAGTGAAAATAAACAACAAACACAAAGCAAACAATCACACTACACAAGATTTTATCCTGGTTCGGACCTCCTCTCCACAAGAGTCCTACGTCCAGTCCCTGAGCAACAACTCAGGATTCACTACCCAAGGGTACAATCCCCCTCAGGACACTTACACACCCAGTCACAGCTGGTCTTCTCTTCACAACCCGAAGAGGAATACAACACCCTGAACCCTCCAGGTCTTCCTTCAACACGAAGGGAAAAACACCCTGGAACCCCCAGGTCTTCCTTCACACGAAGGGAATAACACAAAGATGTGTTCAATGGATGATACGCCCCTGGACCAAGCTAATAGCACAGTGCTTGATCGGAAGCGAAGAATGAGAGGAAAGGATCTACAAAGAACAACACTCTCAGTTCACAAAAGCTCTCTCAAGTTCTACACTAGACACAGAGAGCTAAGAGCTACAACAAAACGATGGAGTGAGACTTGAGCTCTTCCATGGTGCTTGCAGATTTTGAATTCTGAAGATGTGTGTATGTATATTCTTCACGTAGGCACTAGTATTCTATTTATATCTTCTTTGAAAAGTGTAGTCATTGAAGTATCTGTTGTCTCTATGTTCAGAGAACGTTAGACTGCATGGCCTGTGGAGCTTTCAGTCAACGGTCTTTTGCTTTCCATGCACGTAAGAAGAAAATCCTTTTTGATATCCTCCAGCTTCTACTTTATCCAACATTGTATAGAGTCATACTGTCAGAGACCCGCACACATTAAATGCTAAAATGTAGACAACTAAGCTGTCTCTTGTTGTCAGTCAACGTTAGTGTGAGAATACATCAAAATAGAAATTCCATTATGTCTTTCCAAAAAGATATTACAGAAAGCATAAGAATAGAAGATATCTGGACATGCATCATGCAGAGAAATGTACGGTTATATTTAATGCATGGATAAAAGAGAAATACACGGGATGATTTTGACTTGTCAAGATATTTGAATATCAAGTTGTTATAGCTCACGAAATCGATATGAACATGACTTATAGAATCATTGTGTGAATGAGTCATTGTTCATGTGAATCGTTGTACGTTCATAACCAAATCGACATACACACAATCGTTATATACTCATAATAAAATCGTTATGACAGTGTAAGCAATCGTTTTGAGCAAGTCGTTGTGAACAAATCGATATATTGACCAAGTCGTTGTTGTAACTTGTTGAATCGATGTAAACACCAAATCGATGTGAAACTTATCGAATCGTTATGAGAGCAAATCGTTATGCTCACTTACGAGGTCGATGTGAGATTGAAATCGTTATACTCAATATTCGAATCGTTATGAGAGAAATCATTATGCTCACTTACGAAGTCGTTGTGAGATTGAAATCATTATACTCACTTATCGAATCGTTATGAAACAAAATCGTTGTGAGAGCAAATCGTTATACACTCACTTGTCGAATCGTTATGAGAGCAAATCGTTATGCTCACTTGTCGAATCGTTATGAGAGCAAATCGTTATGCTCATTACGAAATCGTTGTGAGATTCAAATCGATACGATCACTTAGCGAATCGTTCTGAGATCGAAATCGATGCGATCACTTAGCGAATCGTTCTAAGATTGAAACGATGCGATCACTTAGTGAATAGTTCTGAAATCGAAATCGATACGATCACTTTAACGAGGATGAATCAATAGAGGTAAGGAAATCGTTATGAAATTATGGAATCGATATGAGTAGAAGTCATTATGTCTTGAAAGAAAATCGTTATAACATTTAGAGAAATCGATGTGTACTTAAATTTTGTGCACTGAACTTTGAATATTACAGGATGAAGATACTTACTAGTTTTTCTTGATCTTTTGAGATTCATTTCCTGTGCTCAAATCTCATGAAAACCTTGTTAGATTAACCTTTATTTTAGTTTTGTTAATCACCAAAATAGATATGTAATTTATCTAAATTACATGGGGATAAGCTGATCATCATATGATCCGTCACACATAATCAGCTACGATCATATCACTCTGATAAAGATATGACCTATGAAGAAAAGCCAGTGAGGATATTAGACAAAAAGATGCACAGCTTCAGAATCGATCTATACCCGTGGTCAAGATATTGGCGGAATAGGAAGTCGAAGAAGCCACGTGGGAACTCGAAGCAACCATGCGACGGAATTATCCAGAGCTATTCAGTAAGTTATTCTTCCTCTCATGATTATATGAATTTGGGGACCAAATTCATTTTAATAGGGGGAGGATTTTTTTTAAAAAAATCCAATAAAATAAAATTTTTATTTTAATAAGTGAGATAAATATATTTTTAATTAGAATAAATAAGGATAAGTGAAATAAAAGGAAGTAAATTAATGCCCATTAAACTAAATTAGTAATGGGTTAAATTAAGGTCTAAACCCTATAGGTTGGACCCAAATAAGAGAGCCCATCATGAGATAGGAAATATTAAGTAAATTTGCATTTAAAAATAGTAATAATTAAAGGGGTTAAATTAATCATTTAATAACCTAAATCTATCCTAAAAGAGACTTAACTTTCCCAACTCTATTCCCATGAAATTGGCCTCTCCTCCACTCTAAATAGGAGATAAACCTAGGAAAGCAGGAGATAAAGATGGAAAT
The DNA here is from genome assembly GCA_014218235.1 of Colocasia esculenta. Lineage (NCBI taxonomy): Eukaryota > Viridiplantae > Streptophyta > Magnoliopsida > Alismatales > Araceae > Colocasia > Colocasia esculenta. Next base: position 72,478,496 of record CM024756.1, read on the forward strand.
TCGGAGTTTAATATAAATGAAGAGTTTTTGGATGGAGGACTCTTATAGCTACCATATACCCCAAATTCGTCCCAACCAAAACCCCAGTTCGTATCTAGAGCCTTGGGAGACGAAGAGGAGGCGATTTGGACTTGGGAGCTTGGATGAGAAGGGCTTGAAGCTTGGCTTTTCTTCTTCCTTTCTTCATCTTCAGCCTCAGTTTCTTGTCAACGCAAAAAGATAGCCATCTCTCAAGCTAAATTCGTGTAAAAATTACCTTAGGTAGTCTTCATAATCCCTTTCAAAAGCCCTCTTGTTTCTCTCTTTTTTGTTCTTGCATGAGGGCGAATTAAATGCCCAAATCTCTGTTGACATGTCTTGCCCAACCTTCATGTTTTGCTTGTAACCTCGAATCTATTCATGCTCATGCCTTGATAAAATTACCATAAATACTGCATGTTGTTAGGGTTCTAACGAGCCCAGTTTGCCCAAATTCCATTAAGCATGCCTTGCGAATTAAATCATTTCCTAGACCTGTGCATGATATATCAATGAAAAATAACCTAGTCAAAACATGTTCTATACATGACTGATTTCACATTGTTCATTTCTAGTGATAGATCTCCATGTCTATTGTCGTTTAAAAATAGTTCCATCATTTTTGGAACACTGTATGATTTTATATCAAATTTTAACTGCCCTGTATCATGTGCACCCACCTGGAAAAAGGGCAAAACCCCTTTTCTGGGCTCGGCGCCTTCTAGTGTCGCAATGGCTCAATCCGCCGCGACCTGAGAAGGGGTCGCGACAGAACAACGCATTCGAAACAGTCCATTCTAAACCGACAGGTCGACATGTCGAGACCTGCCCCTCCGGTTCACCCCAGCGTCCGGCTCAACAGAACGCACCGGTCCTGGTGGCGCGACCTGAATGCGACCATTGACCTCGTCGCGACCTGATATGAACGCGGCCTGAACCTATGTCACAACCTGAACGCAACAGACCCCTATGTCGCGATCTTAACAGAACGGCCAGAACCTGCAATTACGCCTATAACCTTGCTATATATGTCAATTAAACCATGTGTAACCTTAATTAAGTACTGTCACGATGCATTTCAACTTGTTATTAATTTAATGAATATTATTACATGGAATTAACTAATCTAAAAGCCAGTGCATGATCATATTTGTTCTCTTGATTCATCTACACATGCACTCACTATACCAACATGTTTGCCATGAACCTTGCTAATTTACTCAATAATATATCTGGTAATCAGGTGAAACTAAATACTAAATTTCCCTATTTAAATAATTACCCTTTTTTATGTTTTATTCGCGCATTTCTTACACCGATACTGCTTCCCTCGCCTTCGAGCACTCGAGGCACGACAGACTTTAGTTTTTCACACTTTCTCTTGACATGGACCACCTCTCCATCAGGAATACTCTCGACTGGGCCAGGGACTCCTTGTCAAGCCTCCGTAGTCTTCTTGGCTTTGGCGCACGTCCTTAGCCGATGAGCTGGTTGTACCTCAAAACCCGTTACACCCTTAGGGATCAGTACGATCCATGGCCTAGTATGTTTTCTCCTTATCTTGTGATCACGCCGGACCACCAGGCTCGTGTTCACAGCATGGCTAGTGGGCGATTGTGACTTCTACCAGACTGCCGTTACCCCGACCTGGTGTCGTGCAACTGTTACTATCAGTGTTATGTTATTTTACGATATTGTCCCTATCTCGCCTACTATCTATATCCTCTCATCTGTTCACGTTATCTCTACACTCTCATCTATTCATCTACTACTATCATCTTTTCTTGGTACTCTCTTGGCCATTCGTGTGATTGTCTAAGATAAAGAAATGACTAATGCCAGTGCAATAGGGCCCGATCTGGTCCTGGGAGGAGCGCCCAAAAGTGCCATGCCATTGGAGTTAAATGATCAAGGATGTGTACGGCATGCATTCAGTGCCATTATACTATCTAATTAAGACCCTCTAATTTCCGTCGCATTATTTGTATTTATGTGTGTATGTTTGTACTTGTGTATGTATGTACATATTTACGTACGCATTAATTAGTATAATTACGTGTACATGTGTTTATATTAAACATAAATAATGTATTTATTGCATGATGATGTATGGATATAATACCATATGTATATTGCATGTATATATGCATGGTATGCATGGTTTTCCTGCATAATTTAGAGTTCTGGCCGAAGGCCCCTTGCGTCAACCCCTGGCCGTTTAGGTTGTGTCAGCGTCCAGACATGGACGCCAACACTTACCCTGGCGTCCAGTGATGTGGACGCCAATTTCTCTGACCTGCATGCGCAGTAGAGCTGCAAGCTTCTGAAACAAGGTAGGCCACCATTGGGGGATGTCCCCCAACGGCTCTGAGGGTGTCCTATCACCCTAGTGAGTGGAGAGAGACCCTCCTTATTGTCTAAACCCGAATTGGTCTCTCCCACTCTTCCTTCACCCTTGCAAGAGGAGAAAAAGAGAAGAAAAACCCTAGGAGGGACTGTGTAAAAACCCCATCTTAGCACCCTCAAATCCCACCCCATTGGAGCTTGATCTGAAGATCTACTGCAACAAGAAGGAAGCTGGAGCAAAGGAGAAGGTTTCCCCATCGTCCCCTTGTTGTGGAGCTCATCCAAGAACCTAGAGGAAGGTGACCTTGGAGGCATTTCTGCAACTTTCTTGGGACTGCCCAAGGAGGTCTTCACCGAGCCCTAGATCCCTTGAGGAATTTTTGAAAGGCAAGTGACCTATCTATGATGTCCCCTATGAGTCTAGGTCGGTTTTGTGATTTTTATGGATTTTTCCTCAGTCCTAGACCCTCCCATTCACCCATGTTTCAGAGCTCGGGTCTGTGTTTCTGCACAGACCTGATTCGACGGCAAGGTCCCTGGACGTCCAGATCATACTTGGCGTCCATCGACCATGCCGCTGACCCTGAGTCAGCGGCCAGAGACCGCCGCCAAGTTCCTCAGGACAGAACAGTGAGCTGTTCTGCCCCTCTTATACATTAATTTCGATATGTTTTCCGCATGAGGATATATGGTAATCCTATACTCTATGAATACAGTCAATTGTGGTGTGTGGATGAATGTGGTGTGTGTGGTGGATGTGGGAAAATATTGTATTCCATGAATTGTGAACATGACTTGTTAATGATCTTGTTAGATTATGTTTCATGATTAGGATTAGTATGAATGCCTTGGTTTTGGTTTGATCATGAGATTAGTGTGTCAGTATGTGTGTTTGCAGTTTTGGTAAATCATCCATGTTTGCGTATTTGCTAATAAAATCCGGTTCGGTAAAATAAAAGCATGTAAAGATGGTTGAGATGATTTATCTATAGTGTATGATTTAGGGTAATCTGGTATTCTCAAATCATGCATATATCAGTAACCTTTGTTTAAATAGTAAGTGGCATTTTGCAAGATGTGTTAACCCCCCATGTTAAATTAAATTGTGATGGCATGCTAATTAGGTGTTTTATTTACTGTAAATCCCATGAAGCTCATAAAAATCTGAAACATTGAGGGTATCATCTTGAACCCGAAAACAGCATGTGGTTAAAATTTCAGGTCATTTGGATCAGTAAATAAAAAGTATGTATTTTCATGTGAAATGTGATATTCATGCATATGATCGTAATGTGATTAGTTATGGTCTAAAACCAACATGATTATGTGTTCACTGTGTGTTAACTCTTGAAATTCTGTAGTACCATGTTAGGTAAAACAGAGATATTCATGTGAGTGAGAAAGTGAATGTGATGAAAGGTAAAGTGTAAAAACATGTGTAAAGCAGTAAATGTGTAAATGTGTAACTGTGCCAATGTGACACTGCTTCCGTAGAGGCAGTGGAGCTGTATCAGGGAAAAGTCCCCCTGAAAAAGTTCATTGTGTTAAGTGACCCTAAGGGCATTAGGGGGAATCTTGGAGGTGGACAAGTACCACTGGTTAGGGTGGAGACTTGTTCTCCCGTCTGCGCATTCCAAGAGTCGCCATTGGAATGCCTAGATGGCGTCTATGTGTAATGTGATGTGTATATGTCCTTCTTTGGTGGTTTGGACTATGTGTCACGGCACCTAAAAATGTGTATTGTGAAATGTGTAATGTGTATGTGTCCATGTGTAAATGTGTAAGTGACAATGTGAATGTGTATGTGTAAGTGAACCATGTGAAAGAGAAAACTTGTGTATAAAAATGTGAAACTAAAGACGTGGAAATAGGTTTGAAACCCATGTGAGACAATCTGAAATCATGTGAATTAAGTAAATTCATGTTATTATCATTATGTTAATGTGCAAAGATGCTTACAATCCATGTTAGGGATAATTAGTGAACACGGGCACAAGATAGCATGAATGGTTGTTGATGTGATATGTTTTATGCATTATTGTAGTTCTCATGCATAGTTTTTCAGCCATGAACCCATATGAAATCAGAAACCTAAAGCGTGTGAAAAGGTTCATATATGTTTAAAAATATGTAAAATCTATGCTAGTTGTGTTCCCTTTCATGTAGGCGAAATGTTCATGTTGATAGCTCTCATGTTTTAGCTCTTTAAAGATTAAAGTTCATGAGTAAATTGAATAGAGACCATGTGATAGGTGAATTTTATTTTAGAAATCTGAAAGCATGATTTATGTACAAAATTTTAGAACTTTCATGATAGGTGAAACTGAATTGACTAGCATGCTATGTGTTGCTAATTGTAATGTGCATGTAGAAACCACTAGGACTTATAAGTGTATATCATGAGTAGTGTTGCTTGCTGAGTCCTTGGACTCACTCCTTGCTTCGGCATAGAGGTGTAGTCGGTGATGTGGCACCTTTGGAGGAGGCAGCAGAGACGGACTCCGGGCGTGGAGACTAGCTAGTTTGGAGTTCTTTGAGATTTGTGTATTTCATAGTACGTAACTTTGAAACATTGTACTAGAAGTATCATGAAAAGGATGTATAAGTGTGGACATTTGTATTTAATTTCATTAATTTAAATCATGTGGTTTTTAGTTTCTTTTATGTTAATTGCGAACTGCATGTATGTTTAATGTGGATGATGAATGAATGAAGACATTGGTCTTTTACTTCCGCTACTCTGTTGTATATTCGCGTGTATCTCAGCTGTTTGTATCGTTTGGTAAATGTCCCACTGTGAGGACTCTCGCTATATCGACGTGGGTCGTATGACCGTACCGGTAACGGTGAACGAGGGCCATCACAAGATTAATCTATGACAATCAAGTGCTATCAATACAAGTGCAAGCTAGTCAGTGATATACAAGTGCTATCGTTACTGCTATTATTGTTACATGGCCATTCTTTTATCTTTCATGTTGTGCTATTTTCTCTGTAATAGTGCCATCGTTCTCTTGTTATCATTACTTGCTATACATGACTATTCTCTCTAGATATCCTGCCAATCAAAACATTAATTATTTAAAGCATGCTTGTTCTCATGACATATTAAGTCCTACTGGGCGTTATTTGCTCATCCTGTGTAATTTTATTTCATGTGTTCAGGTGAGTCAGATGATGACCACACTCACGAGGAGGGGAGTGAGGATGCTCAGGAGTGACCCGAGCAGCTATCTTTGCATAGTAGTTAATTATTATAGTTATGAGTTAGTGAGTCACTTATTCCTTATGTAATAGTTTGGTTTTTAATAAAGTACTATGGGCCCTAGTTTTGGCTCTGATTAGTCATTGTAATAGTTAGCTCATGAAACTTGATGATTTATTTGATATTATTCCATTTATGCTATGGTTTGTTATTTAATTTTCGCTCTGTACTATTTAATACTGTAATTCTGCTCCGATATTCCACGTCGGGGCGTTACACTTTCACCCACCACACCTCTCCATCACGACAACTCCACCCCAGACTTGCCCAACAAGGCATCACTGTAGATTTCCCTATTGAGGATGGGGTCAACTACCTTGGAATAGAATGGGTAGCCAGTATGCAACACCCAGCCCATTACCACCTAAAGGTCCAAGGATCAGCTGTTGTGCAAAGTTGGGCGAGGCAATTTGTACACTAACACTGTGTGCCACCAAAGGTCCAATGACCATAGTTGCCCTTGCAATACCTACTACCACTGTCGCTCAGATACTCATTTTTAATGTAGTTGGAGAACCCCCTTGACAATGAGAATGGTAATCTAAAGGTCTTCGACTCAGCCTTATCACCCTGGTGAGACCCACCACCATGACGACCCCCTCAACACCACCAGCGGCACCTTCGCCTGTGTCGCCCCAAAGGTCATTAGCAAGCACGGTATGACAGAGCCAAAGTCGACATCTGGTTCTGCGACATCGTCCTTTTTGTCCTCTTCACCGTCTACCTCCCTTTCCATGATGCGAATCTTGTGGAGATGTATAAGAAATCGACAGGGGTCAAGTTTTGGTGCTCGCACTGGTTCTCCTTTGACTTGTGCTACCTCCTATCCAAGCTCCTCGACCCCACCCTAGTAAGAGGATCTCTATATCCATGATTCTAGAGACCCCTAGTTCAAGAAGGGCTTCAAACCCACAGCTGCGAATCGACACAAACCTCAAGTACTTAGTTCCTCCATCCACGAAGACGTCCACACACTTTAACAACCTGAAATTTTAAAATATAAATAAATAAGAAAACTCATTATCACAAGCGACCATTATCACAAGCAAGATATTTCAACAGAATTAAATGAAATATATGTTCGGACACTAAATTGTAAATTTCAAGGAGTGATAAAGAAAACGGGACAGGACATGAATAACCAGGATGGCCAATGTTGAACAAAGTCTTAAAACGAATGAAACCAGATAACGGTAAAAGCAATTATCATAGATAGAAAATCAATTTAGAATCACATGAAAAGTTATGATGACAAACTAAATAAAGTTATACAACTAATAGTAAAGAAATTAGGGCCAGACAAGCATGATTAGGTTGGTAAAACCATAATCTCCGACTTAAGATGATAAACCCGATAATGTCGGAACCCATTATTTTATATAACTAACTAAAGTGAAATAGATGTTGAGGTCAGATCATGTTATTGGCTGATAGGTGGTCAAATAAAAGGGAAATAATGTTTAATATTCGTATTATCCAATACCCATTAGTCAAATGGGTCATTTAAGCTTAAACATGAATTATTTGGGCCATTAATCATGACTCAAACCTAAGCCCAACATGAGAGCACAAATTTTCTCTATATAACTTGCTAACTAGGGTTTGTTTAAGAAGGAAATAGCATTAATAGGAAGTTCTGGTCATGGTAGAATTGCTACCATGGATTTGGAAACATCAACTCAGAATTTAGTGCTCCTAGCCATAGAAAACCACTACAATACCCCATAGGGAGACCATAGCAAGCTCTCATCATTGCTGGACGTGAGGAATGCCCAAGAGCAAGGAGGACGACCCTAGGTCTTGGATTCGTGAAGAGCATCTTCCCCAAACCACTACATCGACCCAGAACCTTCAAGGAATTCTTAGCATTCAAAGGTAGGTGATCTCAGGCTGAAACTGAACAAAACTTATACCATCTGAAAGAGCATCGTGTCTACTTTGTTTTAAATCTATTTTGCATAATTTCCATCAGCATGTTTATCGTATTAAGTGTATTCCCTAAGTCACGCAAGTCTATTCATAGTCCTACTATATTTCACGCAAATCGAGGTTGTTTTGGATCAAACCAAACCATTGTTCGTTTCTCCTGGATGTCCTGAACACTTTTCATGTTGAGAGTTTTGTCTAAATGTCATTAGATCTCTAGTTATAGGTCTATCATGAAGGGTGGAACGTTTTTCTACGTTGTCAGGTATGATTCAAGAACGCGACGTATCCAGAGGTCACGATTCTGCATGCATGAACGTGACATACTAGTACGTTGCGAGTCAGGAAAAGGTGACTGAGTCTTCTGTCCATTTATGGTCTGACCGGTCAACCATGACACCTCAAACTGTGTGTCGCGTGGGTTTCTAGACCCGTCATGAATGCGACGGCATGTGCCATCGCGATTTTGCAGTTTTCCCGCCCATGTGATTCGTACAGTTTTATTTCAAAGTTTGAAAACCATGCATGAATGTGACGTAGAAAAGCGTCGCGATTCAGAGTCGTCGTGATATATCATTCTGAATGCGACTGACGAGACCGTCACGATTCTGGTTAGGCAATCGATCGAGTAATCGATTCATGTAAGAAAGGCGACCATCTATCCTGTCGCGATTTAAATGCGACAAGAAGGTCCGTCGTGATTTTGTGTCTTTACACTGAGTTTGGTTTAAGTGTGTATGGTTCTTTAAAAGGCAACGTCTGAACTCGTCGCGATTCAAAGGCCGACCCGAGACTGTTCCTTTCAGTTGGTCAGTCACATGTGTATTAGCTTAGTCTGTAATCGTTACTTAGTGATGCATTGGCCTAAAAGTGACCACCCCATTTGAAAACTATATGACATGAATATGATTCTAATGCATAATATGAAGTGATTGTTATTCCATTCATTCAATTATCATCTTGTGATCTAGCTTGATATGAAATCTGTCATGATAAGATGTAATATAAATCTGTGGAGGATACATGTTAGAATGAACTTGCTTGGTTTAGAGCTTTTCTATTATGTTACTTGTTGGATGTGGACTTTCCTTATTTACGTGCTTTCCCGGTTTTCATATTTTTTGTTCATCCATTGCACGCATGATTAGGAAGTTCCGTGTCATGACACCTACACGTTTGCATGATTAGGCACACCCCTCTTGGGAATTGGAAGCTCTCTGTCGGTCATTCCGTATTGGTAGTCTAGCGACCTTTTCCCTAAGACCTCTGTAAGTCTCCGTACTCTGTGAATTCCCTTATAGAGATCGAGCTGGTTGTATCATGAAGTACCCTGGAGATAGAGAGCACATGTACCATGTACGATATGTCATTAGTCATCCTCTTGTCAAGACACTAAAGATTTATGAAACATAAGATACGCCGTTATGATGTCCAATTGATCTCTCGAGCTTTTGTCATACCTTGAACTCTATGAATGACCATGTCCTTATTACTATGAAGCTTGTTATTAGAAATCCGTGGCCATAATATGTATATGTTTGATCGGCACAACGTGGGACTTCAGTCCATTTGACTAATTCCTGTGCAATAAGGGCCCTGTCTGGTCTTGGGGAGGAGCGCCCCAACGTACTTATTAACCGCGGGAGTATGGACTTGTGGTGCATGGCATGGCACTGGAATGTGTGCAAGATTTGTGTGAATGTGCCTCTGTTTGATACGATAATTTCAATATGATATGTTTGACCATGTGTATATGTGATATCTGATGATCAGATCATCTCCATGTAATTATAATTACATATTTGTTTGGTGATTAACAAAACAATATCAATGTTTTCTAACATGCATTCTATAAGTCTTAAGCATAGGAAATAAACAAGGAAATCAAGCACATATGGTAAGTACTAAACTTCTGTCAATAAGCTAGGTAAGTGCATTTCTCTAAGTCCACATCGACTTCTGTTGAAAGTCACAATGATTTCATAAGTGTGTTAACGATTTCCTTGTAAGACTGGAAAGTCATGTTGTTTCAAACAAGTCGATCCTGTAACGATTCTATAAGTCATCGTAACGATTTCTTTAGAACTCGCAAACGACTGCTCGCCGTAATGATTTCTTAAGTAATTATAACGATTCTTTAGAACTCGTAACGATTGCTTTTCATAACGATTTCTTCAGAACTCGTAACGATTTGCTTTTCATAACGATTTCTTCAGAACTCGTAACGATTTCTTTAGAACTCGTAACGATTATTTTTCATAACGATTTCATAAGTCATTGTAACAATTTCTTCAGAACTCGTAACGATTGCTTTTCATAATGATTTCATAAGTCATTGTAACGATTTCTTCAGAACTCGTAACGATGTTTTTCATAACGATTTCTTCAGAACTCGTAACGATTTGCTTTTCATAACGATTTCATAAGTCATTGTAAAGATTTCTTCAGAACTCGTAACGATTTGCTTTTCAACGATTTCTTCAGAACTCATAACGATTTCTTCAGTGAAACAACGACTTGCGTTCTGTAACGATTTGTTAAGGGTTTTACAACGATTCTTTAGAGCTCATAACGACTTGATAAGTGTTCATAACGATTCCCTGTTGAACACATAAACTTGTTAACGATTTGCTCTCTAACGATTTCATAAGTCATATAGACAACGACTTTATGGTTTATATCGACTTGACATATCTTATTAAGAAGCGTTGACTAGTCAAAGTCCACGTATATATCTCTCTGACACTCCTGCATTTATGAGATCTGAACGTACCTCTGCATGCATGCAGGCGATATCGTCCATTATCGTGCTTACTCTGAATACGTCTTTTAGATTCAGCTATTTGGCTTTACTATTTTCATGACTATTTCTTTTAACGTTGACTGACATCAGAGACAGCTTAGTTGTCCGCTGTTCAAAATTGAAATTTGTGTAGATCTCTGATCCAGTTTCACTTTACAACATTGGACAAATTAGAAGCCAAAGGATATTTCAGAAGATCTCATCTCTTTGCGTGCTCAAGTGATCAAAAGGCTGTTGACTGGAAGCTTCCAAGCATCATTCAGTCTAACGTCTACTTAAGAGAGAGACAACGGACACTTCAACGTACATATTTCAAATTGGAGATATAAATACAAGATAGAAGATCAGAAGAAACACATATATACAACGATAGATTGAAAAACCTGGTTCAAGCTTTCAAATCTTCTAAAAGAATTCCAGAGCCAAGAACCTCATTCCACTTTGCTTTCGCTCTTTGCTCTCCACTGTAGTGAAAAACTTGAGAGAGCTTGTAAGTTCTGAGAGTGTGCTTAGCTTAGATTCTTTGCTCTTAGTGCTAGTTGCTTCAGATCTTGGCTTGTTAAAAGCTTGATCTAGGGGCTTGATCTTATTCCATTCTCTTGTGTTGTTCCCTTCGGTTGTGAAGGAAGACCTGGTGGTATCCAGGGTGCAGTTTTCCCTTCAGTTGTGAAGGAAGACCTGGTGGGGTATCCAGGGTGTTGTTATTCCCTTCGGGTGTGAAGGAAGGCCAGCTGAGCTAGGTGTTTTAGTGTCCTTAGGGGGACTGTACCCTAGTTAGTAAAATCCTGAGTGGTTGCTCAGGGACTGGACGTAGGACTCCTAAGGAGAGGAGGTCCGAACCAGGATAATCCTTTGTGTCGTGTGATTGTTTTCTTTGTGTGATTGCCTTTCGAACTAACAGCTACTAACCTCTATCGAAGAACGTGTGTGTGAATGTTTTTGATTTACAGGTACTAATCAATTATTTTTAAAAGACCCATTCACCCCCCCCCCTCTGGGCTCGTCAACTGGGCAACAAGTGGTATCAGAGTGAGTCTCTTCGACAAAGAAAAAGATCCACGATCTGAAGAGTAAAGATCCATGGAAGCCCAAGGCAATATTGAAGGTCAGTCTGTCAACCGACCCCCTCTCTTCGATGGTGAAGATTATCCTTATGGAAAACCAGAATGGAGTACTTCCTACAAGGCCATGATTATCAGATATGGTCCATAATAGAAGAAGGTGATCTTCTAGTCACCAATGAGAAAGCTCAGTGGACAAATGATGACAGAAAGAAGATCTCCTTGAACTGCAAAGCAAAGAGCAGTTTATGCTGTGCTCTAAGGAAAAGGAGTTCAACAGACTCTCAGCCTGTAAATCCGCAATGGAAATGTGGGAAAAGCTCAGGATTACTATGAGGCACAGAAAAGTGAAGGAGACAAGAATCGACATTCTTGTCACTCAATATGAAAGATTTCAGATGCAATCAGGTGAGTCCATAACCCAAATGTTCAGTCGGTTCACTGACATTACTAATGGACTGGCTACTCTGGGGAAAACTTATGAGATTGGAGGTATGGTGAGGAAATTCTTAGATCCTTACCATCCTCATGGACCCCAAAGGTCACAACGATTGAAGAAGCTAATGACCTGAAAAGAAATCTTTAGAAAAGTTCATCGGGTCCCTTATGGCCCATGAGATCAATATGGAAAGGTAGGAGAGTCCTCAAGTAGAAAGAAGCATTCCAACGCTTAAAAGCTAAAGAAGACTCACCAAAAGCAAGCTCAGATGAGAGTGAGAGTGTTGAGGACAGTGAAAATGAGGAAGCAATGCTCTCTAGAAGATTGCAGTGGATTCTAGCTAAGAAGAAGAAGTTCCAATAGTAGAAGGCACTTCAAAAGAAACAAGGACTTCAAGAACCAGATGGAAAATATTTAAAGAAAGGAGAACCCATCTGCTATGAATGCAAAAAGCCAGGACACATCAAAGCTGAGTGTCCAAAATTTAAGAAACCGGAGTTCAGGAAGAAAGAAAGCTCCAAGAAGTTCAGAAAATACAAGAAGAAGGCGATGGCAGCGGCATGAGAAAACAGTAGCGACTCAGACAGTGAGTCAAGCTCCTGCACGATGAAGAAGAAGCCAATTGGCTTTCATGGCTAATACTGAAGACAAGGTAACTTCTGACTCCTCTTTTGATTCATGCAATGATTCTAATTTTGATAATTTAGAGGAAGCATTTAACGAAATATATGATAAATATAAAGAAGTAACTAAACTATTAAAAGCTAGTAAGAAAAATAGTACTTGTTTAGAAAACACTAACTCTGATCTGAAAACAAAAATGAAGAGTTAGAAAAATAAATAACTGAACTTAAAGAAGAAATGAATTATTATGTGAAGACTTAAAAGATAAAAATAAACAATAACGAAATTAGAAAAACAGGAAAATGTAGATGAACTAAGGAAAAAAATTAAAGACTTAAATGAAGAAAATGATAAGTTATCTAGCACATTGGAAAAATTTACAAATGGCAAAAACTCCTTCATATTAAAAGGTGCTAGAAGATCAGGTAAAAAGAAAATGGATTAGGATATATACTCCAGATAATGAAGAAACTATAATTCATCCTAAAATATACCCAACACCAAAATTTGTACCCGAACAAGATATAACATATAAGGCTAACTTTAAAATATTGAAAGAGTTACTAAACATCATGTTGTAGCCACTGCAACAAGTTAGGTCACATAAAAGAAATATGTCCAACAAGACATAAGAAATTTAATAAAAGAGAAAATTGATGATACTAACCCATCAGGACCCAAAGAATTTGGGTACCTAAAACTTGATGTTTATTTCAGGTAACCCTCGAGCATCCAAATGGTATTTGGATAGTGGGTGCTCAAGGCACATGTCAGGAAACCAGAAATTATTCACTAATCTCCAAGCTGAAGAAGGAACAGTTACTTATGGAGAATGGGAAAGGAACACTAATAGGCAGTGGCTCTGTGAATAATAACGGAAGAACAGTTATAGAAGATGTGTTGCTTGTCAAAGGGTTGAAGCATAATCTCATTAGCATCAGCCAGCTGTGTGACAGAGGCCATCAGATCTAGTTTCAAGAATCGAATGCAGCATACTGAAGGATGGATCAGTCATCTTTGAAGCAAATAGAGAAATGAACTTATATGTGCTCTATCTTGAGGAACTCAAAGAACAAAATGTCTGTCTGGCAGCAAATAAGGAAAAATATACTAAATTATGGCACAGACGACCAGGACATTGCAGCATAGATGGCATGAGAAAATTGCTGAAGAAAAATCTTGTAGAAGGTCTGCCAAAGGTCAATGCAAAAATGGAAGGTGTCTGTAGACCTTGTGCTAAGGGAAAGCACACCAAGAGCTCCTTCAAGTCAAAGAGGTGGTAACCACCTCAAAACCCTTAGAGCTCCTTCATATGGATCTATTTGGGCCAATGAGGACTACTAGTCTTGGAGGAAAGAACTTTGGATTTGTCATAGTCGATGAGTACTCAAGATTCACATGGGTATCATTCCTAGAACATAAAGATGACACATTTGATAACATTGTCAGTTTCAGCAAGAAAGTCAGAAGGATCAGAAGTTCAGCATTGTTTCTATGCGATCAGATCATGGTGGTGAATTTCAGAATGAAAATTTTGCTATGTTCTGTGATGATCAGGGAATTGAGCATAATTTCTCAGCACCAAGGACACCACAGCAAATTGGAATTGCTGAGAGAAAGAATAGAACTCTATTGGATATGGCAAGAACAATGTTATCAGAATATGATCTGCCAATGGTTTTTGGGCTGAAGCAGTCAACACAGCAAGCTACATTATCAACAGAGTAATGATCAGGCCAATCCTAAAGAAGACTGCATATGAACTGTTCAAAGAAAAGAAGCCAAAAATTAGTTATTTCAGAACCTTTGGTTGTCCTTTCTTCATCCACAACAATGGAAAAAGGGACATTGGTAAGTTGGATGCCAAATCAGATGAAGGCATCTTCATGGGGTACACCTCTAAACCCAAAGGCTATAGAGTATTTAATAAACACACTTTATTAATTGAACAGTCTGTACATATTATTTTTGATGAAACTAACCCTTCCTTGAGAAAGGAAGAAGATAGTGATAATGATGATGCAGATGAGTTGTCCAAGAAACTAAAGATACATCAATTGAGGACAAGGATGATCCACCTCTGGAAGACAAGCAACAAAAGGAAATTTCACATGAAAATCTTCCAAAGGAGTGGAGATACAAGAAAGATCACCCACTGAGAATTATTGGTGATCCATCTATTGGGGTAAGAACAAGAGGTAACATGATACCTTGTGATTATTTAGCATTTGTTTCTCAAATAGAGCCAAGACAGTCAATGAAGCTCTTGGTGATGAATCTTGGATCTTGGCATGCAAGATGAACTAAATCAGTTCAAGAGAAACCAAGTATGGTCACTTGTTCCTAGACCATCAGACCATCCAGTTATTGGCACCAATGGGTGTTCAAAAACAAGTTGGATGAGGCTGGTGTAATCTAAGAAACAAGGCCAGACTGGTAGCTCAAGGCTATTCTCAAGAGGAAGGCATAGATTTCGATGAAACCTATGCACCTGTGGCTAGACTTGAGGCCATTAGAATACTACTAGCATATGCATCAACATTAGACTTAAAACTATTTCAAATGGATGTCAAATCTGCATTCTTAAATGGTTTTATAAAAGAGGAAGTTTATGTGGAACAACCCCGGGTTTTGATGACACAGAATTTCCTAATCATGTTTTTAAACTTCATAAGGCTTTGTATGGTTAAAACAAGCCTAGAGCCTAGTATGAAAGACTTAGCTCTTTTCTTTTAAACCATGGATTCAGTAGAGGTCAAGTAGATAGCACTCTCTTCATAAAATCTAGGGTCAAACACATATATTAGTGCAAATTTATGTAGATGACATAATCTTTGGTTCTACTGATGAATCCCTCTGCAAGTATTTGAGAAGCTTATGCAGGGAGAATTTGAAATGAGCATGATGGGAGAGCTAAATTACTTCCTTGGACTACAAATCAAACAAGGAAAGGAAGGAACTCACATGTGCCAAGCAAGTACACAAAAGAACTCTTGAAGAAATTTGGATTTGAAAATACAAGCCACTGTCAACACCAATGAGTACATCAACAAGGTTGGACAGTGACAAAGATGGTAAGAAAGTAGATCAAAAGGTCTACAGAGGTATGATCGGCTCATTACTTTATTAACAGCTAGTAGACCTGATATTCTATTTAGTGTCTGCATGTGTGCTAGGTATCAAGCAGATCCTAGAGAATCGCATTTGACCTCAGTAAAAAGAATATTTAGATATTTAGCTAGAACCATGACTTAGGTCTATGGTATCCAAAATCGTGTGACATTACTTTAGTAGGATACTCTGATGCTGACTATGCTGGATGCAAAGTAGATAGAAAAGGCACCAGTGGTTGTTGTCAATTTCTTGCAGGGTGTTTGATATCCTGGTCCTCAAAGAAACAAAATTCAGTAGCACTGTCTACAGCTGAAGCTGAGTACGTGGCTGCTGGAAGTTGTTGTACACACTCCTATGGATAAAGCAACAACTTGAAGATTTTGGATTAAATATCAAATCAATTCCTATATTGTGTGACAACACCAGTGCTATCAATCTCACCAAAAATCCAATCCAACATTCAAGGACCAAGCATATTGAGGTTAGATATCATTTCATTCGTGATCATGTTGCAAATGGTAATATTGAAATATCGTTTATTGATACAAATAATCAGTTAGTAGATATCTTCACAAAAGCCTTACCAGAAGAGAGATTCACATCTCTTAGAAGGGATTGGGCATGTGTAATATGTGAAAAGATTTCTATTTAAACTGGTACAAAAATTTTCAGATTTAAGTAAAATTTCCCTCCATGGATTTAAGCAAAAGAAATTCAAATTATCTATATTGGTCACTCTCTTTTTAAAGTCGGTTTGAATAGTCAAACTTATTTGTCGCTTTCTGCCGTCGTTGGCGCCTCACTTTCCGCCAAGCATTTATTTATTTAAAAAATCGATGTGGGAACGATTCACCTCCCATCTTCTACCTTTTTCCCTCTTTGTCTGGTAGCCTGAGCCGATGCCCTAACGTCTCCGACATCTCTCTCTACTCATTTGAAGTTTCGCTCCCCTTCTCGCAAAAAATCTCTTGAGGGCTTTCACCCCTTCCCTCATCCCAATCCTCCAGAATCCTTCTTCACCTGATTCCATGGCCGCATCCGTCATCTCTGGAAGTCTTGGGGGCTATGGCGCTGATTTCCTCACTCCTGAGCAGCAGGAGAGGTTCACCTTTGTGAAGACTAAGGTCTGTGGAAACAAGGCAGTGGACATAGCAGATCTTGAAAAGAACGGTATGCACAGCGTAGTAGCAGCATTGAGCAGGATGCAGTGGATGGAATCGCCGCCGTCTCAGAGGTAAGTTATCCAGACCTCATGAAGGCCTTTTTTGTCTGTTTGAGAGGAGAGGCAGACGGGTCCCTAGTTTCATCTGTCAAGGGAACCCTGATTAAGATAGATCATGACCTATTGCACCTGTTATTTGGGGTGAAGACCTCAGGGCACAGTGGGGTTCACACCGTGGACGCCCAAATTAAAGGTCTTGGTATTGTAGGACCGGGGTTCAGACTGAAGGATGGCAAATTAGACATTAATCAGTTAAATGCTTTCAACCGCCTCCTTCATTTCATAGTTTGCCAAATCTTGGTTCCTAGAAGTGCAACGTTCTCATCCTGCACCAAGGCTGACTCAGACATGATGTATTGGGCCATTCAAAACAAGGAGATTAACATGGCCGAAGTGATAATTGAACGAATGAAGTTTGCTCGTGACAGATCTGGGATACCAAGAGTAAGCTTAATGTGTCGTTACCCTATGCCCACTTGCTTACAAAGATATTCAAACACTTTGGTGTTGATTTGTCTGGGGTGGTAGTTGAGAAGATGGGCCAAGCTATTAGGTCCATGAACCTGAGAAAGAGTGGTTTTTCATTGGTTAATGGAATTTGGTCTAAGACCTTTGTGGCAGAAGGAGAGGCCATTATAGAAGATGTCCCAGAAATACAAGAAGATGTGCCAGAAGCCTCACCAGAGCTAGCAGGAGCGGCATCAGTAGCAAATGTTGAACCACCAGAACTTGCAGCAACATCTGAATTGGCAGCAGCAGTGCCAGCAGAAACACAACCTTCAGTAGCTCAAGCAGAAGAACCAGTGGAAGGTGCAGCAACTCCTTTACCCACCTCCAGTGTAGCCTCTATCCTTAGAGAGGTGCTGGATTCTATCCATACCACTCCAGTCATTCCGGAGGCTCATGGAGTGTCAATTGAAGAAGTTGTGGCATTAGGCCACATTGAAGAAGAGGAGCAATCAGCTGCTCCAGGAGATACTGTTTTTGAAGATGCTCCCATTCAGGGGGAGCAAGATAGGATCATGGAAGATGCTCCCATTCAGGGGGAGCAAGAGACTGAGGACCTCACTGCATTTCAAGGGGTGTATACAACAGATGCCCTGTTCATGAAGAACAGACCTCAGCTCATCAGGATTCTGTTGATAGGAGAGGCAAGAGGATTGCTCACAGACAACGAAGGACTTCAGAGAAGCTGAAATTGAAGCCTATTCTGAAAAGATTGGAAGCACAAAATGAACTCTTATCTCAGTCCAATCAAATGTAAGTTCTATCATTGTTCGCCAGGAATCTATTTCCAATGATGTGTCACAAGTAAAAAATTCTCTGAAATGGCTTAATAAGGAAATGCGCAGCATGAAGGCAACACTTTCTGAGATTTTGAAGGCAGTGAGTTCTCCACCTTCTGGCACTCAGAGTGTTCCAGAAGCTATTCAAGTTCATGTTCAGACTCAGCAGCAAGCCGAAATACCCGGACCATCTGATGAGAATGTAGGGCCATCAGGGCCATCTCTCAGTGCAGAAGCTTCAGTACAGCCTACTGTGGATGAAAGGCCATCAGGGCAGAATCTTGAAGAGGAGCCTCATGTGGCAAATGACGTACCCTCTGAGGATCAATGGCCAGCAGAACAGGCTGAGGGTCTGTCATCTCTGGAGATTTCGGCAGCAGTTGGAGAGGCACAGGATGTAGTTCCCGAGCCTTCCACTCTTCCTACTCCAACCCCTCCTTCTCCACCCACCTCATCCACAGCTCCTCCAGCACCCCCTATTCCAAAAGGCCACGTTCACGACTAATCTCCTCTCCCACTCCTTTCACTTCTTCCACCACTCCTTTACCTTCCTCCTCTATTGAAGTTCTTCTCGGATCTTCTTTAGCTGGAGCTTCTCACTGGTCCCTCCTCCTCAGGACCAAGTGATCTTCCCACCATCACTCCTGACTCTTTAATTCATCCACTAGCACCTCCATCTTTCATCACTCTCCTCCTGAAGGTACCCAACTCACCCAAAGTGAGATCCATGGCATCAAGGATGAATTTGAAGAAGCAATTCTCAAATCTGTCCTAGCCACTGGAACTCACTCTCATAGGACTGGCTTTCCAGCCATGTCTCCAAAAGAAGGAGACTTACTTCACCCTTCCTGTCTCCTCCGATCCTTGCTATCCACCACTGTGGTTTTCCGTAGCCATAGAAAATAAGCACAAACCCTTTATGAGGAATATCTTCAAAAGGTGGTTTTTGCTCACATTTTTGGTTACCTTTCAAAATCTTTCCAACATCTTACTACCATTTTCCCTTACACTTCTCTTTCAAAGGCTCAATAGTCCAAAATTTTCTGTGACTGAAGCCAAAACTGAAGAGCAATGGGCTCGGACCAACAGTGCTTTGTACTCCCAATTCAAAGAGTACAAGCTGCCAGATATCCTCCCAGGGACGCCCCTCTCCCTCTGTATGAATGGTTCCAGATACATCTCAAGAACCTGTTTGGACCCTTCATTCAGAAAGAAATTAAGTTCATCAGGCATTATCAGATGTTCTGCAATTACTGCTATGTAAACAGCTTGGATGAACCTCAGTTGGGGCAGTTTCGTGTAGCCATCACAGCTCTGAAGTCGTCTCATTGTGAATCTCTTCAGGTGGACTTTGCTACCTTGAAGTTCCCAGACATTGTGTTCCTTCCACCTCTCCATTCCTTGATCATGGATTCATCGGTGGTACACTTGTCTTTGAGAGAGCTGCTAGAGTCATGGCCAGGTTGCATGTATATGAAGGCCGTGATCTTTCTTTCCAAAGATTTGTGTTCAAACACTATCTTGAGGGGCAGATTTCAACTGATATCCTTGCTCCCATTCTCTCAGAATGTGAAAGGCTGACCTTTGATGAGTGGCTCAAGCACTATCTGTTGTCTGCTCAGTAGCTTTCTGATCTGAATGACTCCCACGCCCGAGCAAATCTACCTCCTCTGACCCCTGGTGACTTTCTAGACGCAAATTCTCGTCACCTCATCAGGAATGCATTCGCAATCTGGACTGAGAGATTCAAGATATTTCATGATTTGCAGAAGGAGCTCCGGACTCATCAGATCTTCTATCCTATCAAGATGGCAAGTTTCTTCTCTTGCCAGCTTTGGGTCCTTCTCCACTTTCAAACTAGCCTTAGGATTGGATAAATATGGAGATTATTTCTGAGCAGTGGAAACTTCATCTCAAGAGGATGGCTCCCACTATGGGACCCTACTATAAATTGAGATTGGATCTTTTCAAGCTCATTTTGAAGAGTAGGAAAGATTGGCATTTCCTGTCATCCGACAGTTTGCCTCCTTGTTGTCTCCTGCCTTCTATCTTGATCCTTCTCTTCGACCTCAAGATCAATAGAAAAATTCACTTCTCTTGTCTTCATCTATTTCTTATTTTTCTTTGTCTCAGATTACCCTTTTGCTTAATGACAAAAGGGGGAGAAATACTTATGTCTGAAACATACTATATGTGGTTTTCACATTTTTTTACATACTTATTGTTGAGTTTTGTCATCACCAAAAAGGGGAGATTGATGATCAGATCATCCCCATGTAATTATAATTAATTACATATTTATTTTGGTGATTAACAAAACAATATCAAAGTTTTCTAACATGCATTTTATAAGTCTTAAGCACAGGAAATAAACAAGGAAAATCAAGCACATATGTAAGTACTAAATACTTATGTCAATAAGCCAGGTAAGTGCATTTCTCTAAGTCCACATCGACTTCTATTGAAAGTCACAACGATTTCATAAGTTTTAACGATTTCCTTGTAAGAATGGAAAGTCATGTTGTTTCAAACAAGTCGATCCTGTAACGATTCTATAAGTCATCGTAACAATTTCTTTAGAACTCGCAAACGACTTGCTCTCCGTAACGATTTCTTAAGTAATCATAACGATTTCTTCAGAACTTGCAACGACTTGCTCGCCGTAACGGTTTCTTAAGTAATCATAACAATTTCTTTAGAACTCGTAACGATTGCTTTTATAACGATTTCTTCAGAACTAGTAACGATTTGCTTCATAACGATTTCATAAGTCATTGTAACGATTTCTTCAGAACTCGTAACGATTTGCTTTTCATAACGATTTCATCAGAACTCGTAACGATTTACTTTTCATAACGATTTCATAAGTCATTGTAACGATTTTTTCAGAACTCGTAACGATTATTTTCATAATGATTTCATAAGTCATTGTAACGATTTCTTAAGAACTCGTAACGATTTGCTTTTCATAACGATTTCTCAGAACTCGTAACGATTTCTTCAGAACTCGTAACGATTGGTTTTCATAACGATTTCTTTAGAACTCGTAACGATTTGCTTTTCATAACGATTTCATAAGTCATTATAATGATTTCTTCAGAACTCGTAACGATTTGCTTTTCATAATGATTTCTTCAGTGAACACAACGACTTGCGTTCTGTAATGATTTGTTAAGGGTTTTACAACGATTTCTTTAGAGCTCATAACGACTTGATAAGTGTTCATAACGATTCCCTGTTGAAGACATAAACTGCTTTAACGATTTGCTCTCTAACGATTTCATAAGTCTATAGACAACGACTTTATGGTTTATATCGACTTGACATTTATCTTATCTCAAGAAGCGTTGACTAGTCAAAGTCCACGTATATATCTCTCTGACACTCCTGCATTTATGAGATCTGAACGTACCTCTGCATGCATGCAGGCGATATCGTCCATTATCGTGCTTACTCTGAATACGTCTTTTAGATTCAGCTATTTGGCTTTACTATTTTCATGACTATTTCTTTTAACGTTGACTGACATCAGAGACAGCTTAGCTGTCCGCTGTTCAAAATTGAAATTTGTGTAGATCTCTGATCCAGTTCCACTTTACAACGTTGGACAAATCAGAAGCCAAAGGATATTTCAGAAGATCTCTCATCTTTGCATGCTCAAGTGATCAAAAGGTTGTTGACTGAAAGCTTCCACGCATCATTCAGTCTAACGTCTACTTAAGAGAGAGACAACGGACACTTCAACGTACATATTTCAAATTGGAGATATAAATACAAGATAGAAGATCAGAAGAAACACATATATACAACGATAGATTGAAAACCTAGTTCAAGCTTTCAAATCTTCTAAAAGAATTCCAGAGCAAGAACCTCATTCCACTTTGCTTTCTCTCTTGCTCTCACTACACTGTAGTGAAAAATTTGAGAGAGCTTGTGTAGTTCTGAGAGTGTGCTTAGCTTAGATTCTTTGCTCTCAGTGCTAGTTGCTTCAGATCTTGGCTTGTTAAAAGCTTGATCTTATTCCATTCTCTTTGTGCTGTTCCCTTCGGTTGTGAAGGAAGACCTGGTGGTATCCAGGGTGCAGTTTTCCCTTCAGTTGTGAAGGAAGACCTGGTGGGGTATCTAGGGTGTTGTTATTCCCTTCGGGTGTGAAGGAAGGCCAGCTGAGCTGGGTGTTGTAGTGTCCTTAGGGGGACTATACCCTAGTTAGTAAAATCCTGAGTGGTTGCTCAGGGACTGGACGTAGGACTCCTAAGGAGAGGAGGTCCGAACCAGGATAATCCTTGTGCCATGTGATTGTTTTCTTTGTGTGATTGCCTTTCGAACTAACAACTACTAACCTCTATCGAAGAACGTTGTTGTGTGAATGTTTTGATTACAGGTACTAATCAATTATTTTTAAAAGACCCATTCACCCCCCTCTGGGCTCGTCAACTGGGCACCAATATCTGTGTAAATATGGCCAATTCTTTTTTATGTGATATGATCTCATTCTTGAAATCCTTGTCCATGCATATGAAAGTCAATATGTGATTCATTTGATATCCATGATAATTCTACTTTGTTCAGTCATTTCACTCATTAGAAATGCATGCATTTATATTCATCATGGTTCTGGGAAAGATTCTGCTTATTTAAAATGCTAATCATGTACATTAGTGCCCGCACATTGAGATGTAAATCCTACTGGCTAGTTTGCTCACCCCTATCTTCCTAAACATTTCAGAATTGTGAAGATGAGGAGCATGTTTTTGGAGGGGACTATTGGGTTTTATGTATATGTGTATGTTTTTTATGATGCACAATACAAATTGATGTTATGAAACATGGCAAGTAAATGTGTGAACATGTCTCAATTGATTGTCTAATTGTCCATCATATTTCACTAACAATGTTCTCAAATATAGGTGAGAAAGTGTGCAAGTCAAAGCACCAAAGTCAAGAGCAAAAGAACAAGAGAAACACAAAGGCAAGTGCCTGTCGACATCCCCAAAGAGCCTGTCAACAACTGGACACAGACAACTTCAGAAATCTTAGTGGAAGTGTGCCTGTCGACAGCCCCAAGGTGCTTGTCGACAGCCAAGCAGAGGGAGGTGAAACAGACTTCATGACAGGAGTACCTGTCGATAGACTCAGATCACCTATCGACAGATGAACATAGGAAACTGCCTCCCGGAAGTCCAGTCTTCTGGATTCTAAATCTGTCACCATCTGTCGACAGATGAACAGTGACCTAGTCGACAAACAAAGAGAAACCTCAAATACGAGAATGGATATGTTTCCTATGTGGTGTTTCCTTTTACCACGACTTCCCTACTTAAACACCCATATATAAGGATTGTTTTGAAGTATTTTCATACAGAGTAGCCACCATACAAAACCCTAGCATACTATCAAGAGAAAGATCTTTCTGCTGCTCTGCTTCAACCCTCCGTCAAGAGCGAAGAAGAACTATCTTTTGAGCGGGATTGAAGCCGGTTCGTCTGCGATTCAAGCTTCTACATCAACTCATACTTGTCAAGACGAAGTTTGAACTGCATCGGATGACCATCGTGAAGAGTTCCATATCAGGATTTGATACATCAACTAAGAACTCTTCTTTCTCTCTATTTTTCATATCTTGTGTGTGTGTTGTTGGGTCACGTGACTCTTGTGCTTGATTCACGTGGGTTACGTTGTTCTAATCGTGTGTTTACATCAGACGACGTGAGTGTGTGTGTTGTAGAGTAAAACTCGCTCATAAGCAGTCATTTCTGTGTGTGCGCGTGGACGGTGGTCGTAGGATACACAAGTTGTGTACTCCGAACCACCTTAAATCCTCGTGTCCTATGGTTTGCCCATTTTCACGTTAGTTGATTGGTAGGCACGTTGGTTCTACACACGTTAGATAGGCTATTCATATTCTATTCACAACAAGCACACTAACTGTATGTCAAATCAAACTTGAATCTGTTTAAGATTTTGATAAGTTTGTGTTGTCATCGAAAAGAAGGCAATTGTGGTTAGAATTTGTGGTAATCTATTCAACCCCCCTTCTAGATTACCATATAGGATAATTTCGCACATCTTTCAATTGGTATCAAAGTGAGGTTTCTCTGAATCACTGCTTTTAAAGCTTGATCTCACGATCAGGAGATTCTTGGTCTTATGGAATCCAACAAGGGGTTAATGCCCGAGGACACTCAGTGTCTAGGCCACCTTCTTCGATGGCACTGACTATCCTTATTGGAAAAAATCGCACGCAAGTGTTTCTTAGAGCTCAAAATTTCGAGCTATGGAAGATTGTCAACAAAGGAGCATACACCCTTCCAGAGGATGAAGATACCTGGACAAAGGACCAGATTGCGAAGCAAACTCTCAACTGGAGCGCCTTGAACATGATGCAGTGCGCAGTCCATCCCAAGGAGTATTCAAGAGTCTCCACATGCAACTCAGCAAAAGAGATGTGGGACAAGCTTGAACTCATATATGAAGGTACATCTGAGGTGATGGAAACCAAAGCAAGCATGCTAACATCTGAATATGAAATGTTAAAATGAAACATGATGAAACCATATCAGATATGTTTTCTAGATTCATGTAATAATCAATCGTCTGAAAGTTCTTAAGAAAGAATACTCAAAAAGTGACTTAGTTAGGAAGATACTTAAGTTCTTCCATCCTCATGGAACACTAAGGCCACTGTCATTGAGGATTCTAAAGATCTTTCAAAAATGAAATTAGATGAATTAATTGGCTCCCTGATGACATATGAAATAAATGTGAAAAGAAATGAAATTGAAGAAAACCCAAAAAATCATTGCTTTGAAAGCTTCCAACAAAAATTCTTCAAGTTCCAAAATGGATGCTCAACAAAAAGTGATGAGATCGAACATCTAGTGAGAGTGAGAACGATGAAATGGTAATGCTCACTAGACAGTCAAAAAAAATTCCTTAAATTTAAAAGGAAAGGCTCAGGTAACTCCAAATCCTTCCAGAAGAAAGATTTTTCAAATAAATTTGAGTCTAACAAAAAATCTGACATTGTATGCTATGAGTGCAAGAAACAAGGGCATGTGAGAGGAAAATGTCCGGAACTCAAGAAGAAATGAAGAAAGAGAAATTCACCTTCAAGAAAGCCAAGGCAATGTTGGCAACTTTGAGTGATGAAGATGAAGATGAGGACGCACAAGCAACCTCTGGAGATGAACAAATTCAATGTTTAATGGCTAGAAGTGACGACTCCAATGAGGTAAACTCTTCTTTTGAAAGTTATACTGTTGATGAATGGGAAGAAGCATACACTGTATTGTTTGAAAAATTCTGTGAATTTAAATCTAAAAACAAGGTATTGAAAAAGAAAATCAATTCTTTTGTCCATAACACAAACAATAATGAACAAATTGCATCCTTAAATAAAGAAATTGAGATGATGAAATCGATGAGGAAGTTCACAGTGAGGAAATGGACTGTCTGAAAGTGAAATTGCAAGAAATTCAAAAGGAAAGGAAAGTCTAACCAACTCTCTTGAATATGTTCAAAATGAAATCAAGAAACTCAGAAAAAGTTGGAACAAACTGAGAAGGAATTAAAACAAAAAACTGAAGATCGTACAAGATTTGTAAAAGGAAAACAAAATCTTGATGTTGTTTGGGTGCAAATGTCTATGTACCAAAGCATGGACTTGGGTATCAACCTGTTAAACCAAAGAAAATTGGAGAGAAACGTTGATAACTTCTTTTGCTGATCCTAGCCCAAGTACAAGCAAACTAGTCCCCTCAAAGAATAAGAAAAATCAAATCAAGGTAAGCAACATCAACTCAAACAAAGTCCTCAAGTGTTCAGAAGAACAAGCCACCTGTCGACAGGCTCAATGAAAGCTGTCGACAAGCATGGAAGACTGTTGCCAGGGACAGTCATCCAGGCAATGTTTGGGTAAAAAGAAAACAAATTTCTAAGAAAATTCTCATCATGCAGTATTTACAAGAAAATTGGTCATAAAGAAAATCAATGCTGGAATAACTCAAATAAACTAAAATGCAAGCAAATCTGGATTCCAAACATTTACTTTTTGGAATGAATGATACATTGGGACCCAAAGTATTTGGGTACCAAAACCTCTTGTCTGATCCATATATGTAGGAATGCCTAGCAGCCCAAAATCAAAACAAATGGTACTTGGATAGTGGCTGTTCGAGGCACATGACGGGCGACAAAGACAAATTTTATTTGCTGGTTGAAAAAGACGGAGGTCAAGTTGTCTTTGGAGGTAACAATAAAGGCCAGATCATTGGTGATGAACAGTCGATCTCCCTTTGGCTTTATCTGTATTTACACTGTCATCTTCATGCTTTGGCATATTTGGAAGGAAAGGTGCTCAAGAAGATTCGATGCTACTCACAATAATATGGGGATTATCATCAGCAACATCAAATTGTTATTGCTCATTCTCTATCTAAAATCCACTTCAAGGTTGAGCTTAGCGACCATGAGAGGCAATTATCCATAGCTTCGGTTTTACTCCTTTGTGTTCTGTCAAGCAACTAAAGTTTATTCGTTGGATACCTCCTATAATGATTCAGCCTGAACGTGGATGGCGCATGCAAAGGAAACCCAGGCGATTGTGGAGGAGGTGGTGTATTCGAGACTCTAATGGTCGTATTCACATGGCTTTTTATCATTTCTATGGTGCTGGAACAAGTATGATTGTGGAAGTCCGTGCTCTTTGTGATGGCCTGAGGTTAGCTGCTTCCTTGGGTTACAGAATATCAGTCATCTATTCGGATTCTCAGGTGTTGGTTAACTCTATCCGTGAGGGAAACATGGTCTCTTGGCGCTCGTTTAAATGGTGGAGCGCAGCCAGATCGCTCCTCAGCAATGATCGCTCCATCTTATCTCATGTGTATAGGGAAACCAATCAAGTTGCGGATGCCCTTGCAAGTCGAGCTGTTAAGTCTAGGTGCAATGAGTTGTTTTATGGGACGATTTGTTTACCTAAATCTTGTAAAGGGCCGATGGTTATTGATAGATCTGGCCTTATGCATGTTAGATTAGTCTAGTGGGGCATGCCCCATAATTTTCTGTAATACCCTTTATCATAATTTTGGCCATGATGCCCTCACTGATGGAGTGAGAGCATTCTCCCCTTTTTGTGGGAGGGTGTACTCTCCTAGTTGGCACTGAGGACCTTTTGCCAAAAAAAAAAAAAATAGTCTATCCCCATGTAATTTAAATTAATTACATTTCTATTTTGGTGATTAACAAAACCATGTCATTTTGATAAATATCAAACCCTTGATTAAGGTCAATAACGTATTTTCTACAAGTCTTAAGCACATGAAATAAGATCAAAGGAAAACAAGCCAAAACAGGTAAGAATCTTCATACTATAGAAGCATATTTGTCTAAGTACACATCGGTTTCTTTTATAAATCATAACGATTATAGTAGAACTATAACGATTCCTTAGTGATCACAACGATCTCGCTATCATAACGATTCGTTTAGTAATCATAACGATTTGCTTTGTGCATCGACTTCTTAAGTAATCATAAGGATTCCTTTAAATCTCATAACGATTTGCTTTGCGCATCGACTTCTTAAGTAATCGTAACGACTCCTTTAAGCGATCGCAATGATCTTGCCATCGTAACAATTTCTTTATTGTCGTAACGACTCCTTTATTGTCATAACGATTCCTTTAGTCATCGTAACGATTTCTTTATTGTCGTAATGATTCCTTTAGTCATCGTAACGATTTCTTTATTGTCGTAACAATTTCTTTATTGTTGTAACGACTCCTTTATTGTCGTAACGATTCCTTTAGTCATCGTAACGATTTCTTTATTGTCGTAACGATTTCTTTATTGTCGTAACGATTTCTTTATTGTCGTAACGATTTCTTTATCATCGTAACAATTCCTTTTTTTGTCGTAACGATTCCTTTAGTCATCGTAACGATTTCTTTATTGTCGTAACGATTCCTTTATTGTCGTAACGATTCCTTTAGTCATCGTAACGAATTCTTTATTGTCGTAACGATTCCTTTAGTCATCGTAACGATTTCTTTAGTGATCACAACGATTCTTTTATATCTCATAACGATTTGACTATATCAACCTTGATCACAACGATTCTTTCATATCTCATAACGATTTGTTGTTAAGTGACAACAATTTTATTGCATAACGATTTCATAAGTCATAAATTCATCGATTTCATATTAATCAACTTGACATATGACTTATCCTTTCAAAGGGTTGAATAGTCAAAGTCTTCGCACATATCCTTCTGTTAGTTATGCATTTAATGAAGACTGAACGTATCACTACATATATGCAGACGATATCGTCCATTATCATGTCTATCTTGTATGCATCTTTCAGAACAGCAAAATAGCATTACTATTTCGATGAATATTCACACTAACGTTGACTGACAACAAGAGACAGTCCAGCTGTCTATTATTCTAGCTTACTTTGTGTGCAGGTCCCTGTCAGCTATTCATCTCACAACGTTGGACCTTATAGAAGCCAAAGGACACTTCAGAAGATCCTATCTCTTTGCGTGTTCAAATGGATAAAGGACTGTTGACTGGAAGCTTCCAAGTGCCACTCAGTCTAACATCCGCCAAAAGCTAGAGACAATGGATACTTCAACGTTTAGATTTCAAATTGAAGATTTATATATTGAAGAAAGTAACTCCAGAAGAAAAAGGCAGACAGATAGAGAACGACAGTCACCACAAAAGAAACTCTCTGATCATCAAGTCTTCTGTGATTCTCAAGAAAGAGCCAGCCTCATTCCATTATATTAGCTCTTTGCTCTCTGCATTGTTTGTAGATTTTCGAGAGAGCTTGTTTGGTTCTGAGAGTGAGCTTTTATTGTAGATCTCATTGCTCTCAGTCCCTAGCTTCAGATCTTGGCTTGTCAAAGCTTGATCTAGGGGCTTAATCTCATGCTTACTTTCTTTTGTGTGTGTTCCCTTCGTGTGTGAAGGAAGACCTGGTGGAATCTAGGATATGTGTTCCCTTCTGTTGTGAAGGAAGACCTGGTGGGGCATCCAGGGTGTTGTTTGTATTCCCTTCGTGTGAAGGAAGACCAGCTGCGGCTGGGTGTAAGGGTCCTTAAGGGGGACAGTACCCTTGGTAGTGAAATCCTGAGATATTTCTCAGGGACTGGACGTAGGACTCCTAAGGAAAGGAGATCTGAACCAGGATAATTCTTGTGTTGTGTGATTGCTCTCTGTGTGATTGTTGATTATTCTAACTATAACTAACATCCATCTAAGTGTATTTCTCTGTGAACGTTGTTAGTGAACAGGTATTAGCTGAAAATTTCTTAAAGACCCATTCACCCCCCCCCCCCCCTCTGGGCTACCTAACTGGGAAACAAGTGGTATCAGAGCGAGTCTCTTCGACAAAAAAAAGATCCAACGATCTTAAGAGTAAAGATCCATGGCAGCTCAAGGTCACAGTGAAGGTCAGACGGTCAACCGACCACCATTGTTTGATGGAGAAGGCTGTGCTTACTGGAAAACAAGAATTGAATATTTTCTACAAGGTCATGACTACCAGATATGGTCCATAGTTGAGAAGGTGATCTCCTAGTCACCAACGAGAAAAAGCAGTGGACAGATGATGATAAGAAAAGATATCTCTCAACTGTAAGGCAAAAAGTATTTTGTGCTGTGCCCTCAGCAAAAAGGAGTTCAACCAGTATCTTCCTGCAAATCCGCAATGGAGGTGTGGGAGAAATTAAGAATCACCTATGAAGGCACTGACAAGGTTAAAGAGACCAGGATAGATATTCTGGTAACTCAGTATGAGAGGTTCCAGATGCAGCCAGGAAAATCATAACCCAAATGTTCAGTAGATTCACAGACATTACAAACGGTTAGCTGGACTTGGGAAGACATATGAAATTGGAGATATGGTTAGGAAGATCGTCAGATCTCTTCCATCTACATGGACTCCCAAAGTAACAGCCATTGAGGAAGCCAACGACTTGAAAAGGATGTCTTTAGAGAAGCTCATTGGGTCCCTTATGGCCCATGAGATCAACATGGAAAGGTTGGGAGAGTCCTCAAGCAGAAAGAAGCATCCAAATGCTCTGAAAGCAGAAGAAGATAGATTAGAAGAGTCATCAGAAGAAGATGAGATCTCAAGCAACTGCGAAGATGAAGAAGCAATGCTGTCAAGAAGATTGCAGCGCATTCTAGCTAAGAAGAAGAAGTTCCAGTCTGGTAAAAGACACTTCAAGAAAAATAAGAACTTTAAGAAACCAGATGGAAAAGATCAGAAGAAGGGCGATGCGACGACCCTCATACCGGTACGATTATACCAATCCACATCGGTATAGTGAGTCCCGTCACAGTGGGACATTTACCCAACACTAGTACACATGGCTGAGATGCTCATAAATATAAATATAGAGTAGCGAAGTAAAAGAACTACTTGTCATTTCATTTCATCATCCACATTTAACATACATGGCTCGAATAACAATTTAAAGATAACTAAAGTCCACATAAATGAAGTGCTAAATTAAAGTAAATAGTTTGTTCATACTACATAAAAGTTCATTACAATGCCTCATTACATACTATGAAAGCAAAAGTCACAACGTCGACTCCACCAAGCTACTCGCCACGCTCGGAGTCACTCTCCACTGTCTCCTCAAAGGTGTCGGGTCACCAACTAAACCTATACGCCGAAGCAAGGAGTGAGTCTAAAGACTCAGCAATAACTCCATACACATCATTCATGCATACATCACAGTAGGTTCTACATTCCAATTCACGAAGCAAAATTATAGCATCTTGAACATTGATAAGACAACCTATCATGGTATTTTAAAAAAATTTAAAACATAATGGTACACGATTAAACATTCCAAAATAAACATCCTATCACATGCTTACTACTCATTTAATCACATTAAGCTACAACATGATAGCACTAACATGGGATTTCTCACATGCATAAAAGGAACATTCCTATTATGGTTTCTAACATCTTACACATGCACACCATCATTTCATACACTTTAAGTTTTTGTTTTGACATGGATTTAGCAATTCACATCCCTTCGCATGAGAGCGACATTCCCGAATATACTACACATGATAACACTGTTAACATGGATTTGTTCACACATAATGAGACATACTCCTTTCATGGATTCTACATATTTTTACACCTATAAAACATCATCATAAACATTAGGTTGCTGTTATAACATTATTTCACATTAACATATCATGGATCACAATTTCACAATCTAACACATTGGTTTCACAGTTTGCACAATTATTCATTCACATAGTTCTCTTTTTACACATTGCACATTTACACATATTCACACTACACAATTTCACATATTCACATTCACATTTCACAATTTAGTGTCGTGACACATAGTCCAAACCACCATTAGAAGGACACATCACATACACATAACACATAGACGCCACCTAGGCAATACATGTGACGACTCTTGGACTGCGCAGACCGGGAGAACAAGTCTCCACCCAAACCAGTGGTACTTGTTCATCTCCAGATTTCATCCTAATGCCCTTAGGATCTTAACACATTGAACCTTCCCATGGGGATTTTTTCATGGTACGGTTCCACGGCCCTCTGTGGAAGCGTGTCACACATGGCACATCTTAAACATTACACATTCTGATTTAACACACATATTACACATGTCTTTACATTCTCCCACTTATACACATGGCTCTGTTTTCCTATTCATGATACTGTTGTTGACAAAATCAAACATTCAGTACCTTACACTAATCAGGTTGAAACATATATAATCAACCATGTTCATATTAGCATGCGTTGAACACTCGTTTCGCATGCAATTTCATAGAGCACTCTATAGTTATCCAAATAACATGAAATCATACTATTTGCAGTTCATGACCTCCATGCAAATTTCATATTTTTATGAGTTATCATATATTTACAGAAATTAGAACATTCAGTCTCATGCTATTCATAATTCAATTTAACATGGAACATAACATGAATATCAGATTTGACAGTTCACAACCTTGAACCTACATACACATTGTCACAGGAATTCCCCCGGATTTATGGCACAACACACAATTTACTGTAAATTTTACAAAACCTATGCACGTTTTATTTCCAAAACAGAAATTGCAATAAATCACCTGAGCATGAAATTTTCCAAATTTCAAACATAGACTGAAATACCTACTCATGGTCTAAACAAAATTATGGCATTCAAGCTCCTTAGAATTACGCAACAGTAACTAACATGATCAAGGTCTTATCATACATGCATTTTCATAAATAAAACCATTCATGCCATTTACAGAAATTCAATAAGAGTCTCACCACACATTCCAACCATTCATATTACATAACATATACGTTTACAATATCCTCATGCGAAATCTTTCAGAAATTATTCATATAGAAGGAAGAACAACTCATGTTCTATCCTGAAGAACTTAACGGCATAGTTTGGCCGTTAAAGGAGCTTAAAGGCATCATCGCTGGCCGTATTGAAGATCTTAACGGCAAGGGATCTTGCCGTCAAGTTCAGGTATGTGCAAAAATACAGACCCGAGCTCCAAACAAGCAGAATTGGGGGGGGGGGATCCAGGACACGATAGAATCTCATAAAAATAATAAACCCTACTAGACACTACATGGAAAGTGGATGGGTTACTTGCCTCTTAAATCTCCAAAGGGATCGAAGGTGTCGTTGAAGCTGTCCTTTGGGCAGTCCCAAGAAGCCACCAAAAGAGCTCTCCTCCGGTTTCTGTGGTGTTGTAGCTTCCAGTCCGTGGTCGGGGATGTCTCCTCCTATGTCCAAGCTAGCTTCTAGTGTTGTAGATCGCCGGATGAAGCTCCAAACCGCCGGATCAAAGCATGCAAAGTCCACTCTCCACCAGTTCGAGCTAGGGTTTTCTCTTCCTCTTGCAAAAGGCCAGAGAAGTCCTTGCAGGTTTCAAAGGGTTTAGTTTATAGGAGAATGGGTTGGGACATTATGCAGGGTGATGTGAAGGCCTGATAGCCGTTGGGGACATCTCCCCATGGCTGGGCTTGCTTGCACCCGGAACTCTGGGGTCTGCAGCACATGTAGGTCAAAGATATTAACGTCCATATCTATGGCCGTTTATTTAAGTATTAACGTCAATCGATATAGACGTTGACTATCATGGACGTCCACCATGTTGACGCCAATTGCCCTTCGGCCCAGAACTTAAAAACAGCGAAAACCATGCGTACGATTATATATATATAGACTTGCAATATATTTGGTATAGTATCACACCATCACAACATGCAAACATACAATATTTAACACCATTACACACATGCACCATAAGTTCACTAACCAATACGTACCGTTGTGACGGCCCTCATTATACCGGTACGGTTATAACCCACGTCGGTATAGGGAGAGTCCTCACAGTGGGACATTTACCCAAACGATACAAACAGCTGAGATACACGCGAATATACAACAGGGTAGCGGAAGTAAAAGACAACTGTCCTCATTTATTCATCATCCACATTAACATACATGAAATTCGCAATTAACATTAAGAGCTAAAAGTTCACATAATTAAATTGCTGAAATTTCAATACATAATGTCCACACTTATACATTCTTTTCATGATAACTCTAGTACAACGTTCAAATTACATACTATGAAATGCACAAGTCACAAAGAACTCCAAAGACTAATCTCCAGCTCGGAGTCCGTCTCCACTGTCTCCTCCAACGGTGCCACGTCACCAACTACCCTGTACGCCGAAGCAAGGAGTGAGTCTAAAGACTCAGCAAGCAACACTACTCATAACATACACGTATAAGTCATAGCGGTTTCTACATGCACATTCAAATTTTCAACACATGGCATGCTAGTCATTTGAAAGTTTCAACCTATCATGAAAGTTTTACAAATTAATACATGGATCATGCTTTCAGATTTCTAAGAATAAAACTTACCTATCACATGCTCTCTATTCAATTTACTCGTGAAATTTTGCCTTTAAAGAACCAAGACATGAGAGCTACCAACATGAACACTGTGCATATATGGAAGGAAAACACAACTAGCATGAGTTACATGTTTTTAACGTACATACATAGACATTTTCACATGCTTTAAGTTGCTGGTTTCACATGGTTTAATGGCTGTAAACCTACACATGAGAGCTACAATGTTGTTTAAAACATACCATGTGAACAACCAATCATGCTATTTTGTACAAGTGCTCATCAATTATCCTAACATGAATTCTAGACATCTTCGCACATATAAACATGATGATAACAACATGAAATTACTGATTTCACATGGTTTCAGATTGTCTCACATGGATTTCAATGTCATATTCCCACATTTTTAGTTTCACATTTTCTTTACACAAGTTTCCAATTCACATGGTTACACTTTACACATACACATTTCACATGGTTCACTTACACATTAACACATGAACACATACACATTACACATTCACATTTTAGGTGTCGTGACACATAGTCCAAACCACCAAAGAAGGACATATACACATCACATTACACATAGACGCCATCTAGGCATTTCAATGGCGACTCTTGGACTGCGCAGACCGGGAGAACAAGTCTCCACCCTAACCAGTGGTACTTGTCCACCTCCAGGATTTCCCCCTAATGCCCTTAGGGTCACTTACACATTGAACTTTCTCAGGGGGACTTTTCCCTGATACGGTTCCACTGCCCTCTGTGGAAGCAATGCACACTTTGCACATTTACACATTTTACCGATTTTACACATAGTTTGACACATGCACTCTCAATTCATTTACTTTCTCACTCACATGCACATTCTTGTTTTCCTATCAGGACACTACAGATTTCAGGAGTTTAACACACAGTAAATTCACCAATCAGGTTGTGTTTAAACAATATCTAACCACCTTACGATAACATACATAGATTTTTACATTTCACATGGAAAGTACATAACTCCTTATACACTGGTCCAAATGACCTAAAATTTTAACCACATGCTATTTTCGGGTTCAAGATCATACATTCAATTTTTCAGATTTTTCTGAGCTAAATGGAATTTACAGTAAATAAAACACCTATTTAGCATGCCATTCAAATTAAGTTGATATGGAGTTAACACCATCATGCATTTTGCCACTGACTGTCTGAACAGAGACTACTGTTATATGCATGATCTGAGAATACAAAATTACCCTAAATCATACAACCATAGATCGATCATCACAAATCTATCTTGCATGCCTTTTTATTTACCGAACCGAATTTATCAGCAATTTATGCAAGCATGGACAATATCAAAAATGGGTATACGTATACTGATCCACTAATCTTCATGATCTGATAAAACTTAGGGCATTCAGACTAGTCCTAATCATAAAACATGGATTGGCAAGATTATCAACAATCATGCTTGAAATTTCATGGGAGAGTAATTTCTAACATTCACCACCACACATCACACTCATCCACACACCACATTTAACAGTATACATAGTGTATAGGGTTACCATATATCCTCATCACGGAAACCATACCGAAAATAGTTGTATAGGAAGGGCAGAACAGGTCACTGTTCTGTCCAGAGGAACTTGGCGGCGGTCTTTGGCCGCTAACTCAGTGTTAGCGGCATGGTCGATGGACGCCAAGCATAATCTCAGCGTCCAGTGACCTTGCCGTCGATGCAGGTCTGTGCAGAACACAGACCCGAGCTCTCAAGTTGGGGTGAATTTGGGGGTCTAGGACACGAGGGAAAATCATAAAAATTGTAGAATCGACCTAGACACATACGGGGACGTTATGTTAGGTTACTTGCCTCTAGAAATTGCTTCAATGGATCAAAAGTGCTGGTGAAGCCCTCCTTGGGAGTCCCAAGAAGGTGCAGAACGTCCTCCAAGATCTCCTCCTCCGGGCTCCTGGATGATCTCCACAGCAAGGAAACGTCGGGGAGGTCTTCTCCTTCAGTCCAGCTAGCTTCTTGTCGAGGAAGATGGCCGGATCCAGCTTCAGAGGTTCAGATTTTGGGCTGCAAAGAGGGGGTTTCCTCACAGTCCAGAACTAGGGTTTTTCCTCTTGTTTCTCTGCAAAGGGTGAAGAGAGGGCTGGGGAAGGCAGATCCGGGTTCAACATATGGGAGAGGCCTCTCTCTCCCACTCACAAGGTGACAAGATGGCTCTCAGAGCCGTTGGGGACAGCTCCCCAATGGGTGAGCTCCCTTGTTTCCAGAATTTCTGGCTCTGCAACGCATGCAGGTCAGAGAAATAGGCGTCCATATCGTTAGACGCCAGGATTAGTGTTGGCGTCCATGTCTGGACGCTGACACCACCTCAACGGCTAGGGGTTGACGCCAATCTGGCCTTCGGCCAGAACTCTAAAACATGCAGAAAACTATGCATGCCATGCATGTATACATGCAATATGTATATGGTAGTGTATTCATACTATCACCATTCAATACATGCATTATTTACATCTAGTATAAACATATGCACACGTAATTGTACTAATTAATACGTACGTAATATGTATATACATACACAAGCACAAACATACATACACAAATACAAATAATGCGACAGAAATTCGAGGGCCTTACACCCTCTCCCCCTTAAAGAAACTTCGTCCTCGAAGTTAGAACGACACTACTCAAACAAAAGGGGATACTTCTTCTTCATCGCATCCTCAAGCTCCCAAGTAGCCTCCTCTCGTGAGAAGTTCCGCCATAGGACCTTCACCGACGCAATTCTCTTGTTCGGAGATGCTGAACCTTCCGGTCAAGAATGGCTACTGGTTGCTCGACATACGAAAGATCTGGCTGGATCTCCACTGGCTCATGACTAATCACATGAGACGGATCTCGGACATACTTCCTGAGCATAGATACGTGGAATACAGGGTGAACGCTAGCCAAAGCTGGGGGTAATGCTAGCTCATATGCCACGCTGCCCAAACGTCTGAGAATCTCATATGGGCCAATGAATCTGGGCTTAGCTTGCTATGCCTGCCAAATCTGACGACACCACGAGTAGGCGATATCTTCAAGAAGACATGATCGCCAACCTCGAACTCCAAATCCTTCCTTCTGTTGTCGGCATAACTCTTCTGCCTATCCTGTGCCGCAACAAGCCTCTTCCTGATAAGGGATCTTATCCGAAGTTTCCTGAACTAACTCCGGTCCGATCAACTGCCTATCACCAGTCTCCTCCCAACATAAAGGAGATCTGCAGGGCCTACCATACAACGCCTCGAATGGAGCCATACCAATACTAGCATGAAAGCTGTTGTTGTATGCGAACTCCACAAGAGGTAAATGACGCTCCCAATCATCCTTCCAATCCAGAACACACGCTCTCAACATATCCTCGAGCGTCTGGATAGTCCTCTCGGACTGTCCATCGGTGGGGATGAAACGCCGAACTGAGCTTAAGCTCCGAACCTAACGCATCCTGAAGACCCTTCCACAATCTCGAAGTAAATCTCGGATCTCGATCCGAAATGATCGACTTCGGCACACCATGCAATCTAATGATACCACTAACATACAATCTAGCTAAACTCTCTACCGACTGCTTCTTCTTCATGGGCAAGAAATGAGCAGTCTTCGAGAATCTATCTACAACAACCCAAATCGAGTCATTGCCCCTTCTAGATCGAGGCAAACCCGAAACGAAGTCCATAGTGACAGCTTCCCACTTCCACACTGGGATATCCATCCTCTGCATAAGGCCGGATGGTCGCTGCCGCTCGGCTTTCACTTGCTGACATACTAGACATCTAGACACATAATCCGCAACATCCTTCTTCATGCGGACCACCAAAATGATCTCTTCAGGTCTTGATACATCTTAGTGTTACCCGGATGAATAGAGAATCGCGATCTATGAGCCTCCGCTAACACATGCTCACGGACATCTACTACATCAGGGACACAGACACGGTGCTGAAATCTAATCACACCGTCCTCATCACGAGCAATGCCTGCCTTACCCACTAACTCTAACAATCTAGGGTCGGCTTTCTGCTGCTCAATCACCTCATCCAAGACTGAGGATCTAAGGGATAGCTGAGCTACAAAAGCCTGACACAGCGATGGCTCTAACTCGGTCATAGAGCACGCTGCATCCTCCAACATCTTCCAATCCTGCTGGAGCGAAGACCTCTTTCTACTAAGAGCATCCGCTACGACGTTCGCCTTTCCAGGATGATACTGAAGGTCGAAGTCATAGTCCTTCAAGAACTCAATCCATCTCCTCTGCCTCAGGTTTAATTCCTTTTGGGAGAAAAGATACTTCAAGCTCTTGTGGTCGGTAAACACCTCAAATCTGACACCATAAAGATAGTGCCTCCAGATCTTTAGTGCATGAACCACAGCTGCGAGCTCCAAATCATGAGTCGGATAGTTCTCTCATGCTCCTTCAACTGACGAGAAGCATAAGCCACTACCCTATCTTGCTGCATGAGCACACAGCCTAAACCAATCTGAGATGCATCCGTATAAATGGCAAAACCTTCTGGACCACTAGGCAATACCAATACCGGAGCAGAAGTAAGCTTAGCCTTCAATAGCTGAAAGCTACGCTCACATGCCTCAGACCATACGAACTTCTCACCCTTCCTGGTCAGCTTTGTCAAAGGGGCGGCGATGGATGAGAAACCCTCAATGAATCGCCGATATAACCAGCTAACCCAATGAAACTACGAATCTCCGAAGGAGTCTGGGGAATCTCCCAATCCATAACTGCTTGGACCTTGCTGGATCAACAGCTACACCAGCGCCGGAGATCACATGCCCGAGAAAGGAACCTCGCGCAACCAGAACTCGCACTTGCTGAACTTCGCATACAGCTTGTGCTCACGGAGAACCTCTAAGACTAACCTCAAATGCTGACGGTGCGTGGCCTCATCCGGAGAATAGACCAACACGTCATCAATGAACACAACAACAAAGCTATCTAAATACGGACTAAACACCCGGTTCATGAGATCCATGAACGCTGCAGGGGCGTTGGTCAATCCGAAAGGAAGAACCAAGAACTCATAATGTCCATAACGGGATCTAAATGCCGTCTTGGACACATCCTCACTCCTAATCCGCAGCTGATGATAACCAGATCGCAAGTCAATCTTAGAAAAGACTGATGCATCCTGCAACTGGTCAAACAGATCATCAATCCGAGGTAAGGGGTACCTGTTCTTCACAGTCACTTGGTTCAACTTCCTATAGTCAATACACAACCTAAGTGACCCGTCTTTCTTCTTGACGAACAATACAGGTGCGCCCCAAGGGGAAACACTAGGGCGAATGAATCCCTTATCAAGCAATTCTTGCAATTGCTTCCTCAACTCGGCTAACTCTGCAAGGGCCATCCGATATGGGGCCTTCGAGATAGGAGAGGTGCCTGGAAGCAACTCTATAGTAAACTCTATCTCCTATCCGGTGGCAATCCAGAC
Source organism: Colocasia esculenta (assembly GCA_014218235.1). Classification (NCBI taxonomy): domain Eukaryota; kingdom Viridiplantae; phylum Streptophyta; class Magnoliopsida; order Alismatales; family Araceae; genus Colocasia; species Colocasia esculenta. Next base: position 72,518,077 of record CM024756.1, read on the forward strand.
AAGTCATCGGGAAAGACATCTGGAAAATCCTGCACCACATCGATCTCTGCAAGAGTCAGTGACGAACCAGCATCGGGTACTAGCATAACGCTGGCAAGAAATGCGTCACAACCCTTGTTCACCATGCGCATCGCCTTCATGGCGGAGATGACTAACTTTCCCGCTAAGTTCTTTGGCAAGGGATGAGAGAACTCGTCCTCACCAGGAATGCGGAAAACAATCCTCTTCCGACGACAATCCACTAACGCATAGTGCTCCTCTAGCCAATCCAGACCAAGAATAGCATCATAGTCCTTCATCTTTAGCAAGAAGAAACACCCATCTAGGATTCTATCCTCAATGCACACAGGTAACGACGGAATGCACTTCCTAGTCGATACCGTACCCGCAGGGGTGTGCACAGACAAAGGGACCTCTAACTCCTCAGACTCTACGCCTGACTCTAGGGCTAACTGCCTAGCGAACCGCTCGGAAATGAACGAGTGAGTAGCACCCGTATCAAACAAAACCGAGCGTGCACACCTAAAAGCAAAACCGTACCTTCGGTGACATGCTCCGCCTGCTCGGCGTCCTCGCGTGCCAAAGCAAACACTCGAGCTGGGGCTCGAGGCCTTCCTGGTCTTCCTGTAGCTGGCGCGGCTGCCGCTACTGCTGGGGTGGCGCTCCACGCTGAGCTCCCTGCTGAAGTCTTGGGCAATCCTTGATCTTGTGGTCGCTGCTCCGCACTTCAAGCATCTACCCGCTACCAACCAACACTCGGAACCACCATGTGTCTTCCGCAATGGGGACACTCTTTCTTCACACCAGGGGAACGTACAGAAGGTACCTGAGAGTTGCTGACTGTCACGGATCGCTGCGGTGTCTGGTACACCGTTTTCTTCTTATCCTGCCGCTGGAATGTCGCTGTCGGCCTCTTCTGCGAAGCCTTCTTTTCCTCCAGATATTGCTCCATTTCTCCCTCCTTCCTGCAGGCAGCACTAAGGGCCTCGTCCAACGTGCAGTGGTCAAACGCCACGAGTCTCGTCCGCAGTGATGGCTTGAGTCCCATCACGAATTTCTTCGACTTCCTGCGCTCATCCTCTACGATATGCGGTGCATACTTAGAAAGTTCAGAAAACCTTGCCTCGTATTCCAGCACGGTCATGGAGCCTTGCGTCAGGAGAGAAATTCCTGCTCCATTTTGTCCTGGATATGCTCTGGGACGAACTTGGCTCGAAAGAGTCTCACGAACGCGTCCCACGTCACGTCTACTGCTCCGTCCTCAAAGCGTGTACGTAGTAGGGAGGACCACCATACATCCGCTCTCTCCTGCAATACACCTTCATAAGCACCAACTAACAAATTCTAAATTAAGCAGAACATAAACATACAAAATTAAAAGTCTACCTGTAGCATGTAGGTGGCTAATGTCACCTTATCCTCATCAGGGCACCTGATGGCTCGGAAGATTTTCTCTGTCTCCCTTAACCAACTTTCTGCCATTAATGGATCACTCTCCCCCTTAAAAGAGGGTGGGGTCATCCTCTTGAATCGCTCCATGATGGGAGGTCCACCATGGTCCTGAGCTGGTGCCTGAGCCTGCTACATTAAACAATAAACAATATACGATAAACACAATATCATGCAATTTAAATAGCAAACTACTTAGTTGTTTCATTATTCTACCTGGGCCTCCAACTGTGCCTGGAGTGCTGCCTGGGTATGAGCCTGCGTCTGCATGGCTTGTACCAGACCTTGCATGAATACTCCGTAATCCACAGGCGGCGGTGGGGGAAGTACAGGGCCTCGTGGTGCTGGGGCCTGTTGCTCCGCCTGCTCATCACGTCGCGGCTCGTCCTCACGGGCCGACGCTCCACCACGCCTACCTCTCGAAGCCATGGCTGTAATAAATTTCAGCCAACATTAGAGCTAGGTTACTAAGTTTTCTAACCATTTTCTTATCTATCTTTCACTTCTTATTAGTGTTTTCTACACATGTGGACATACTTAGCATGCAATGGGGATGATGACTTAGGTATATTCATGTGCAATCTCAACCGGTCGCTCTGATACCAATCTCTGTGACGGCCCTCATTATACCGGTACGGTTATACCAACCCACGTCGGTATAGCGAGAGTCCTCACAGTGGGACATTTACCCAAACGATACAAACAGCTGAGATACACGCGAATATACAACAGAGTAGCGGAAGTAAAAGACAACTGTCTCATTTATTCATCATCCACATTAAACATACATGAAATTCGCAATTAACATTAAGAGCTAAAAGTTCACATAATTTAAATTGCTGAAATTTAAATACATAATGTCCACACTTATACATTCTTTTCATGATAACTCTAGTACAACGTTCAAATTACATACTATGAAATGCACAAGTCACAAAGAACTCCAAAGACTAATCTCCGCGCTCGGAGTCCGTCTCCACTGTCTCCTCCAACGGTGCCACGTCACCAACTACACCTGTACGCCGAAGCAAGGAGTGAGTCTAAAGACTCAGCAAGCAACACTACTCATAACATACACGTATAAGTCATAGCGGTTTCTACATGCACATTCAAAATTTTCAACACATGGCATGCTAGTCATTTGAAAGTTTCAACCTATCATGAAAGTTTTACAAATTAATACATGGATCATGCTTTCAGATTTCTAAAAATAAAACTTACCTATCACATGCTCTCTATTCAATTTACTCGTGAAATTTGCCTTTAAAGAACCAAGACATGAGAGCTACCAACATGAACACTGTGCATATATGGAAGGAAAACACAACTAGCATGAGTTTACATGTTCTTAAGTACATACATAGACATTTTCACATGCTTTAAGTTGCTGGTTTCACATGGTTTAATGGCTGTAAACCTACACATGAGAGCTACAATGTTGTTTAAAACATACCATGTGAACAACCAATCATGCTATTTTGTACAAGTGCTCATCAATTATCCCTAACATGAATTCTAGACATCTTCGCACATATAAACATGATGATAACAACATGAAATTACTGATTTCACATGGTTTCAGATTTGTCTCACATGGATTTCAATGTCATATTCTCACATTTTTAGTTTCACATTTTCTTTACACAAGTTTCCAATTCACATGGTTACACTTTACACATACACATTTCACATGTTCACTTACACATTAACACATGAACACATACACATTACACATTACACATTCACATTTTAGGTGCCGTGACACATAGTCCAAACCACCAAAGAAGGACATATACACATCACATTACACATAGACGCCATCTAGGCATTCAATGGCGACTCTTGGACTGCGCAGACCGGGAGAACAAGTCTCCACCCTAACCAGTGGTACTTGTCCACCTCCAGGATTTCCCCCTAATGCCCTTAGGGTCACTTACACATTGAACCTTCTCAGGGGGACTTTTCCCTGATACGTTCCACTGCCCTCTGGAAGCAATGTCACACTTGGCACATTTACACATTTTTACCGATTTTACACATAGTTTGACACATGTCACTCTCAATTCATTTACTCTCACTCACATACATTCTCTGTTTTCCTATGGACACTACAGATTTCAGGAGTTTAAACACAGTAAATTCACCAATCAGGTTGGTTTAAACAATATCTAACCACCTTACGATAACATACATAGATTTTTACATTTCACATGGAAAGTACATAACTCCTTATACACTGGTCCAAATGACCTAAAATTTTAACCACATGCTATTTTCGGGTTCAAGATCATACATTCAATTTTTCAGATTTTTATGAGCTAAATGGAATTTACAGTAAATAAAACACCTATTTAGCATGCCATTCATAATTTAAGTTGATATGGAGTTTAACACCATCATGCATTTTGCCACTGACTGTCTGAACAGAGACTACTGTTATATGCATGATCTGAGAATACAAAATTATCCTAAATCATACGACTAGATCGATCATCACAAATCTATCTTGCATGCCTTTTTATTTACCGAACCGAATTTATAGCAATTATGCAAGCATGGACAATTTATCAAAAATTGGGTATACGTATACTGACCCACTAATCTTCATGATCTGATAAAACTTAGGGCATTCAGACTAGTCCTAATCATAAAACATGGATTGGCAAGATTATCAACAATCATGCTTGAAATTTCATGAGAGAGTAATTTCTAACATTCACCACCACACATCACACTCATCCACACACCACATTAACAGTATACATGTGTATAGGGTTACCATATATCCTCATCACGGAAACCATACCGAAAATAGTTGTATAGGAAGGGCAGAACAGGTCACTGTTCTGTCCAGATGAACTTGGCGGCGGTCTCTGGCCGCTAACTCAGTGTTAGCGGCATGGTCGATAGACGCCAAGCATAATCTCAGCGTCCAGTGACCTTGCCGTCGATGCAGGTCTGTGCAGAAACACAGACCCGAGCTCTCAAGTTGGGGTGAATTTGGGGGTCTAGGACATGAGGGAAAATTCATAAAAATTGTAGAATCGACCTAGACACATACGGGGACGTTATGGTTAGGTTACTTGCCTCTAGGAAATGCTTCAATAGATCAAAAGTGCTGGTGAAGCCCTCCTTGGGCAGTCCAAGAAGGTGCAGAACGTCCTCCAAGATCTCCTCCTCCGGGCTCCTGGATGATCTCCACAGCAAGGAAACGTCGGGGAGGTCTTCTCCTTCAGTCCAGCTAGCTTCTTGTCGAGGAAGATGGCCGGATCCAGCTTCAGAGGTTCAGATTTTGGGCTGCAAAGAGGGGGTTCCTCACAGTCCAGAACTAGGGTTTTTTCTGTTTCTCTCTTGCAAAGGGTGAAGAGAGGGCTGGGGAAGGCAGATCCGGGTTCAACATATGGGGAGGCCTCTCTCTCCCACTCACAAGGTGACAAGATGGCTCTCAGAGCCGTGGGGACAGCTCCCCAATGGGTGAGCTCCCTTTGTTCCAGAATTTCTGGCTCTGCAACGCATGCAAGTCAGAGAAATAGGCGTCCATATCGTTAGACGCCAGGATTAGTGTTGGCGTCCATGTCTGGACGCTGACACCACCTCAACAGAGGGTTGACGCCAATCTGGCCTTCGGCCAGGACTCTAAAACATGCAGAAAGAAAAACTATGCCATGCATGTATACATGCAATATGTATATGGTAGTGTATTTACTATCACCATTCAATACATGCATTATTTACATCTAGTATAAACATATGCACACGTAATTGTACTAATTATACGTACGTAAGTATGTATATACATACACAAGCACAAACATACATACACAAATACAAATAATGCGACAGAAATTCGAGGGCCTTACACCCTCTCCCCCTTAAAGAAACTTCGTCCTCGAAGTTAGAACGACACTACTCAAACAAAAGGGGATACTTCTTCTTCATCGCATCCTCAAGCTCCCAAGTAGCCACCTCTCGTGAGAAGTTCTGCCATAGGACCTTCACCGATGCAATTCTCTGTTTCGGAGATGCTGAACCTTCTGGTCAAGAATGGCTACTGGTTGCTCGACATACGAAAGATCTGGCTGGATCCACTGGCTCATGACTAATCACATGAGACGGATCTCGGACATACTTCCTGAGCATAGATACGTGGAATACAGGGTGAACGCTAGCCAAAGCTGGGGGTAATGCTAGCTCATATGCCACGCTGCCCAAACGTCTGAGAATCTCATATGGGCCAATGAATCTAGGGCTTAGCTTGCTATGCCTGCCAAATCTGACGACACCACGAGTAGGCGATATCTTCAAGAAGACATGATCGCCAACCTCGAACTCAAATCCTTCCTTCTGTTGTCGGCATAACTCTTCTGCCTATCCTGTGCCGCAACAAGCCTCTTCCTGATAAGCTGAATCTTATCCGAAGTTTCCTGAACTAACTCCGGTCCGATCAACTGCCTATCACCAGTCTCCTCCCAACATAAAGGAGATCTGCAGGGCCTACCATACAACGCCTCGAATGGAGCCATACCAATACTAGCATGAAAGCTGTTGTTGTATGCGAACTCCACAAGAGGTAAATGACGCTCCCAATCATCCTTCCAATCCAGAACACACGCTCTCAACATATCCTCGAGTGTCTGGATAGTCCTCTCGGACTGTCCATCGGTCAGGGAATGAAACGCCGAACTGAGCTTAAGCTCCGAACCTAACACATCCTGAAGACCCTTCCACAATCTGAAGTAAATCTCGGATCTCGATCCGAAATGATCGACTTCGGCACACCTGCAATCTAATGATACCACTAACATACAATCTAGCTAAACTCTCTACCGACTGCTTCTTCTTCATGGGCAAGAAATGAGCAATCTTCGAGAATCTATCTACAACAACCCAAATCGAGTCATTGCCCCTTCTAGATCGAGGCAAACCCGAAACGAAGTCCATAGTGACAGCTTCCCACTTCCACACTGGGATATCCATCCTCTGCATAAGGCCGGATGGTCGCTGCCGCTCGGCTTTCACTTGCTGACATACTAGACATCTAGACACATAATCCGCAACATCCTTCTTCATGCCGGACCACCAAAATGATCTCTTCAGGTCTTGATACATCTTAGTGTTACCCGGATGAATAGAGAATCGCGATCTATGAGCCTCCGCTAACACATGCTCACGGACATCTACTACATCAGGGACACAGACACGGTGCTGAAATCTAATCACCGTCCTCATCACGAGCAATGCCTGCCTTACCCACTAACTCTAACAATCTAGGGTCGGCTTTCTATTGCTCAATCACCTCATACAAGACTGAGGATCTAAGGGATAGCTGAGCTACAAAAGCCTGACACAGCGATGGCTCTAACTCGGTCATAGAGCACGCTGCATCCTCCAACATCTTCCAATCCTGCTGGAGCGAAGACCTCTTTCTACTAAGAGCATCCGCTACGACGTTCGCCTTTCCAGGATGATACTGAAGGTCGAAGTCATAGTCCTTCAAGAACTCAATCCATCTCCTCTGCCTCAGGTTTTATTCCTTTGGGAGAAAGATACTTCAAGCTCTTGTGGTCGGTAAACACCTCAAATCTGACACCATAAAGATAGTGCCTCCAGATCTTTAGTGCATGAACCACAGCTGCGAGCTCCAAATCATGAGTCGGATAGTTCCTCTCATGCTCCTTCAACTGACGAGAAGCATAAGCCACTACCCTATCTTGCTGCATGAGCACACAGCCTAAACCAATCTGAGATGCATCCGTATAAATGGCAAAACCTTCTGGACCACTAGGCAATACCAATACCGGAGCAGAAGTAAGCTTAGCCTTCAATAGCTGAAAGCTACGCTCACATGCCTCAGACCATACGAACTTCTCACCCTTCTTGGTCAGCTTTGTCAAAGGGGCGGCGATGGATGAGAAACCTCAATGAATCGCCGATAATAACCAGCTAACCCAATGAAACTACGAATCTCCGAAGGAGTCTGGGGAATCTCCCAATCCATAACTGCTTGGACCTTTGCTGGATCAACAGCTACACCAGCGCCGGAGATCACATGCCCGAGAAAGTGAACCTCGCGCAACCAGAACTCGCACTTGCTGAACTTCGCATACAGCTTGTGCTCACGGAGAGAACCTAAGACTAACCTCAAATGCTGACGGTGCGTGGCCTCATCCGGAGAATAGACCAACACGTCATCAATGAACACAACAACAAAGCTATCTAAATACGGACTAAACACCCGGTTCATGAGATCCATGAACGCTGCAGGGGCGTTGGTCAATCCGAAAGGAAGAACCAAGAACTCATAATGTCCATAACGGGATCTAAATGCCGTCTTGGACACATCCTCACTCCTAATCCGCAGCTGATGATAACCAGATCGCAAGTCAATCTTAGAAAAGACTGATGCATCCTGCAACTGGTCAAACAGATCATCAATCCGAGGTAAGGGGTACCTGTTCTTCACAGTCACTTGGTTCAACTTCCTATAGTCAATACACAACCTAAGTGACCCGTCTTTCTTCTTGACGAACAATACAGGTGCGCCCCAAGGGGAAACACTAGGGCGAATGAATCCCTTATCAAGCAATTCTTGCAATTGCTTCCTCAACTCGGCTAACTCTGCAAGGGCCATCCGATATGGGGCCTTCGAGATAGGAGAGGTGCCTAGAAGCAACTCTATAGTGAACTCTATCTCTCTATCCGGTGGCAATCCAGACAAGTCATCGGGAAAGACATCTGGAAAATCCTGCCACATCGATCTCTGCAAGAGTCAGTGACGAACCAGCATCGGGTACTAGCATAACGCTGGCAAGAAATGCGTCACAACCCTTGTTCACCATGCGCATCGCCTTCATGGCGAGATGACTAACTTTCCGCTAAGTTCTTTGGCAAGGGATGAGAGAACTCGTCCTCACCAGGAATGCGGAAAACAATCCTCTTCCGACGACAATCCACTAACGCATAGTGCTCCTCTAGCCAATCCAGACCAAGAATACATCATAGTCCTTCATCTTTAGCAAGAAGAAAACACCATCTAGGATTCTATCCTCAATGCACACAGGTAACGACGGAATGCACTTCCTAGTCGATACCGTACCCGCAGGGTGTGCACAGACAAAGGGACCTCTAATCCTCAGACTCTACGCCGACTCTAGGGCTAACTGCCTAGCGAACCGCTCGGAAATGACGAGTGAGTAGCACCCGTATCAAACAAACCCGAGCGTGCACACCTAAAAGCAAAACCGTACCTTCGGTGACATGCTCCGCCTGCTCGGCGTCCTCGCGTGCCAAGCAAACACTCGAGCTGGGGCTCGAGGCCTTCCTGGTCTTCCTGTAGCTGGCGCGGCTGCCGCTACTGCTGGGGGTTGGCGCTCCACGCTGAGCTCCTGCTGAAGTCTTGGGCAATCCTTGATCTTGTGGTCGCTGCTCCCGCACTTCAAGCATCTACCCGCTACCAACCAACACTCGGAACCACCATGTGTCTTCCCGCAATGGGGACACTCTTTCTTCACACCAGGGGAACGTACAGAAGGTACCTGAGAGTTGCTGACTGTCACGGATCGCTGCGGTGTCTGGTACACCGTTTTCTTCTTATCCTGCCGCTGGAATGTCGCTGTCGGCCTCTTCTGCGAAGCCTTCTTTTCCTCCAGATATTGCTCCATTTCTCCCTCCTGCCTGCAGGCAGCACTGAGGGCCTCGTCCAGCGTGCGGTGGTCAAACGCCACGAGTCTCGTCCGCAGTGATGGCTTGAGTCCCATCACGAATTTCTTCGTCTTCCTGCCTCATCCTCTACGATATGCGGTGCATACTTAGAAAGTTCAGAAAACCTTGCCTCGTATTCCAGCACGGTCATGGAGCCTTGCGTCAGGGAGAGAAATTCCTGCTCCATTTGTTTGGATATGCTCTGGGACGAACTTGGCTCGAAAGAGTCTCACGAACGCGTCCCACGTCACGTCTACTGCTCCGTCCTCAAAGCGTGTACGTAGTAGGGAGGACCACCATACATCCGCTCTCTCCTGCAATACACCTTCATAAGCACCAACTAACAAATTCTAAATTAAGCAGAACATAAAACATACAAAATTAAAAGTCTACCTGTAGCATGTAGGTGGCTAATGTCACCTTATCCTCATCAGGGCACCTGATGGCTCGGAAGATTTTCTCTGTCTCCCTTAACCAACTTTCTGCCATTAATGGATCACTCCCCCCTTAAAAGAGGGTGGGGTCATCCTCTTGAATCGCTCCATGATGGGAGGTCCACCATGGTCCTGAGCTGGTGCCTGAGCCTGCTACATTAAACAATAAACAATATACGATAAACAAATATCATGCAATTTAAATAGCAAACTACTAGTTGTTTCATTATTCTACCTGGGCCTCCAACTGTGCCTGGAGTGCTGCCTGGGTATGAGCCTGCGTCTGCATGGCTTGTACCAGACCTTGCATGAATACTCCGTAATCCACAGGCGGCAGTGGGGAAGTACAGGGCCTCGTGGTGCTGGGGCCTGTTGCTCCGCCTGCTCATCACGTCGCGGCTCGTCCTCGGGCCGACGCTCCACCACGCCTACCTCTCGAAGCCATGGCTGTAATAAATTTCAGCCAACATTAGAGCTAGGTTACTAAGTTTTCTACCATTTTCTTATCTATCTTTCACTTCTTATTAGTGTTTTCTACACATGTGGACATACTTAGCATGCAATGGGGATGATGACTTAGGTATATTCATGTGCAATCTCAACCGGTCGCTCTGATACCAATCTCTGTGACGGCCCTCATTATACCGGTACGGTTATACCAACCCACGTCGGTATAGCGAGAGTCCTCACAGTGGGACATTTACCCAAACGATACAACAGCTGAGATACACGCGAATATACAACAGAGTAGCGGAAGTAAAAGACAACTGTCCTCATTTATTCATCATCCACATAAACATACATGAAATTCGATTAACATAAGAGCTAAAAGTTCACATAATTTAAATTGCTGAAATTTAAACATAATGTCCACACTTATACATTCTTTTCATGATAACTCTAGTACAACGTTCAAATTACATACTATGAAATGCACAAGTCACAAAGAACTCCAAAGACTAATCTCCGCGCTCGGAGTCCGTCTCCACTGTCTCTCCAACGGTGCCACGTCACCAACTACACCTGTACGCCGAAGCAAGGAGTGAGTCTAAAGACTCAGCAAGCAACACTACTCATAACATACACGTATAAGTCATAGCGGTTCTACATGCACATTCAAAATTTTCAACACATGGCATGCTAGTCATTTGAAAGTTTCAACCTATCATGAAAGTTTTACAAATTAATACATAGATCATGATTTCAGATTTCTAAGAATAAAACTTACCTATCACATGCTCTCTATTCAATTACTCGTGAAATTTGCCTTTAAAGAACCAAGACATGAGAGCTACCAACATGAACACTGTGCATATATGGAAGGAAAACACAACTAGCATGAGCTTTACATGTTCTTAAGTACATACATAGACATTTTCACATGCTTTAAGTTGCTGGTTTCACATGGTTAATGGCTGTAAACCTACACATGAGAGCTACAATGTTGTTTAAAACATACCATGTGAATAACCAATCATGCTATTTTGTACAAGTGCTCATCAATTATCCCTAACATGAATTCTAGACATCTTCGCACATATAAACATGATGATAACAACATGAAATTACTGATTTCACATGGTTTCAGATTTCTCACATGGATTTCAATGTCATATTCTCACATTTAGTTTACATTTTCTTTACACAAGTTTCCAATTCACATGGTTACACTTTACACATACACATTTCACATGTTCACTTACACATTAACACATGAACACATACACATTACACATTACACATTACACATTTTAGGTGCCGTGACACATAGTCCAAACCACCAAAGAAGGACATATACACATCACATTACACATAGAGCCATCTAGGCATTCAATGGCGACTCTGGACTGCGCAGACCGGGAGAACAAGTCTCCACCCTAACCTGTGGTACTTGTCCACCTCCAGGATTTCCCCCTAATGCCCTTAGGGTCACTTACACATTGAACTTCTCAGGGGGACTTTTCCTGATACGTTCCACTGCCCTCTGTGGAAGCAATGTCACATTGGCACATTTACACATTTTTTCGATTTTACACATAGTTTGACACATGTCACTTCTCATTCATTTACTTTCTCACTCACAACACATTCTGTTTTCCTATCAGGACACTACAGATTTCAGGAGTTTAACACACAGTAAATTCACCAATCAGGTTGGGTTTAAACAATATCTAACCACCTTACGATAACATACATAGATTTTTACATTTCACATGGAAAGTACATAACTCCTTATACACTGGTCCAAATGACCTGAAATTTTAACCACATGCTATTTTCGGGTTCAAGATCATACATTCAATTTTTCAGATTTTTATGAGCTAAATGGAACTTACAGTAAATAAAACACCTATTTAGCATGCCATTCATAATTAAGTTGATATGGAGTTTAACACCATCATGCATTTTGCCACTGACTGTCTGAACAGATACTACTGTTATATGCATGATCTGAGAATACAGAATTACCCTAAATCATACAACCATAGATCGATCACCACAAAATCTTGCATGCCTTTTTATTTACCGAACCGAATTTATTAGCAATTTATGCAAGCATGGACAATTTATCAAAAATTGGGTATACGTATACTGATCCACTAATCTTCATGATCTGACAAAACTTGGGCATTCAGACTAGTCCTAATCATAAAACATGGATTGGCAAGATTATCAACAATCATGCTTGAAATTCATGGGAGAGTAATTTCTAACATTCACCACCACACATCACACTCATCCACACACCACATTTAACAGTATACATAGTGTATAGGGTTACCATATATCCTCATCACGGAAACCATACCGAAAATAGTTGTATAGGAAGGGCAGAACAGGTCACTGTTCTGTCCAGATGAACTTGGCGGCGGTCTCTGGCCGCTAACTCAGTGTTAGCGGCATGGTCGATGGACGCCAAGCATAATCTCAGCGTCCAGTGACCTTGCCGTCGATGCAGGTCTGTGCAGAAACACAGACCCGAGCTCTCAAGTTGGGGTGAATTTGGGGGTCTAGGACACGAGAGGAAATTCATAAAAATTGTAGAATCGACCTAGACACATACGGGGACGTTATGGTTAGGTACTTGCCTCTAGGAAATTGCTTCAATGGATCAAAAGTGCTGGTGAAGCCCTCCTTGGGCAGTCCCAAGAAGGTGCAGAACGTCCTCCAAGATCTCCTTCCTCCGGCTCCTGGATGATCTCCACAGCAAGGAAACGTCGGGGAGGTCTTCTCCTTCAGTCCAGCTAGCTTCTTGTCGAGGAAGATGGCCGGATCCAGCTTCAGAGGTTCAGATTTTGGGCAGCAAAGAGGGGGTTTCCTCACAGTCCAGAACTAGGGTTTTTCCTCTTGTTCTCTCTTGCAAAGGGTGAAGAGAGGGCTGGGGAAGGTAGATCCGGGTTCAACATATGGAGAGGCTCTCTCTCCCACTCACAAGGTGACAAGATGGCTCTCAGAGCCGTTGGGGACAGCTCCCCAATGGGTGAGCTCCCTTGTTTCCAGAATTTCTGGCTCTGCAACGCATGCAGGTCAGAGAAATAGGCGTCCATATCGTTAGACGCCAGGATTAGTGTTGGCGTCCATGTCTGGACGCTGACACACCTCAACGGCTAGGGGTTGACGCCAATCTGGCCTTCGGCCAGAACTCTAAAACATGAAGAAAACTATGCATGTCATGCATGTATACATGCAATATGTATATGGTAGTGTATTCATACTATCACCATTCAATACATGCATTATTTACATCTAGTATAAACATATGCACACGTAATTGTACTAATTAATACGTACGTAAGTATGTATATACATACACAAGCACACAAACATACATACACAAATACAAATAATGCGACAGAAATTCGAGGGCCTTACACCCTCTCCCCCTTAAAGAAACTTCGTCCTCGAAGTTAGAACGACACTACTCAAACAAAAGGGGATACTTCTTCCTCATCGCATCCTCAAGCTCCCAGTAGCCTCCTCTCGCGAAAAGTTCGCCATAGAACTTTTACCGACGCAATACTCTTGTTCCAGAGATACTGAACCTTCCGGTCAAGAATAGCTACTGGTTGCTCCACATACGACAGATCTGGCTAAATCTCCACTGGCTCATGACTAAGCATATGAGATGGATCTTGGACATACTTCCTGAGCATAGAAACGTGGAAAACAGGATGAACACTAGCCAAAGCTGGGGGTAAAGCTAGCTCATATGCCACGATGCCCAATCGTCTCAGAATCTCATACGGGCCAATGAATCTAGGGCTTAACTTACTATGCCTGCCAAACCTGACAACACCTCGAGTAGGTGATATCTTCATGAAGACATGATCACCCACCTCGAACTCTAGATCCTTCCTCCTATCGTCGGCATAGCTCTTCTGCCTATCCTGCGCCGCAACAAGCCTCTTCTGATAAGCTAGATCTTATCTGAAGTCTCCTGAACTAACTCCGGACCGATCAACTGCCTATCGCCGGCCTCTCCCAACATAAAGGAGATCTACAGGGCTACCATACAACGCCTCAAATGGAGCCATACCAATGCTCGCATGAAAGCTATTGTTGTATGCGAACTCCACTAAAGGTAGATGACGCTCCCAATCATCCTTCCAATCCTGCACACACGCCTCAACATATCCTCGAGCGTCTGGATAGTCCTCTCGAACTGTCCATCTGTCTGGGGATGAAACGCCGAACTGAGCTTCAGCTCCGAACCTAACGCATCTTGAAGACCCTTCCACAATCTCGAAGTAAATCTCGGATCTCGATCCGAAATGATCGACTTCGGCACACCATGCATCTAACCACACTACTAACATGCAATCTAACCACACTACTAACATACAATCTTGCTAAACTCTCAACCAATGCTTCTTCTTATAGGCAAGAAATGCGCAGTCTTCGAGAATCTATCTACAACTACCCAAATCGAGTCATTGCCCCTTCTAGATCGAGGCAAACCCGAAACAAAGTCCATAGTGACAGCTTCCCACTTCCATACTGGGATCTCCATCCTTTGCATAAGCCAGATGGTCGCTGTCGCTCGGCCTTCACTTGCTGGCATACTAAACACTGGTATACATAATCTGCCACATCCCTCTTCATGCCAGACCACCAAAAGGACTCTTCAAATCCTAGTACATCTTGTGTTACCCGGATGAATTGAGAATCTCGACCTGTGAGCTTCTGCTAACACATGCTCACGGACATCTACCAAGTCAGGGACA
>CM024756.1:72532985-72670192 GCA_014218235.1 Colocasia esculenta
AGAAGAGAGCATGAGTAACGGCTAGAACTCTAACAGATCTCCTCAACGAATTTATTTAAATTGCTCATATAAAAGATGAAGCATTGTTGAAGAACAGAAGAGAGCTTTCCTGAAGAATTTTCAAGACTGTACATCTGGGAAGAACCTCAACTCCACATACACTCAAAGGAAAAGAGAGAAAGAGCCTGAGCCCAAGAAGAAGTGTTCAAGCATCTGAAGCCCTCAAGCTTCAAGCTCCTTCTCCTCTCTTCACTCTCTCTCTGTGCATCTTTGTAATCTGGGGAGAGAGTCTTTTTGCTGAGAGTTCTTTTAGTTGGTTTTCATTTGTTCCAACTCTCAGCTTTGTTCTTTTTTTTTAAGAAAAACTTCTGTCTAGCTGTAGGACTGTATACAGTGTAGAACCTAACTAGAGGTTTGTGTCTAGCAGAACCGCACTGGGGTTTGTACCAGGAGGTTGGCTTCTTTACCTGTAAGAGAAGTGGGTTGCCTTCTTGCCCGGGAAAGAGAAGAAGACCAGCTGTGGTGCTGGGTGTTGTATTGTCCTTGAGGGGGACTGTACCCTTGGTTAGTAAAATCCCAAGAGGTTGCTTGGGGACTGGATGTAGGACTTCCATGTGGGAAGGGCCGAACCAAGATAAATCCCTTGTGTTATTCGTGTGATTGCTTACTTGCTTCCGCACTGCTACTCTTTATCACACTAAACTAACCAAACTTTGAAGTGATAATTTTCTGTGTTTAAGTTTTTGTTTCAGATTTTAGAAAACCTATTCACCCCCCCTTCTAGGTTTGTTTGCTGTCGTACCAAAAGGGCCAATCAGTGGTATCAGAGCGGGTCTCTGAACTTTCAAGAAGATCCAACGATCTTAGAGCAAAGATCAATGACAGCTCAAGGATATGCTGAAGGTCAATCAGTCACCAGACCTCCATTCTTCGATGGAGAAGACTATCAATATTGGAAGATGAGAATGGAATGCTTCATTCGAGGCACATACTTTGATCTGTGGCAGGTAATTGAGGTAGGTGATTTTGTTATTGTTCCTGTTGAAGGCACTACTGCTATTACAGCAGCAGATAAGCATAAATTATCCCTAAAACTTAAAGCTAAGAACTTTTTATGTTGTGCTTTATCTAAAAAGGAATTTAGTAGAGTATCTTTTGTAAATCTGCCAAAGAAATATGGAATAAGCTGCAGATAATTTATGAAGGAACAGATAAAGTGAAACAAACTAGGATAGATATTCTTGTTTCACAATACGAATAATTAAAATGCTTCATAATGAAAATATCACTACTATGTATAATAGATTTTCAAGCATAGTAGTAGGTTTAAATTCTCTTGGAAAAATTCTTTCTAATGAAGAAACCGTTAGAAAAATACTTAGGTCCTTAACTATTTCATAGACACCTAAAGTAACTGCTATTGAAGAGGCCCATGATTTAACCAAATTGTCGATTGATAATTTAATAGGTTCCCTCATGGCACATGAAATAAATATGGAGCGATTGTCTGAAAGCTCATCTAAGAAGAAATGTACTGATGCTCTTAAGGTTGTAGCTGCTCCTTCCACCTCTTCCTCTTCTAGTTCCCAAAATGCAGATTCTGAAGATAATGATGCTGATGAAGTATTGTACAAGCTTCAGAAGATTTTAAAGAAGAAGAAAAACATATCAAGAAGGATCCAAAGAAAGGAGAAAAAGGAGAAAGAACCAGTCTGCTATGAATGCAGAAAATCTGGGCATCTGAGACCAGATTGTCCAAGACTCAAGAAGACTAGTCAACCGAGAAGCCCAAGAAGCAGCACAAGAAATTTAAAAGAAAAGGCATGGCGGCTGCTTGGGAAAATGATGAGGTCACAAGCTCAGAATCATCAAGCTTAGAATCCGAAAAGGAGTATGTAATTTAGCCCTCATGGTGAGACTAGATGAGGTACATTCTGACTCATTTTTAATTCTTGCACAGATTCAGGGTCAGAATCAGAAGACTTAGAAGAAGTCTTAATGAACTGTATGCAAAACACAAGGGGTTGTAAAAGAACTAAAAAATCTGAAAAACAACTCTACTTGTTTGGAAAACACCAATTCTGATCTTAAATCCGAATTGGAGCAACTAAAAGAACAATTAAAAGATTGTAAAGATAAAAATTATCTTTTAAATGGAGATTTGAAAAGCAAGAATAATGAGAAGTTAGAGTTAGAAGAAAAATTAAAAACTCTAACTGAAGAAAATCTTTATTTAAAAGAATCAGTTAGAAAATTAACTAAAGGGAAAACATCTTTAGCCCTATGTTTAAAAGGATCAAAATCTGGAAATAATAAACAAGGTCTTGGATACAACCTCCTAAAAAAGAAAAACAAGTCATAATTCCTAAAAAATATCCATTACCAAATTTTGTAAGAGAAACCAAGTTACCTAAGAAAAAGACCCATGTAAAAGAAAATGTTTCAAAAAATTGTGTTCTAAACAGACATCATAAAATAATAAGAACTGTAAAATAGATTATATTCATTGTTGTTCTCATTGCAATAAATTAGGACACACAGTAAACACCTACATAACAAGGCACTTAGTATGGATCCTGAAAGGATATTTTTATGCATCTAACCATCAAGGACCCAAAAAAATTTGGGTACCTACTTCTGAGTAGTTTATTCTCAGGTTAGCCTTGGAGCATCAAAAACAAGGATGCTCAAGGCAGGAGTGACTGCAGACTCTTCATTCAAATCACATCTGAAGAAAGAGTAGTCACAAAAATTGAATTGGTCTTTATTACTAATAATTATTTGCAAGTTTCATTTAGGTGGAGTCTCTCATTCAGGGGGAGCACAGACTAAGGGGGAGTTATTCATTTATGTCAATCATTGTTGAACCCTTCAATGGTAAGAATTTCTTTTACAAAGGGGAGAGAATACAATGGTAAGAACCTTCCTTTTTGGTTTGTGACAAAAGGGGGAGAGTATGCATGGTATGCATTATCTGCGAATTTTTCTGTATTTTCTATACTTTACATATTTTTGTCAGAAAATTCTCATAAATTTTGTCATCACCAAAAGGGGGGGGGGATTGTTGAACCAGTCCTATATTTTACCCTTTTATTTGGTGATAACAAATATATGTTTAATTAATTATTATTAAAAATATTTAATATCATGTTTTTCTTAATAAATATAAATTTATGTGATTAATTGAATATTAAATATATTTAATACCATGATTTTCTAATAATAAATTAAATATCATGATTTTCTAATAAATATAAATTTATGACATTATTGCCATATGATTTGTACTAAAACGATAAATCGATGTCCATTCAATATACATCGATTTCAGTTCACAAGTGTCATAAGGATTTGCTCTCATAAGGATTCATTGCCATAAGGATTCACTCTCATAAGGATTCGCTCTCACATCGATTCGCTCTCATAACGATTCGCTCTCATAACGATTTGCTCTCACATTGATTCGCTCTCATAACGATTCACTCTCACATCAATTCGCTCTCACATCAATTCGCTCTTATAAGGATTCACTGTCATAACGATTCGTTCTCATAACGATTCGCTCTCATAAGGATTCATTGCTATAAGGATTCGCTCTCATAAGGATTCACTGCTATAAGGATTCGCTCTCATAAGGATTCACTGCTATAAGGATTCACTCTCATAAGGATTCACTGCTATAAGGATTCGCTCTCATAAGGATTTGGTAAGTGAAACATGGATTGCTTTGTAAAACATGGATTCCTTTGTAAAACATGGTTTCCTTTGTAAAACATGGATTTCATAAGTGAAATATGCGTTTGATATTTTAAACATAGATTTCCTTTATATTCTAAAATATTTTTTGGCATCTAGTGAAAAAGTCAAATATTCTTGATTTGCGTAATCCTCTATCTTTTTGACAGGAGATCTTTTTTTGCTTATCTTTCTAGATCTCTTCTTTCCTGCCAACAAAAAGGAGATTACTTACTACTTCTGGGTGGCAACAGGAAACATAGAGGTATGAGCCTTTTTGACAGAAACACTCTTTTAATTAAACACTTTCTCCTATGCTTGCAGACCTCGTAGACCACAAAATATCAGAAGAAAGAGAACATGAGCAACGGCTAGAACTCAATGGATCTCCTCAACGGATTTATTTAAATTGCTCATATAAAAGATGAAGCATTGCTGAAGAACAGAAGAGAGTTTTCCTGAAGTTTTTTCAAGAGTGTACATCTGGGAAGAACCTCAACTCCACATACACTCAAGGAAAAGAGAGAAAGAGCCTGAGCCCAAGAAAAAGTGTTCAAGCATCTGAAGCCCTCAAACTTCAAGCTCCTTCTCCTCTCTTCACTCTCTCTGTGTGCATCTTTGTAATCTGGGGAGAGAGTCTTTTTGTTGAGAGTTCTTTTAGTTGGTTTTCATTTGTTCCAACTCTCAGCTTTGTTCTTTCTTTTTTAAGAAAGACTTCTGTCCAGCTGTAGGACTGTATACAGTGTAGAACCTAGCTAGGGGTTTGTGTCTAGCAGAACCGCACTGGGGTTTGTACCAGGAGGTTGGCTTCTTTACCTGTAAGAGAAGTGGGTTGCCTTCTTGCCCGGGAAAGAGAAGAAGACCAGCTGGGGTGCTGGGTGTTGTATTGTCCTTGAGGGGGACTGTACCCTTGGTTAGTAAAATCCCAAGAGGTGCTTGGGGACTGAATGTAGGACTTCCATGTGGGAAGGGCCGAACCAGGATAAATCCCTTGTGTTATTCGTGTAATTGCTTACTTACTTCCACACTGGTACTCTTTATCACACTAAACTAACCAAACTTTGAAGTGATAATTTTCTGTGTTTAAGTTTTTGTTTCAGATTTTAGAAAACCTATTCACCCCCCCTCTAGGTTAGCTTGCTGTCGTACCAAAAGGGCCAACAGAAGCTATTATTGGTGAAGCCCAGGAAGTTCAAGAAGAGGAAGTTCTGGCAGTGAAAGCAGAAGCAGAACCAGGAGCTTCAGTTGAGCAAGAACAAGTTCATGAAGAAATTCATATGGCTCAAGAGGAAGCAACAGCAGATAAAACAGCAGAAGTCAGAATTGAAGACTCAGTGCTTAGCAGCCGTCGGATTGAGGACATTCCTAGTGAGCAGATTGAGCCCGTTGGGCAAATTGCAGAGGATGTGCCTCCTTCATCTCGTATTGCTTCCATTCTTAGGGATGCACTGGACTCCCTTCTTAGCAGTCAGGGGAGCCAGTGGTCAGGGATGTTCAGGCTACAAGTGATGCACATGTTTGTTTTAGAAGAGGCTTCCATTCAAGGGGAGCAAATAGATGTGCAAGCAGAAAATGCTCCTATCAGGGGGAGCAAGGTCAATGTCTATAGATGTTGGCAGAGAAGATTGGCACCAGGCCACAATGAGAATTCTGTTTTGGAAGAGGCTCCCATACAAGGGGAGCAGGAGATTGTGATTGAAGATGTGCAAGGAGTAGCCCCTCCTATTCAAGAAGAGCAAGTTGTTGAAGAGCAAGCAGCTTCTCAAGGGGAGCACACAGCTAATGTCCCCATTGTTATCAGTTCAGAGAAGACATTATGAAAAGTGCCTCAGATGACAGTGATGACTCTGTGGAGCCATTGGAAGGGTAAGAGAAGTCAAGGGAAAGAAGTGGCTCAGGAAACTCCTCTCCTTACCTGGCGGCCACATCAGAAGAAGAAGAAGCTGAAGATAATATGAAGTCTGTTATTAAAGACGGAATGAGCAGGAAAGATTATGTGCTCTGTGCAATCAGATATTCAGTCAATTTTCATAAGCTAGAGTACTTCAGCTAAGGAAATGAGAATGGTAAGAAATGCAGTGAGATGGGTGCGAAGTGAGCTCATAAGCATCAAGGAATCTATAGCCGCACTTGGAGATTTGGTCAGGGCCGCAGTCCTCAAATGCCCCTCCTGCTCCTCTTGCAGATCCAATTTCTGAAAGAGCCGCTGGGCCATCAGGGCCAGTTTCGGAAAAGTCATCAAGGCCATCTGAGAATTGGCAGGGCCATCAGGGCCAGTTTCAGAAGAGCCATTAGGGCCACAGTTAATGAAGAGGTAGCTACTGAAATGGAAGTTAATGTTGAACCTGTGAAGGCTGGGCCACCAGGGCATCAGAGGATGTTGTTGGGTCAACTGGGCTAGTGGTTTCCGAGGGTGTGCCTCCAAGAGTAGAAGAGCCAGTTGTAGCTCTAGAAGCCCCTGATTCTTCATCTCTTGCAACTCCAGCCCCTTCTTCACCACCATCTTCCTCCACAGCACTCCAGCAGCTATCACCTTCAAACACCCCTGCTCGCTCCATTCTTCTCCAACTCCTTTCCTTCTGAATCCTCCTCATCTCTGCCACCTCTACATCAATTCCACCACCTCCTCCTGTTCTTGAAGACTCTCCAGCCTCTTCATCAGCTGGAGCCTCATCTTCCTCTGGTCCTTCTTCAGATGGACCGCCATCATACCTCCTACCCATCAATCATTTCTCCATCCTCCTTCTCCTCCTTCCTTTGTCACTTTTATATCTGATGGTGCACAATTAGAAGGTCAATTTCTCAATAATTTGGTGAGTTGGAAATTACCACCATCCGTTTAGTTCTGGCAGTTGCCCACATGTCCACAGGACTGACTCTTCTAGTCCTGTCTCTAAAAGAGAAGCTCTCCAACACTCTTGCTCTTCCATCGAACCTAAATTTCCTCCTCTTTGGTTTTCCCTCACTATTGAGAATCAGAGAAAACTAATCTACTGTGAATATCTCCAAAAATGTATCTTTGCCACCCTTTTGGTGTTCCTTTTCTCAACATCATCGATCACCTCAATGTTGTCCTTCTCTATAATCACTTCTTAAAAGCCGATCAATCCAAAATCTTCAAATGGCTGAATGCAAGTCTGAGATCAGTGGCTAAAGGCATAAGACTCTCTACAGGAAGTTTCTTCTTATGAAGTCCGAACGGTTTTCCACCCCGGATCACCCACTCACTCTATCTGAGTGGTTGTTCATCCATCATCAGTCTACCTAGGCGCCTTTTATTCAAAAAGAAGTTAAGCTCATCACGTACTTCCAGCTCTTCAATGACTATCGGTATCTTCACAAGCTACCTGAAGTGCAGTTGGGTCAATTCTAGGGAGCCACTGCTTTTTTGAAAGTTGAAAATCCAGTCATTGCTCCTTCAAAGTAGATTTCGCTACCTTGCAAATTCCAGACATGTGTTTCTTCCTAAGCTGCACTCCTTGGTCATGGGTAGGATCTCAGCTCAACAGGGTCGTCTCCCCCTTCCAAAGATTCATCTTCAGAGAATTTCATCTAGGCCATATCTCCTCTGAAGTTCTTACTCATTTGCTATCTGAATGTGAAAGGCTTTCTCCCATGACTGGGAAAAGCATTATAACCAGTCAGCCCTTCAGTTGGAAGCCTTTAAACAGCTCCTTGTTTTAAGGTAGGCAAGCCTATTCTCTCACAGCTGAGCCTTTTGGATTTAATTCTATCCATCTAGTTCAAGAACCCTATGATCAGTGGGTCGCGCGGTACAAGCTTTTTATGGATTTTGAAGGAAGATCTTCTGCAGCATCAGATCCACTACCCTATCAAGATGAATCAATTTCTTCAGTTTGCTAGCTTTAGATCTTTTATTTCCTTCAAAGAATCCCTTGGCAAAGATGAATATGCTAATTTTCTAGAAGATTAGCACCAACTTCACATCAAGAGAATGCTTCCGGACATGGGGTCATCTTACTCTATTGTCTTTGGGATTTTTTCAGACCTATTTTGAGGAGCAGGAATGCAAGGCGTTGCGCATTATTCAGCGGCATGCCTCTCTTCTATCTCCTGTTTTCTACCTTCATGTAACCCCTCAAGATAAATAGAAAAGTTCTTTGATCTTATCTCTCTTTTATCTTTCTTCTTTGTCTCCGAATGATACTTCTTTTTTGCTTATGACAAAAAGGGGGAAAATATAGTCTTCTGAAATACATCTCTCATGATTTTTATTCCGCAATTTTTTAGATTTCGTTAGAACATCTTTAGTTAATGATATGTTTTGTCATCACCAAAAAGGGGAGATTGATGATCAGATTATCGCCTATGTAATTTAATTAATTACATATCTATTTTGGTGATTAACAAAATTATGATAAATTTACTCTAACATAATCTCTATGAGATTTGAGTACATGAAATAAATCAAGAAATTCAAGCAAAATCAGTAATTTTTATCACCTTGTAGCATTTACAGTTCAAGCAACAATTTTCTAAGTACTCATCGATTTTCTAGTTGTTTATAACGATTCGCTAAGAGATCGCAACGATTTGCCTCTCACAATGATTCGCTAAGAGATCACAACGATTTGCCTCTCACAACTATTTGATAAGTGTGCCATCGATTCCGAGCTCATAACGATTTGGTTATCGCATCAATTTTTTAAGTGAGAACAATGATTTGCTCTCACAACGATTTCGGGTTTCACAACGACTCGTTAAGTTCATAACGATTCGATAAGTTACACAATGACTCAGTCACTGTAACGATTCATTAAGTTCCATAATGACTTGTCATCCTAACGATTCGATACAGTAAACAACGATTTGTTCACCATATCGACTCGATAAGTGAAACAATGATTTCTCGAACGATTTGCTGACACTGTCATAACGATTTGTCTCTACAATGATTTGGTTACTAATGCATAATGATTTTGTGTACATCGACTTACTTATAATATATAACGATTCACATGATAACGACTCATCACACAACGATTTCATAAGTCATGATCATATCGTTTCATGATGTATAACGACTTGATATTCAAACCTATCTCAGATAGCTTGAAAAATCAAAATCTTCCTTCGCATTTCTCTCACATCCATGCATTTATTACGACTGAACATATCACTGCAATGCATGCACCGATATTTTCTACTCTTTTGTTTTTATATTAGAACATCTTTTAACAAGAACAGAATGGAACTTCTATTTCGATATAAATCATTCTAACGTTGACTGAACAAGAGAAACCTAGCTGTCTATTATTTTAGCATTTTAATGCGTGCAAGTCTCTGACAACGCATCAATACAACGTTGGACAATATAAAAGAATAAAGGACATCAAAGAAGATCCTCTCTCTTTTTACGTGCATGGAAAGCTAAAGGCTGTTGAACAAGAAGCTCTCTTTAGTGACATGTAGTCCTACGTAAACAAAAGCTTAAGATAATGATACTTCCCGTTCAAATTTTTAAGAAAGACATATATAGCAGACTGAAGCTCCAAAAACAGAAGACAATGACGACATCTTTACAAAAGCTTTTGCAGCATCTGAAAGAGTGAAGCTTCACTCCTTTGCTTGTCTACTCTTAGCTCTCTGCATTTCTTTGTGTTATGTCTTGAGAGCTTCTAGTACTGAGAGTGTTCCTCATCGTGGATCTTTTCCTCTCAGTTTTGCTTCGAATCGCGTTGTCTTTAAGCTTGATCTAGGGCTTGTTGTGACGGCCCTCATTATACCGTACGGTTATACCAACCCACGTCGGTATAGCGAGAGTCCTCACAGTGGGACATTTACCCAAACGATACAAACAGCTGAGATACACGCGAATATACGAACAGAGTAGCGGAAGTAAAAGACTACTGTCTTCATTCATTCATCATCCACATTTAACATACATGAAATTGCAATAACATTAAAGAACTTAAAAGTTCACATAATTAATTGCTGAAAAAAGTACACAATGTCCACACTTATACAATTTCCTCATGATTTCTAGTACAATGTCACTTTTACATACTATGAAAGCACAAAGGGGTACACTGCTCCAACAATCTAAACTCCGCGCTCGGAGTCCGTCTCTACCGTCTCCTCCACGAGAGTCTCGTCACCGTCTATACCTGTACGCCGAAGCAAGGAGT
The DNA here is from genome assembly GCA_014218235.1 of Colocasia esculenta. Lineage (NCBI taxonomy): Eukaryota > Viridiplantae > Streptophyta > Magnoliopsida > Alismatales > Araceae > Colocasia > Colocasia esculenta. Next base: position 72,542,870 of record CM024756.1, read on the forward strand.
GAGTCTTAAGACTCAGCAAGCAACACTACTCATAACATACACGTATAAGTCATAGCGGTTTCTACATGCACATTCACAAATTTCAACATATGGCATGCTAGTCATTTGAAAGTTGCAACCTATCATGAAAGTTCTACAATTTAATACATGGATCATGCTTTCAGATTTCTAAGAATAAAACTTACCTATCACATGCTCTCTATTCAATTTACTCGTGAAATTTTGCCTTTAAGAACCAAGACATGAGAGCTACAACATGAACACTGTGCATATAAGGGAGAACACAACTAGCATGGACTTTACATGTTCTTAAGCACATACATAGACATTTTCACATGCTTTAAGTTGCTGGTTTCACATGGTTTAATGGCTGTAAACCTACACATGAGAGCTACAATGTTGTTTAAAACATACCATGTGAACAACCAATCATGCTATTTTGTACACGTGCTCATCAATTATCCCTAACATGGATTCTAGACATTTTCGCACATATAACATGATGATAACAACATGAATTACTGATTTCACATGGTTTCAGATTTGTCTCACATGGATTTCAATGTCATATTCTCACATTTTTAGTTTCACATTTCTTTACACAAGTTTCCAATTCACATGGTTGCACTTTGCACATACACATTTCACATTGTTCACTTACACATTAACACATGAACACTACACATTACACATTACACATTCACATTTTAGGTGCCGTGACACATAGTCCAAACCACCAAAGAAGACATATACACATCACATTACACATAGACGCCATCTAGGCATTACAATGGCGACTCTTGGACTGCGCAGACCGGGAGAACAAGTCTCCACCCTAACCAGTGGTACTTGTCCACCTCCAGGATTTCCCCCTAATGCCCTTAGGGTCACTTACACATTGAACTTTCTCAGGGGGACTTTTCCCTGATACAGTTCCACTGCCCTCTACGGAAGCAGTGTCACATTGGCACAGTTACACATTTACATTTTACCGATTTACACATGTTTTACACATATCACTTTTCATCTCATTCACTTTCTCACTCACATGCATATCTCTGTTTTCCTGACATGACACTACAGAATTTCAGGAGTTTAACACACAGTAAATCACCATCAGGTTGGGTTTAAACGATATCTAATCACTTTACGATGACATGCATAAATTTTTACATTTCACATGGAAAAGTACATAACTCCTTATATACTGGTCCAAATGACCTGAAATTTAACCACATGCTATTTTCGGGTTCAAGATCATACATTCAATTTTTCAGATTTTTCTGAGCTAATAGAATTTACAGAAAATCAAATACCTATTTAGCATGCCATTCATAATTTAAGTTGACATGGAGTTTAACACCATCATACATTTTTGCCACTTACTGTTTGAACAGAGACTAACTGTTATATGCATGATCTGAAAATACAGAATTACCCTAAATCATACAACCATAGATCGATCACAACAATTCTTTCTTGCATGCCTTTTTATTTACCGAACCGAAATTAATAGCATTTATGCAAGCATGGACAATTTATCAAAATTTGAGTACACATATACTAATCCACTAACTTCATGATCTGACAAAACTTAGGGCACTCAGACTAGTCCTAATCAAAAACATGGATTGGCAAGATCATCAACAATCATGCTTGAAATTTCATGGGATAATAATCTCTAACATTCACCACCACACATCATAACTCATCCACACACCACATTTACCAGTATACATAGTGTATAGGGTTACCATATATCCTCATCACGGAAAACCCATCGAAAATAATCGTATAGGAGGGCAGAACAGTTTACTGTTCTGTCCAGATGAACTTGGCGGCGGTCTCTGGCCGCTAATTCAAGTCAGCGGCAGTCGATGGACGCCAATCATGATCTCAGCGTCCAGGGACCTTGCCGTTAATGCAGTCTGTGCAGACACAGACCCGAGCTCTCAAGATAGGGTGAATGTGGGGGTCAAGGACACGAAGAAAAATACACAAAAATGTTAAAACCGTCCTAGACTCATACGGGAACCTTATGGTAGGGTCACTTGCCTTTTAGAAAATGCTAAGGATCAAATGCTGGTGAAGCCCTCCTTGGGCAGTCCCAAGAAGTGCAGAAATGTCCTCCAAGATCTCCTTCCTCCGCTCTGGATGATCTCCACAGCAAGGAAATGTCGGGGGCCTTCCTCGATGATCCTCTTGCCTCCAGTTGCAGTAGAACGCCGGACAAGCTTCAGAAGTTCGGATTTTGGGCTGCAAAGATGGGGTTTTCTCACAGCTCAGAAGCTAGGTTTTCTTTCTCTCTTGTTTCTCTCTTGCAAAAGGGTGAAGAGAGGGTTGGGAGCAGATTCGGGTTTGTATATGGGAGAGACTTCTCTCCCACTCACAGGTGACAAGATGGCTCTCAGAGCCGTTGGGGACAGCTCCCCAATGGGTGAGCTTCCTTGTTTCCGGAATTTCTGGCTCTGCAACGCATGCAGGTCAGAGAAATAGGCGTCCACATCGTTAGACGCCAGGATTAGTGTTGGCGTCCATGGGTGGACGCTGACACCACCTCAACGGCTAGGGGTTGACGCCAATCTGGCCTTCGGCCAGAACTCTAAAACATGCAGAAAACTATGCATGCCATGCATATATACATGCAATATGTATATGGTAGTGTATCCATACTATCACCATTCAATACATGCATTATTTACATCTAGTATAAACACATGCACACGTAATTGTACTAATTAATACGTACGTAAATATGTATACATACACAAGCACAAATATACACACACAAATACATAATGCGACGAAAATTCGAGGGCCTTACACCCTCTCCCCCTTAAAGAAACTTCGTCCTCGAAGTTAGAACGACACTACTCAAACAAAAGGGGATACTTCTTCTTCATCGCATCCTCAAGCTCCCAAGTAGCCTCCTCTCGTGAGAAGTTCCGCCATAGAACTTTCACCGACGCAATACTCTTGTTCCGGAGATGCTGAACCTTCCGGTCAAGATAGCTACTGGTTGCTCGACATACGAAAGATCTGGCTGGATCTCCACTGGCTCATGACTAATCACATGAGACGGATCTCGGACATACTTCCTGAGCATAGATACGTGGAATACAGGTGAACGCTAGCCAAAGCTGGGGGTAATGCTAGCTCATATGCCACGCTGCCCAAACGTCTGAGAATCTCATATGGGCCAATGAATCTAGGGCTTAGCTTGCTATGCCTGCCAATCTGACGACACCCGAGTAGGCGATATCTTCAAAGAAGACATGATTCGCCAACCTCGATCCAAATCGCTTCTCCGTTGTCGGCTACTCCGCATCATCCTTCCCAATCCATACCCCCTCTCCTCAACCTATCCTCGAGCGTCTGGATAGTCCTCTCGGACTGTCCATCGGTCTGGGATGAAACGCCGAACTGAGCTTCAGCTCCGAACCTAACGCATCCTGAAGACCCTTCCACACCTCGAAGTAATCTCGGATCTCGATCCGAAATGATCGACTTCGGCACACCATGCAATCTAATGATACCACTAATACAATCTAGCTAAACTCTCTACTGACTGCTTCTTCTTCATAGGCAAGAAATGAGCAGTCTTCGAGAATCTATCTACAACTACCCAAATCGAGTCATTGCCCCTTCTAGATCGAGGCAAACCCGAAACGAAGTCCATAGTGACAGCTTCCCACTTCCACACTGGGATATCCATCCTCTGCATAAGGCCGGATGGTCGCTGTCGCTCGGCCTTCACTTGCTGACATACTAGACATCTAGACACATAATCCGCAACATCTTTCTTCATGCCGGACCACCAAAATGATCTCTTCAGGTCTTGATACATCTTAGTGTTACCCGGATGAATAGAGAATCGCGATCTATGAGCCTCCGCTAACACATGCTCACGGACATCTACTAAATCAGGGACACAAACACGTGCTGAAATCTAATCACACCGTCCTCATCACGAGCAATGCCCGCCTTACCCACTAATTCTAACAATCTAGGGTCGGCTTCCTGTTGCTCGATCACCTCATCCAAAACGAGGATCTAAGGATAGCTGAGCTACAAAAGCCTGACACAGCGATGGCTCTAACTCGGTCATAGAGTACGCCGCATCTCCAACATCTTCCAATCCTGCTGGAGCGAAGACCTCTTCTACTAAGAGCATCCGCTACGACATTCGCCTTTCCAGGGTGATACTGAAGGTCGAAGTCATAGTCCTTCAAGAACTCAATCCATCTTCTCTGCCTCAGGTTTAATTCCTTTTGGGAGAAAAGATACTTCAAGCTCTTGTGGTCAGTAAACACCTCAAATCTGACACCATAAAGATAGTGCCTCCAGATCTTTAGTGCATGAACCACTGCTGCGAGCTCCAAGTCATGAGTCGGATAGTTCCTCTCATGCTCCTTTAACTGACGAGAAGCATAAGCCACTACCCTTTCTTGCTGCATGAGCACAGCCTAACCCAATCTGAGACGCATCCGTATAAATGGCAAGCCCTCTAGACCACTAGGCAATACCAATACCGGAGCAGAAGTAAGCTTAGCCTTCAATAGCTGGAAGCTACGCTCACATGCCTCAGACCATACGAACCTCTCACCCTTCCTGGTCAGCTTTGTCAAGGGGCGGCGATGGATGAGAAACCCTCAATGAATCGCCGATAGTAACCAGCTAACCCAATAAAACTACGAATCTCCGAAGGGGTCTTGGGAACCTCCCAATCCATAACTGCCTGGACCTTCGCTGGATCAACTGCAACACAGCGCCGGAGATAACATGCCCGAGGAAATGAACCTCGCGCAACCAAAATCGCACTTGCTGAATTTTGCATACAGCTTGTGCTCACGAAGAACCTCTAACACTAACCTCAAATGCTGACGGTGGGTGGCCTCATCCGGAGAATAGACCAACACATCGTCAATAAACACTACGACAAAGCTATCTAAATACGGCCTAAACACCCGGTTCATGAGATCCATGAACGCTGCAGGGGCGTTGGTCAATCCGAAAGGAAGGACCAAGAACTCATAATGTCCATAACGGGTTCTAAATGCCGTCTTGGACACATCCTCACTCCGAATCCTCAACTGATGATAACCAGATCGCAAGTCAATCTTAGAAAAGACTGATGCATCTCGCAACTGGTCAAACAAGTCATCAATACGAGGTAAGGGATACCTGTTCTTCACAGTCACTTGGTTCAACTTCCTATAGTCAATACACAACCTAAGTGACCCGTCTTTCTTCTTGACGAATAATACAGGTGCGCCCCAAGGGGAACACTAGGGCGAATAAATCCCTTATCAAGCAACTCTTGCAACTGCCTCCTCAACTCGGCTAACTCCGCAGGTGCCATCCGATATGGAGCCTTCGAGATAGGAGAGGTGCCCGGAAGCAACTCTATGGTAAACTCTATCTCTCTATCCGGTGGCAATCCAGACAAGTCATCAGGAAGACACATCTGGAAATCCTGCACTACCTCAATCTCCGCAAGAGTAAGTGACTCATCAGCCTCTGGCACTAACACCACTGGCAAGAAAAGCGTCACAACCCTTGTTTACCATGCGCATCGCCTTCATGGCAGAGATGACTAACTTTCCAGCCAAGTTCCTTGGCAAGGGATGAGAGAACTCGTCCTCACCAGGAATGCGGAAAACAATCCTCTTCCGACGACAATCCACTAACGCATAGTGCTCCTCTAGCCAATCCAGACCAAGAATAGCATCATAGTCCTTCATCTTTAGCAAGAAGAAACACCCATCTAGGATTCTATCCTCAATGCACACAGGTAACGACGGAATGCACTTCCTAGTCGATACCGTACCCGCAGGGGTGTGCACAGACAAGGCCTCTAAATCCTCAGACTCTACGCCTGACTCTAGGGCTAACTGCCTAGCGAACCGCTCGGAAATGAACGAGTGAGTAGCACCCGTATCAAACAAAACCGAGCGTGCACACCTAAAAGCAAAACCGTACCTTCGTGCTGCTCGCTCGCTCGGCGTCCTCGCGAGCTAAAGCAAACACTCGAGCTGGGGCTCGAGGCCTTCCTGGTCTTCCTGTAGCTGGCGCGGCTGCCGCTACTGCTGGGGCTGGCGCTCCACGCTGAGCTCCCTGCTGAAGTCTTGGGCAATCTTTGATCTTGTGGTCGCTGCTCCCGCACTTCAAGCATCTACCCGCTACCAACCAACACTCGGAACCACCATGTGTCTTCCCGCAATGGGGACACTCTTTCTTCACACCAGGGGACGTACAGAAGGTACCTGAGAGTTGCTGACTGTCACGGATCGCTGCGGTGTCTGGTACACCGTTTTCTTCTTATCCTGCCGCTGGAATGTCGCTGCCGGCCTCTTCTGCGAAGCCTTCTTTTCCTCCAGATATTGCTCCATTTCTCCCTCCTGCCTGCAGGCAGCACTGAGGGCCTCGTCCAACTGCGGTGGTCAAACGCCACGAGTCTCGTCCGCAGTGATGGCTTGAGTCCCATCACGAATTTCTTCGTCTTCCTGCGCTCATCCTCTACGATATGCGGTGCATACTTAGAAAGTTCAGAAAACCTTGCCTCGTATTCCAGCACGGTCATGGAGCCTTGCGTCAGGGAGAGAAATTCCTGCTCCATTTTGTCCTGGATATGCTCTGGGACGAACTTGGCTCGAAAGAGCCTCACGAACGCGTCCCACCCACGTCTACTGCTCCGTCCTCAAAGCGTGTACGTAGTAGGAGGACCACCATACATCCGCTCTCTCCTGCAATACACCTAACAAACTAAATTAAGCAGAACATACAAACATACAAAATTAAAAGTCTACCTGTAGCATGTAGGTGGCTAATGTCACCTTATCCTCATCAGGGCACCTGATGGCTCGGAAGATTTTCTCTGTCTCCCTTAACCAACTTTCTGCCATTAATGGATCACTCTCCCCCTTAAAAGAGGGTGGGGTCATCCTCTTGAATCGCTCCATGATGGGAGGTCCACCATGGTCCTGAGCTGGTGCCTGAGCCTGCTACATTAAACAATAGGCAATACACAATAAACACAATATCATGCAATTTAAATAGCAACTACTAGTTGTTTCATTATTCTACCTGGGCCTCCAACTGTGCCTGGAGTGCTGCCTGGGTATGAGCCTGCGTCTGCATGGCTTGCACCAGACCTTGCATGAATACTCCGTAATCACAGGCGGCGGTGGGGAAGTACAGGACCTGGGTGCCGGGGCCTGCTGCTCCGCCTGCTCGTCACGTCGCGGCTCGTCCTCACGGCCGACGCTCCACCACGCCTACCTCTCGAAGCCATGGCTGTAATAAAATTTCAGCCACTATTAGAGCTAGGTTACTAAGTTTTCTAACCATTTTCTTATCTATCTTTCACTTCTTATTAGTGTTTTCTACACATGTGGACATACTTAGCATGCAATGGGGATGATGACTTAGGTATATTCATGTGCAATCTCACCGGTCGCTCTGATACCAATCTCTGTGACGGCCCTCATTATACCGGTACGGTTATACCAACCCACGTCGGTATAGAGAGTCCTCACAGTGGGACATTTACCCAAACGATACAAACAGCTGAGATACACGCGAATATACGAACAGAGTAGCGGAAGTAAAAGAACTACTGTCTTCATTCATTCATCATCCACATTTAACATACATGAAATTGCAATAACATTAAGAACTTAAAAGTTCACATAATTAATTGCTGAAAATTAAGTACACAATGTCCACACTTATACAATTTTCTCATGATTTCTAGTACAATGTCACTTTTACATACTATGAAAGCACAAAGGGGTACACTGCTCCAACAATCTAAACTCCGCGCTCGGAGTCCGTCTCTACCGTCTCCTCCACGAGAGTCTCGTCACCGTCTATACCTGTACGCCGAAGCAAGGAGTGAGTCTTAAAGACTCAGCAAGCAACACTACTCATAACATACACGTATAAGTCATAGCGGTTTCTACATGCACATTCAAAATTTCAACATATGGCATGCTAGTCATTTGAAAGTTCTACAATTTAATACATGGATCATGCTTTCAGATTTCTAAGAATAAAACTTACCTATCACATGCTCTCTATTCAATTTACTCGTGAAATTTTGCCTTTAAAGAACCAAGACATGAGAGCTACCAACATGAACACTGTGCATATATGAAGGAAAACACAACTAGCATGGACTTTACATGTTCTTAAGCACATACATACATTTTCACATGCTTTAAGTTGCTGGTTTCACATGGTTTAATGGCTGTAAACCTACACATGAGAGCTACAATATTGTTTAAAACATACTATGTGAACAACCAATCATGCTATTTTGTACACGTGCTCATCAATTATCCCTAACATGGATTCTAGACATTTTCGCACATATAAACATGATGATAACAACATGAATTACTGATTTCACATGGTTTCAGATTTGTCTCACATGGATTTCAATGTCATATTCTCACATTTTTAGTTTCACATTTCTTTACACAAGTTTCCAATTCACATGGTTGCACTTTGCACATACACATTTCACATTGTTCACTTACACATTAACACATGAACACATACACATTACACATTACACATTCACATTTTAGGTGCCGTGACACATAGTCCAAACCACCAAAGAAGGACATATACACATCACATTACACATAGACGCCATCTAGGCATTACAATGGCGACTCTTGGACTGCGCAGACCGGGAGAACAAGTCTCCACCCTAACCAGTGGTACTTGTCCACCTCCAGGATTTCCCCCTAATGCCCTTAGGGTCACTTACACATTGAACTTTCTCAGGGGGACTTTTTCCTGATACAGTTCCACTGCCCTCTACGGAAGCAGTGTCACATTGGCACAGTTACACATTTACACATTTTACCGATTTACACATGGTTTTACACATATCACTTTTCATCTCATTCACTTTCTCACTCACATGCATATCTCTGTTTTCCTGACATGACACTACAGATTTAGGAGTTTAACACACAGTAAATTCACCAATCAGGTTGGGTTTAAACGATATCTAATCATTTACGATGACATGCATAATTTTACATTTCACATGGAAAATACATAACTCCTTATATACTGTCCAAATGACCTGGAAATTTAACCACATGCTATTTTCGGGTTCAAGATCATACATTCAATTTTTCAGATTTTTCTGAGCTAAATAGAATTTACAGAAAATCAAATACCTATTTAGCATGCCATTCATAATTTAGTTGACATGGAGTTTAAACCATCATGCATTTTGCCACTTACTGTTTGAACAGAGACTACTGTTATATGCATGATCTGAAAATACAGAATTACCCTAAATCATACAACCATAGATCGATCACAACAATTCTTTCTTGCATGCCTTTTTATTTACCGACCGAAATTAATAGCAATTTATGCAAGCATGGACAATTTATCAAAATTTGAGTACACATACACTAATCCACTAACTTCATGATCTGACAAAACTTAGGGCACTCAGACTAGTCCTAATCATAAAACATGGATTGGCAAGAATCATCAAACAAATCATGCTTGAATTTCATGGGATAATAACTCTAACATTCACCACCACACATCATAACTCATCCACACCACATTTACCAGTATACATAGTGTATAGGGTTACCATATATCCTCATCACGGAAAACCATCGAAAATAATCGTATAGGAGGGCAAACAGTTTACTGTTCTGTCCAGATGAACTTGGCGGCGGTCTCTGGCCGCTATTCAATGTCAGCGGCATAGTCGATGGACGCCAATCATGATCTCAGCGTCCAAGGACCTTGCCGTTAATGCAGGTCTGTGCAGAACACAGACCCGAGCTCTCAAGATAGGGTGAATGTGGGGGTCAAGGACACGAGAAAAATACACAAAAATGTTAAAACCGTCCTAGACTCATACGGGAACCTTATGGTAGGGTCACTTGCCTTTTAGAAACACTCCTAAGGGATCAAAAGTGCTGGTGAAGCCCTCCTTGGGCAGTCCCAAGAAGTGCAGAATGTCCTCCAAGATCTCCTTCCTCCGGCTCTTGGATGATCTCCACAGCAAGGAAATGTCGGGGAGCCTTCCTCGATGATCCCTCTTGCCTCCAGTTGCAGTAGAACGCCGGACAGCTTCGGAAGTTCGGATTTTGGGCTGCCAAGATGGGGTTTTCTCACAGCTCAAGCTAGGGTTTTCTCCTCTTGTTTCTCTCTTGCAAAAGGGTGAAGAGAGGGTTGGGGAGTAGATTCGGGTTTGGTATATGGGAGAGACTTCTCTCCCACTCACAGGGTGACAAGATGGCTCTCAGAGCCGTTGGGGACAGCTCCCCAATGGGTGAGCTTCCTTGTTTCCGGAATTTCTGGCCCTGCAACGCATGCAGGTCAGAGAAATAGGCGTCCACATCGTTAGACGCCAGATTAGTGTTGGCGTCTATGGGTGGACGCTGACACCACCTCAACGGCTAGGGGTTGACGCCAATCTGGCCTTCGGCCAGAACTCTAAAACATGCAGAAAACTATGCATGCCATGCATATATACATGCAATATGTATATGGTAGTGTATCCATACTATCACCATTCAATACATGCATTATTTACATCTAGTATAAACACATGTACACGTAATTGTACTAATTAATTCGTACGTAAATATGTATATATACACAAGCACAAATATACACACACAATACAAATAATGCGACGGAAATTCGAGAGCCTTACACTTGTCTTCTGAACACATTCTGCTGTGTATTCCTTCGTATTGAAGGAAGACCTGGGGATTCCAGGATGTTTATTTCCCTCGGTGAAGGAAGACCTGGGGTTTCCAGGGTGTTTTTGTTTCCCTTCGTGTAGAAGGAAGACCTGGTGAGATCCGAGTTTTGTAATTCCTCTTCGGGTTATGAAGAGAAGACCAGCTGCGGCTTGGTTTGTAAGTATCCTTAAGGGGGTAGTGAAATCCTAGGTATTGCTCAGGGACTGGACGTAGGACTCCTGTGGAGAGGAGATCCGAACAAGATAATTTTCTTTGTGTCGTGTGTTGATTGCCCTGTGTTTGCTATCCTCTTTTTACTAACATTAACAGTTATCGAAGTATGTTTTGTGTAAACATTTTTGTGGACAGGTTTTAAAGTGATCAAAATTTCAATATCCCATTCACCCCCCCTCTGGGTTTTCTAGCTGGGCAACACTAACCCATATGGCGCGTCGTCCTGATGGTCCATCAGCTCTCTGACCTGCCTACATCATCGTGGAGCCATGTCCTATGACACAACTAATAATCAAGTTAGCAGTTTAACCTGGCGGCTAGTAGTGTTACTTGTACTTCCTATGAAACTTGCATTGTCACTTAGTTCCATTACAAGTCTTGATAGACCCCTTGCTCTGATACCGCTATAACGGCCCCGATGCCCGAACCCTCGGCTTCCCCCAAGAATCTAACCGTCGGCATGTCGCCCATGGGTCTGAAGACCCGAAAGGGCTAACGGACTAGTCTAACAAGATATGTAACAGAGATAAATAACAACATAAGCACTAAAATGTACTAACAAGTGAAAGAGAACGTCCACTACAAGTACAAATCTAGTACAACCCTAACTAACAAGTGCAAGTGCTGAAAGAAAAGGGGATAACAGATCTCTTAGGGGCATACCCCGAGGGTGATGTGTCACAAGCACAAAGGGGAAACATTTCTCACGGAAGACATCGTCTACTACTGCCCTGTCTCCTCAGCTCGCCGCGGAAGGTACTGCTATGAAGTCTCACCTATAAAGAAGGGAATGAGCTTCACGAAGAAGTCCAGTAGGGACTACCAATCTCCCACTGGTTCTAACAAGCAGAATAGATATATGGTTTTTAACAGAAATTAAGCAAAACTATCTATCTACTAACTGAGTGAGTGGGGAAGAGTAAAGTAAACTACACAGCCATAGGTCTAAACACGTCGGGACTGGAAATTCGTGTAGACCACGGCATTGGGGTGAACCCCAAGGCTACAAACACAGGCAGAGACATCTGTCTGGACAAGGACACTAGCCGCAGAACAATTACCACTAGTCAGCTGGTAAGGTGTGCCACGCACCTTACCCTCGACCACCAGTCCATGTCTACCACCTCCCGTCGAAGTGAGACGTGAAACTAAACGTAACCACACAACTGCCATAGTTCTGCCGAACTACGGTCCCCACGCCTAGCCTCTCTAGATGGTACCGAAATAATGTAGAGTGAGGCAGTGAGAAGGACTAGCTTATCTGTGCTGGAAGAATGTCTAAACCACCTCGGTGTACTAGGCTCAGCTAAGAGAGCTTTGCAAATGACTCTAAGTCGTTGTCCCCATCGTTTTCCCCTCTGCTACCAGAGTCTGCAACTCGAGCTTGCCCCCACCTGGAGAACTCCCTCAACGGACGCGGGGGACTGGGGGTCCTAAGTAATGGTAACAACCTCTCACGGAACAAGCCCTCAAGTGCCAAGCACTAGGCGAAGAACTAGTGTAGGACCGTGCTAGGAACAACATAGGCGCCAAGAAAATAGAGATGCAGAGAAGAAAAACTCCGAACAGTCGCCAAGTCACTCTTTGTCTGAGAGGGCGACAAAGGCATTGTCTCTTTCTCAAAGGAGGCGACAGAAGGGTTGTCGCCACTTGAAGGCGACACCCGGCCTGTCGCTATCTGGGTATGAAGGCAACTGGGGAAGCGTTGCAATCTAGGTTGCGAAAAGAACTTTGTTGCGACCACAGATAGAGGTTCAGGTGCCCACCTGAGACCTCCCACAACCTCACAAGCAACCAGGTCAGAAGGCGATGGCCACCCTATCGCAACAGAACGCAACAAGGTGAGCGTTGCTACCAGACCAGAAGGCAACGAGGGGATACGTCGTGTCTGGGTCATGACAACAAGACAGAGGACTGGGTGTCAACCCGAGACCTCCCAAAATGCCCATAACACGGCAAAACCAGTGTACACAGAGGGAGGGGAGCATGGAGAATAATGTAAACTCATGCTAGAGGATAAACCACCCTCATTCACCACCCATGCATGTCAAGGATATTCATCTACACTCTAAAAAACCTCACATGCATACATGATCACTCTCAAAACCCCAACCCCAAGCATGCTCAAAGGAACAAAACACATATCCACACACACCTGTCACGCCCGATATTTAGCAGCGGAATAAATACTGGGAGACGTGAACGATACAAATAGACGTATCACAGGTGAATAATGCAGAGTCACAATTGAACAAAAGAACACATTGAGACTATAATATGGTCACCAAAAATATACTTTATTCCATTTCATTCAACTAGTTGCAATTTAATAAGAAAGAACCAACTAAAGGGTCCATTATTCAAATAAAACTCAAGAAAAGTTTCACTATTACATAGACTACTCAAATATCTATTCCTAAATGTCAATCCTCATATGGCGGTTTCTCATCACTCTTGCCCTACCCCATCGACTCCTCTGGTTCCTCATCACTACCTGAAAAGGGAGGATGATAGGGTGAGCGAACTAGCTCAGTAGGATTTACATCTCAATATTGTGCGGGCACTATATACATGGTTAACATTTTAAATAGGCAGATATGCACATGAATATGATGAAAATGCATGATTTTTCTAACAAGTTGAATAGAGGAATAGAAGGATGACATAACAAAAAAATATCGAATTACATATACAATGGATAGATATTTCAAGAGTAGAATCATATCAAAAGAGATTGGCCATATTCACAGATATCAAGTATTCACGTGATCAGATTATCATATCAAATCTTATCATATCATATCAAATCAAACTTATCATATCAACAAAAGAAGGCACATTCCCACAAATCTTGCTATTCATTGTGCTATGCCAAGCACCAGAAGTCCATACTCCCGCGGTTAATAAGTACGTTCGGGCGCTCCTCCCCAGGACCAGACGGGCCCCTATTGCACAGGCATTGGTCAAATGGACTGAAGTCCATATTGTGCCGAACAAACATATCATATTATGGGCCATAGAGTTCAATAGCAAGCTCATAGTAATAGGGACATGATCATTCATAGAGTCAGGTATGACAAATAGCTCAAGAGAACAAAAGCAGTATAACGACGTATCTTATGTTTCATAATTCATTAGTGTCTTGACATGAGGATGACAGATCGTATGTGGAAAAAGTGCTCTCTATCTTCAGGGTACTTCATGGTACAACCAGCTCGGCCTCTATGTGGGAATTATAGAGAGCGGGACTTACGGAGGTCTTAAGGAAAAGATCGCTAGTCTTGCCGATTTGGAATGACCGACAGAGAGCTCTCAATTCCCCAAGAGGGTGTGCCTATCGTGCAAAGGTGTATGTGACGTGTCACGGATCTTTCCTAACATGTATGCAAGTTATGAACAAATAAATTAACCATCGGAAAGCATATAGCTAAAGAAAACTTATAAGAAATCATGATAGCAACTTAACTAACGAATCCATACTAACATGTATTCCTCCAAATATTCACATCAATTCTTATCAAATTCTATTTCATAACAAGCTGGATCACAAGACCATAGTCATGTTCACAAGAGAAAATCACGTATCATACATTAGAATCATATTCATGTTTCATTACCGTTTTCACAGGATTAATCACTTTTAGGTCCATGCATACTATATAAGATCATGCACATGCTAGTAAACATCATGTAACGATCAGACCCAAGACATGCAAAAAAAAATTTTTGCAAGGGTAGTGTCGACACACCCCTTACTAGTGTCGACACAATGCTTCAAACACAAGGTAAAAATATGAAGAAAATGGTCAAGTAGTGTCGACACAGGATCAAGTAGTGTCGACACTAGACCCAGCTCCCAGAGGACCCAGTAACAGGTCTGTGCAGGGTGTCGACACTGGATCAAGTAGTGTCGACACTAGAGACCCTTCCAGTGAACCTGTGTGCTAGTATGGGAGGTGTGTCGACACTGGATCAAGTAGTGTCGACACTAGAGGCCTTCCCGGAGAACCTTTTGTGCCAATTTTGGGACAGTGTGTCGACACTGGATCAAGTAGTGTCGACACTAGAGGCCTTCACAGAGACCTTTTGGCCAATTGGGGACGTGTGTCGACACACCCCATGGGCAGGTCGACACACTCTGGAACTTTTTCACCATTAGTCAATCGAACACGTGACACTCTAGGGATTTGGTGGACGGTCTTGGATCATGTGCCCACGCACCCCTAGGGTACTTTTGGCCATGTAGGGCTATAAATACCCCAAACCTTGTACTCCAAAAGGGTATCCCGTGAAAAGAGCAAATAGGGATCTCCAGAATGTATGAAGAACATAGGGTCAAGTGTAACCCGAAAACACCTCTCATGCAGCAATTTACTTACCCAGCTTATAACTCTCTAACGAATGACGAGGACAAACTAGTAGGAGAACTTTAATGTTGGGGTTTGATCTAATTCGGTCTCGAATCTCGAGAAATATATGAAGAACATAAAGCTAAGTGCAGCACAAAATCATAGTATCATGCAGATCTCTCTTACCACACTTATAACTCTCTAATGAAAGACTTGTAGACAAAATGTCCGACATAAAAGATGATCGTGACTGCAATTAGAAGAACTTTCATCAAGGAAGTTTAGTCAAATTCGGTATCAAATCACGTGCATAATGAGAAGAACAGGAAAAGCCCTAACTGTGCGTGACTTAGGGAAAACTACGAATACACAATGTAACTACATGAAAATTAGTCAAATAAGTGCAAATGAACCTAGACTCGAAGATCTACATGATGGTGTCGGTTTTCATTAATCTTGGCCCGAGAACACCTACCTTTATAAGACCTAAGACCAGTCGACGTTCTGGACGCAGCAGAGGATGAAGGGGATGAAGCTCCGGTTCTCAGCCTTTCTCCTCCTCCTCTGAAGCCCTAGCCCACCTCCAAACGACCCCAACTCGTTGCCAAACCTTCCCCAAGAGTTTAGTGACGAGTTCTTATAGATTTAGGGTGTAACTACATGTCCTAATAGGACTAGGAAAGGGGCTGCGAATTCTGCTGGCCCTTCCATGTTTTGGGATTCCCCTCCCAATTAGAGTGGCAAAGGGTTTAGGAAACCACCTCTTAGAGTTGGCTCCGGTTTTGGCTTACCTGCATGACTAATTATCCTAATTTTAACCCTAATTGCCCTCCCTAATTATTGCATAATTACATACACGAATTTCTGGGTATTTTCTTGTCCAATTTTTATCCTTGGGCCAAACGTGCTCCATTGGCCCAATCTTGTTAATGGGTCATTAATACGGTGTTGGAAGTCTCTCCAATATGTTTATTTAATTATGGTTGGGTTATTTTTCCGTGTTAACAAATTTCCGACTTAGTTTCCTAATTCGTGTAACTTGGTCAGTGTGACGTACACTCGACCAATCAGATTTTTCGTTGCACGAATTCCTTGTGGAATACTTAGGGATAATATTTAGGGTTGGTTTATAATTTTTACGGAATTTTCTGATGTGTTTTCTCACGTACGATAGCGGTACATAAGTTCTATCATTCCGATAATACGGAAGTTATTTATTGACTATTTTCATACTTGAATTTGTTCATGGGTCATAAGTTGTCCATTGTCTAATTTATTTTATGGACTATCCCCACATATTGTTGGAGTCCACCATAAATTTCTCATTTAGTTTATGATCTCATTTTATACACCTGATAATGGGTTGTCCAACTATTTCCTAATTAAGATAATAAGTCACACTAACTCTTAAACATACCCCAGATGACTTTTATTGACCCAAATTTCATTAGGATCATTAGAGGATATTATTTGAAGTCCCTCTATGATTTTTATTTAATTTTCTGACTCATCTGAGTATGTGTGATAATGATTTCCTAACTTATTCCATGACTACGATACTCAGTCGCAAAACGCCTTAAACTTGGACCATCCAATTTTTCTTTGCATGAATTTCTCTGTGGGTCATTAGGGAGTATTATTTAGAGTTGAACTATGACTTTTATGAAAATTTCTAATGGGTTTTTGTATGTATGATAATGACACGTGCATTTTTGCTATTTCACAAATATGATTTTATCATTTTCGATTTATTTCTCATTTTCCAATTATCGAATTTCCGGGGTGTTACATTCTCCCACTTAAAAGAATTTGGTCCCCAAATTCACATGTGTTTACAGGCTGGACTTACAGAGAATCAAATTGTGAATTGCTAATAATATAATGATTGATTGGTGACGTAAACTTCAGGGTCAAATAAAAGCGAGGTTAGAAAGAATACCTCTCTCATACCTCCTTCCTTGGTTTGTTCTCATTTATTCCCTGAACTTGATTTCTCATTAGGGCAATCCTTAACCTTGTGGTCTTGGCTGCCACAACAGAAACACTTGCCCTGAAATTTCCAGCACTCCTCGGACCGATGATTTATTTTGTTACAATGCTGACATCTTCTACAGGAGTGGGAACTAGTTTCTTCTTGCACTTCTTGAACTTCTTCTCTTGTGTGATTTGTTACTGTTGTTGGGACATTTCTCTCTGGCTATAGGTTTGGAGTTTCCTGTGGTTGTAATTTGTTCTTTCTTATTAGTTTCGCCAACTCCTTGGTCATCCTTAGACCTTTCCTTTCCATTCGTGTCTCCCTTAGCATTATTAGGGCATCCTCTAACAGTTGAGCAGCTTGTCGGAGTGCTTTGGTTAATCTCTGAACCGATCTCTGTCCGTCTTTAGATGGTGTAGGTATATCCTCCATTGCTGTTTATTTAAGTTCCTTCCAAATAAATTATCACACGGTCAGTCTTCTTTACTCCTTGTTAATACCTTGTGATCTTACAATATTTAGTCACTAATTAAGATTTTGGACATAGCCCATGTTTCTACCCAATCTCACCAGGTAGGTATAGAGTTCTTGACACAAGATGAGGGTTCTAATGACACTTATCCTATCACTCCTAATTGCCTAGGACTTAGGGAAAGCCCAGGCTCGTTTGGCAGCCATTAAGGTATTAAGTACCTTCAAGGGAGTAATTTAAATTAGACATCTGAATATATCATATGTGACTACTATTCCCATAGCTCCACCCAAGCTCACATTAGGTATGACAGATTTTGACTCGTGTGGTCCAGTTTCATTCAATATTCCTATTCCCTTGGACCCTAAAGTTCAGGCTCTGATACCAACTGTCATGCCCTGATATTTAGCAGCGGAATAAATACCGGGAGACGTGAACGATACAATAGACGTATCACAGTTGAATAACGCAGAGTCACAATTGAACAAAATAACACATTTGAGACTATAATATGGTCACCAAAAATATACTTTATTCCATTTCATTCAACTAGTTGCAACCTTACATAAGAAGAACCAACTAAAGGGTCTATTATTCAATAAAACTTCAAGAAAAGTTTCACTATTACATAGACTACTCAAATATCTATTTCTAAAACTGTCAATCCTCATATGGCGGTTGCTCATCACTCTTGCCCTGCCTCATCCGACTCCTTTGGTTCCGCATCACTACCTGAAAAGGGCAGGATGATAGGGTGAGCGAACTAGTCAGTATGATTTACATCTCAATATTGTGCGGGCACTAATATACATGGTTAACATTTTAAATATGCAGATATGCACATGAATATGATGACAATGCATGTTTTCTAACAAGTTGAATAGAACGGATGACATAACAAATCAAATATCGAATTGCATATACAATGGATAGATATTTCAAGAGTAGAATCATATCAAAAGAGATTGGCCATATTCACAGATATCACGTATTCACGTGATCAGACTTATCATATCAAATCTTATCATATCATATCAAATCAAACTTATCATATCAAACAAACGAAGGCACATTCCCACAAATCTTGCTTATTCCTTGTGCTATGCCAAGCACCAGAAGTCCACACTCCCGCGGTTAATAAGTACGTTGGGGCGCTCCTCCCCAGGACCAGACAGGCCCCCTATTGCACAGGCATTGGTCAAATGGACGATGTCCCATATTGTGCCGAACAAACATATTCATATTATGGCCACAGAGTTTCATAACAAGCTCATAGTAATAGGGACATGATCATTCATAGAGGCAAGGTATGACAAATAGCTCAAGAGAACAAAAGGCAGTATAACGACGTATCTTATGTTTCATAATTCTTTAGTGTCTTGACATGAGGATGACAGATCGTATGCGGAACATGTGCTCTCTATCTCTAGGGTACTTCATGGTACAACCAGCTCGGCCTCTATGTGGGAATCCATAGAGAGCGGAGACCTATGGAGGTCTTAAGGAAAAGATCGCTAGTCTTGCCGATTCGGAATGACCGACAGAGAGCTCTCAATTCCCCAAGAAGGGTGTGCCTATTCGTGCAAAGGTATAAGTGACGTGTCACGGATCTTTCCTAACATGTATGCAAGTTATGAACAAATAATTTAACCATCGGAAAGCATATAGCTAAAGAAAACTTATATGCAAATCATGATAGCAACTTAACTAACGAATCCATACTAACATGTATTCCTCCACATATTCACATCAAATTCTTTTCATTTCTATTTCATAACAAGCTGGATCACAAGACCATAGTCAATGTTCACAAGAGAAAATCACGTATCATACATTAGAATCATATTCATGTTCATTACCGTTTTCACATGGGTTGATACCCCTTACTGGTGTCGACACAATGCTTCAAACACAAGGCAAAATAATGAAGAAATGGTCAAGTAGTGTCGACATAGGATCAAGTAGTGTCAACAGTAGACCCAGCTCCCAGAGAACCCAGTCAACAGGTCTGTACAGGGTGTCGACACTGGATCAAGTAGTGTCGACACTAGAGACCCTTCCCAGTGAACTTGTTGTGCCAGTATGGGATAGTTTGTCGACACTGGATCAAGTAGTGTCGACACTAGAGGCCTTCCCGGAGAACCTTTTGTGCCAATTTTGGAACAGTGTGTCGACACTGGATCAAGTAGTGTCGACACTAGAGGCCTTCCGAGAGAACCTTTTGGCCAATCTAGGACAGTGTGTCAACACACCCCATGGGCACGTCGACAAACTCCAGAACTTTTCACCATTAGTCAATCTGAACACATGACACTCTAGGGATTTGGTGGATCGGCCTTGGATCATGTGCCCACACACCCTAGGGTACTTTTGGCCATGTAGGGCTATAAATAACCCAAATCCTTGTACTCCAAAAGGGTATCCCACGAAATGAGCAAATAGGGATCCCAGAATGTATGAAGAACATATAGGTCAATTGTAACCCGAAAACACCTCTCATGCAGTGATTTACTTACCCTACTTATAACTCTCTAACGAATGACCTTTAGACAAAATGTTCAACACGAAATATGACGAGGACAACTAGTAGGAGAACTTTAATGTTGGGGGTTTGATCTAATTCGGTCTTGAATCTCGAGAAATATATGAAGAACATAAAGTTAAGTGCAGCCCGAAATCGCGAGTATCATGTAGCGTCTCTCTTACCATGCTTATAACTCTCTAACGAAAGACTTTTAGACAAAACGTCCAACATAAAAGATGATCGTGACTACAGTAGAAGAACTTTCATGAAGGAAGTTTAGTCTAATTCGGTATCGAATCGCATTCATAATGAGAAGAATGGGAAAAGCCCTAACTGTGCGTGACTTAGGGAAAACTACGAATACACAATGTATACTCCATGAAAATTAGCCAAACCAAGTGAAAATGAACCTAGACTATAAGATCTACATGATGGTGTTGGTTTATTTAATCTTGGCCTGAGAACACCTACCTTTATGAAGATCTAAGACCAGTTGACATTCTGGACGCAACAGAGGATGAAGGGGGATGAAGCTCCGGTTCTCAGCCTTTCTCCTCCTCCTCTGAAGCCCTAGCCCGCCTCCAAACGACCCCAACTCATTGCCAAACCTTCCCTAAGAGTTTAGTGACGAGTTCTTATAGATTTAGGGTGTAACTACATGTCCTAATGGAACTAGGAAAGGGGCTGCGAATTCTGCTTGGCCCTTCCATGTTTTGGGATTCTCCCTCCCAATTAGAGTGGAAAAGGGTTTAGGAAACCACCTCTTAGAGTTGGCTCCGGTTTTGGCTTACCTTGCATGACTAATACCCTAATTTTAAACCTAAATTGCACTCCCTAATTATTGCATAATTACATACACGAATTCTGGGTATTTTCTTGTCCTAATTTTTATCCTTGGTCAAACGTGCTCCATTGGCCCAATCTTGTTAATGGTCATTAATACATGGTGTTGGAATCTCTCCAATATGTTTATTTAATTTATGGTTGGGTTATTTTTCCGTGTTAACAATTTTCCAACTTAGTTTCCTAATTCGTGTAACTTGGTCACGTGTGACGTACACTCGACCAATCAGATTTTTCGTTGCATGAATTCCTTGTGGAATACTTAGGGATAATATTTAGGGTTGGTTTATAATTTTTACGGAATTTTCCGATGTGTTTTCTCACGTACGATAGCGGTACGTAAGTTCTATCATTTCGATAATACGGAAGTTATTTATTGACTATTTTCATACTTGAATTTGTTCATGGGTCATAAGTTGTCCATTTGTCTATTTATTTTATGGACTATCCCCACATATTGTTTGGAGTCCACCATAAATTTCTCATTTAGTTTATGATCTCATTTTATACACCTGATAATGGGTTGTCCAACTATTTCCTAATTACGATAATAAGTCACACTAACTCTTAAACATACCCCAGATGACTTTTATTGACCCAAATTTCTTTATGGATCATTAGAGGATATTATTTGAAGTCCCTCTATGATTTTTATTAATTTTCTGACTCATCTGAGTATGTGTGATAATGATTTCCTGACTTATTCCTGATTACGATACACAGTCGTAAAACGCCTTAAACTTGGACCATCCAATTTTCCTTTGCACAAATTTCTCTGTGGGTCATTAGGAGTATTATTTAGAGTTGAACTATGATTTTTATGACATTTTCTAATGGGTTTTTGTATGTATGATAATGACACGTGCATTTTTGCTATTTCATAATATTGATTTTATCGTTTTCGATTTATTTCTAATTTTCCAATTACCGAATTTCCGGGGTGTTATACACCTAGCATGGAATTTACAAGGCTTGGGGAAGAGGTAGGTTATCCTAGCATGATAGAACTAGGGGGGAAAGATAAGAGTCCCTACCTCAAAACGAAGAGCCAACCCGTTGGGGTCTTCTCGTGTGCATGGCACCTCCTCCTCGCTCAAAGCTCCACGCTCATGCCGTCCACGAGCAAGCCATGGCCTCCTACACATTGGAGAAGGTGCTACCATGCCCAAATACCAAAAACTCCACCACAGGTGCTCTCAGCCAAAAGGGGGAGAAAGGGGAGGAGAGGAAGAAGAAACGAGGGAATGGGTGAACAGATCTGCTAGTCTTGTCTATATAGGCCACGGACTAGAGAACGCGACAGCCTGGTGGTCGCGTTCACTAGTGAATGCAATAGTCACTCTGTCGCGATCCCAAACTCTTGGTCAAAACTGACTAACGGACCTGCCACGTGTCACCCTCGCAAGCCTAACACCATGAATACGACACCTGACATGTCGCCTTCATCTAATAACACCTCGACACATGTCCCAACTATCCCGACAGTAGGATGACAAAAATGCTGTTGCAGTCAAAAGGTGAACACAATGACATGCCTGTCACATTCCCATCAAGAACGCGACAGCCATCCCGTCGTCTTCAGAAGGCGACAACCTGATATGTCGCTACCTTCAGCAGAAGGTGGCTGACTTAGGCATCGTTTGGTGGGACTTTTGGAAAAGTTAAAATCGGTTAAATCCGATTGTGTAGAGTTTCTGACACCGTATTTGATTTGTGGGGTCATATGTCAGTCCACCATTGCTCATTTGGAATGCACAAAACGGACATTTCCTATCCATGTGGTTATTACGTAACTGCCCTTTTCTGCTTCTTTTGTAGGTACTTATTGCAGATGAGCAGAGGGTATTCAAAACATTTCACAAGGAAATCCACTGAAGCCCTACGCAAAGCGGCCTAGTTCCAGCTTTTCATAAGCTGGAGAGAGAAATTACATTGTGTCCATCTCTCTCATTCAAACAAAAATCGCTTTGCACATGTTCCCAAGAGATGGCACTCACATTTGGAACTGCTTCTGAATTTGTCAGAAATTTGGCAGGCCAAAATCGGCACAATGGGGAGTGTCAAACGCTGCCTAAGAAGGGAAGTATGTTACATATGTTGATATGGTTGTTGGACGAGATTGATTGGAGATGTTTTTGGTAATGATAACAAATCTTTTGAGCTTATAAAGTTATGTTATGATATACAATTATAAGGTGATATATATGTGACCCAAGTGGGAGATTGTTAGATTTAATCTAATTATGGGCATACATATATGTAATTGTATATTATTAACCATCATAAAGTTTATCCCTATTTATTTAATTAATTAAGAATTATATTATTTGTGGATTTATGCATCTTAAAAGTATGGGTC
The DNA here is from genome assembly GCA_014218235.1 of Colocasia esculenta. Classification (NCBI taxonomy): domain Eukaryota; kingdom Viridiplantae; phylum Streptophyta; class Magnoliopsida; order Alismatales; family Araceae; genus Colocasia; species Colocasia esculenta. The sequence continues at coordinate 72,566,368 of CM024756.1, forward strand.
ATATTTAATTATGTGTAGAGACCAGGGAGTCATTTCTATTTTATGAAGGGTTAAAATAGAAAATGACACTAAAAGACACAACAACCGTATGTTGGATGTTTATTAAAAAAAAGGGGGTTGTGGTCCCCAATCCATAAGAGACCTCTCTTCTCTAGGACATCTTATCATCTTGGAGTGTTGTTAGATAATACCGTACTCGATTGGAAGATCACTTATCATGAATCCAAGTATACTTCCGCTGTAAATTTATAATGTTTCAACATGAAGATCATTGGGCAACTTATGTTCTAGAAATTTAATCTCTCTCTCTCAGATTCAACAAAATTTCCTCAAATCTCTTTGCAATTACCGACTTCCCTCCACCCTTGTATTTAGAAGATCTCCACTCCCGACGAGTCAAAAAAATTCTAAGACAAGGGAAAAAGGTAGAATAGTTATCCCACCACACTTGGCCCAAGACTGTCCGATCTCTTTTCTTTTCTGATCTTTGAATCTCTCGTCAATATATACTTGTGACCCGCCCTAAGTTCGATACATATGTTTATATATATATAAAGATATCTACTGCATACTCCCGAAGGTGCAGCAAGCCTACTACAATTTTTACTATTCACATATCTCACGACAAGCAGTCAAGTGGATGATGGGATCTTGTCTTTTTGTTTTTTATGAAGAATATTTATTATATTTCTTACAACTCATCAAGTGAGACCTTGTAATAAGATTGTTTTCTTACAACTCATCAAGTTTATTATAAGAGTAATTTTATATATCTCTTTTTTGATGTCTAAGGGCTTGAAAAGTAGAGAAATTTCATTATAAAAACTTTTGGCTGCAAAGGAAAGTGATTGTGACACTAAATTAAATATCAGCAAATGAAAACATACCATCTCCTACGCATTTGATAGTAATTGTACTTGAGGTGACACTTCAATAAAAAGAAAGGTTTGTGGCGTCTATCTGTCGGTGTGATTAATGGAGTGTCAAGAAGGTGCATTTAAAAAGACTTGTCGTGTGATCACAAGTCTGATAAGGGAGCAGTACATGCTACCTTATAATTGTTTATATTATAATAATATAACTAAATTTTAGTACTGTCACGTGGTTGCATGACAATTTTATTCTTGCCATAATATTTCTCTCCTCCAAAATAAAAATATAAATAATTTAAATGAACTAAATAATATGATTATTTTTATACTGTCAAAAAATAATCCATTCCACTTCAACTCACACCAGCAAACTATTAATCCTCACTAAACATCCCCTTAAAAAATAGAAATGTAAGTGGTAAAATTTGGGTAAATAAAACAATGCACTGCCAAAATTAAGTAGCACATAATTTGATTATATTCCCGCTTATAAAATGTTGTACTACCAAAACTTAGTAGCACATAAATATAATTCAGTCACAAGGACACTTATATTCTCGCCAAAAATACAAGCTCAAAAAATAAGTGAGGCACTTCCTCTGTTTTTCAAATATTGCTAGACGGTTTCTCTATTTTTCAAAAACTTTCCTCTATTTTTTAAAACCTTTCTTATATGTATGAAAAGAAGATATCAGGAAAGAGAGGATATCAAGTTTAAAAATCTTCCTCTGTTTTAAGAAAATCTTTCTCTGTTTAAGAGATTCCACCTTCTGCTAAGGAATTTCCATTAAAATCTCCTGCACCTTCAACCAGAAGCATCCCCAGAACTATGACAACCTACTGAGAATAGCTGGTGTCGTCGCGTCATTGCAGCCGTTGCTAGGCGAGCTACTTCTTGAAGTCCTCGGTCGGCGGCGATCACCCCTCGCCGCTACTGCTATCGCGAAGGGTCATCCCCATGGCTGTCAAATTAAGGTCGTCCTTTTGACATCCCTGCACTCAAGGTTCCTGGAGAGATTAGAAGCCATCTATGGTCGAGTGCAGGTGGCAAGGGTGAGCTTCCACCAGCTGATCCAAACTTGTTTTTTCCTCCTCAGTTATTTATCAGCTACTTCCTGAAGTCCTCGGGTGCAGGTGGCATGTTAGGGCCATTGATCAGATTCCACTCATATTCAGATGGTATCAAAAACAATATCATGCTTAATGCACCCCTTATCCAAATTTGTTTTTTCCTCCTCAGTTATTTGCAGCTCCAAGCATTCTCTTTAGAGTAATTCTTTTGTTAGAGGAATACTTTTCACAAAATATTTACGACATAATCTGTCTGCAGACTATTTCGGATCCAAGAATATAGCTGCCACAGGGAGAATAGTATTTTGATGAAATGGGCAGTGGGTTCGTGGCATGGGCAACCATGGTTAATTAGCTTTCTTTGCTTCTTTGGGGATCTATATGTAGCTGACATACCAGTTTATGGGCAAGATTACTAACCATGATATGATTGCCCATCCTTTGACACACCAGCTTATTTAAATTGAGGCTTTTGAGATTGTGTGGATTTTGAGAGTTCCAAGATGAGAGGAGATTCCAAGATGTTCTACTCGGGGGAGGAATGGATAGATGCTTCCAATCACTTTTGTTACTGTTAAACAATTGAGGAAGCTTTAGCCTTCATCTGCGAATTTGTCATTTTGAGCTGAAAATGTTGCTATTTGCTAGGAAGGCTTCTACCAAGTGATTGGTGTTCCGGACAAATCAAATTCCCCCCCTCTTGCTACTGGGGAATAATCTGCATCCTCTTCGCCAATACGAGAATACAATGGTTATTGGGCCTGTGCAAAAAGAAGAAACTGAGAGAAGAGCTTTATTTGGCATAGAATTATTCATAGATTAATGTTGAAAAAGAAGATGATGAAATTTGACAGTTTATGTAGCAACTCAGTTTTTTTTTAAAATTTCAAATAAAATAAAATTTTAATTTAATAAATATGATAAATAAATTTAATTAGAATTAAGAGAGAATAAATAGAATCTAAAAGAATTAAATCAAAACTCATTAAGCTAAATTAGGAATGGATTGTAATAATGGCCCAAGCATGAAAGAATGGGTCCAAATGTGAAGAGCCCATCATGGGATGAGAGATAATTAAGTTAATTTCATACCTAATTAATTAATAAATTAAAAGGGTTAAGATAAGCATAAAATTAACTCATAATTATCCAAAACAAGAGCCCTCAACCCATCCTAACACCTGGCCACGAAATTAGACCTCTTTCCTATCCTTTTAGGTAGATAATGACTATAAAATAGGGAGATAATAGTGGAAATTCGGAGTTTGAAGAGGAGAGAAGAGTTTTAGTTATGTTGGACTCTTAAACCACCATAAACACCCTAATTCGGCCCTATCAAGCCTCAGTTCGTTGCTGGGGCTCTGGAGGATGAGGACGAGGAGCAAGGAGAGGAAGGGCTTGGAGCAAGGGGCTTTCTTCTTCCTCTTTGTCATCAACCCTAGGCTTTCTTTACACAATGAAAAGGTAGGCAATCTCTTAAGCACAAATCACATAACTTCGGCCATAGGTAGCCCATACATCTATCTTCGAAGGCCCCATGATTTTCCTATTTTTCGTTGCTCCATAAGGGAGAATTAAATGCCATAATCTCTGTCATCTCCATGTACCTGAACCTTCATGATTACATTCAATCCACAGATGTACTTGATCCCATGCCCTGAAAATATTCTCATAAATACTACATGCTGTTAGCTTTCAAACGCCTCTATTTTCCCTAATTTCTATTATGTGATCATTGTTAAATAAATCATTTTCCATGACTACGCATGTTTAGGTCATCAAAATGTAACCTTATTAAAGCATGCACAAACCTTGTCCGTTTCCTAATTACTCATGCATGTTGATAGATCTATAAGTCTATTATCATTTAAAATTAGTTTCATAATTTTTGGATCATCGTGCGATTTTCTATTGATTTTAGAAGAGCACTATATCATGCATGGGAGGGAAGGACCAAAACCCAAATAGGGCAAATCCCCTTTTCTAGGTCGGGCTGCCCCTCTAAAATCGCGACGGCTCGACCCGTCGCGATCTTAGAGGGGACGCGGCCGGCCGGTCTGTCGCGTTATGAACGCGACGGCCCGCGCCGTCATGTTCTCCTCCCGAACCGCGCCAGCCGGCCAGTTCGCCTATCGCGCCCGGACCGCCCCGTCGCGACTTGAATCGTGACGGTAACCCTGTCACATTTTAAGAATTTCGTCCAGAAATGATATTTACCCTTATGCCCCTGTATCTGTCGCGTTTTAAGAATTTCGGCCAGAAATGATATTTGCCCTTATGCCCCTACTATTTATGACATTTAACCCTTGTTTAAGCTAAATCATGCACTGTTAAGATTAGTATTAACCTGAATATTATTATTTGTCAATATTTAAATAAATCTCATTAATTAAAAGTCATGTGCACGATTTATCATACTCTCATGATTTCTTACACTTGCACACATAAAATATTATTGATTGTAATGAGACCTTATTAAAATACTCAATAATATATCTGGTAATTATTAAGTGTAATTATCTCACTTAAATTTCCCTATTATTTAAATGACACTTGTCTTCGTTATATTTGCGTGCTTTGTACACTGTATTGTGTCCCTCTGCTTTCGAGCACTCGAGGCAAGACAGACAACGTTTTCTTACACACTTTTCTTGGCATGAACCACCTCTCCATTGGGAATACTCCTGACTAGACTAGGGACTCCATGTCAAGGCCTCCATAAGTCTCCTTGGCTTTGGCGTGTTGAACCTCTTTATAGTTGTCCTTATATTTTAGTGATAACAAAACTTATGATGATTTCAAGTATATCTTTGTTGATTAAATGTTATTGAATATTTTGTTTCATCTGTGCCGCATCAATCTCATAAAAAAATGCTAAGTCTCTCATTGATGCATTATGGCACACTAAAATGCTAAATCGATGTTCATTCAATATACATCGATTCTATTCAAAAGTGCCACATCGATTTCACTAACAACGATTTCATAAGTTACACCATGAGTTGATCGTGTAACGATTCGTCAAGTGAAACATCGATTTTATCGTGCAATGATTTCATAAGTGAGAACAACGATTTGCTCTCATATCGATTTGATAAGTGAGCGCAACGATTGCACTCACATAGATTTGCCTTCTATAATGATTTGCTAAGGCCCATAATGATTTGATAAGTGAGCACAACGGTTTGCTCTCACAACGATTTACTTACTGTAACGATTCTTCAAGTAGTCACATCGATTCATAAGTAAGAACAACGATTCGCTCTCATATCGATTTGATCATCATAACGATTTCTTAAGTACTTACAACGATTTGTTCATCAAGCTGTAATGATTTGTATGGGCATCGAGTTGTTCATAAGCGCACAACGATTCACTTGGATAACGACTCATTGTGCACAATGATTTTATAAGTCATATTCACATCGATTTCTCTTATTCTTTAAAGTACTTTTTAGCGCCTAAAGAGAAGTCAATATCTTCTGACAGAAAAAGCTGCATGCGTATTTCAGAGTCTTGTCAGAAGAAAGATATGAACTGCTATTTCTGTCATGATAGCAGAAACACAGTAGCATGCATGCATGTTATCTGGTAAACACTCTTTTATGCTAACACTCTCTTCTATGCTTACAGACCTCGAAGACCACCAGAGTCTGATTAACACAAATGAAGAGAAGATGAGCAACGGCTAGGACTCCAACGGATCCCTTCAACGGATCTATTCAAATTACCCATATAAAAGAAGAAGCTTGGCTAAAGAACAAAGTGCGCCTTCCTGAAAATCCTTCAAGGAGTGTACAACTGTGAGAAGAACCTTCACGCCACAAACACTCAGAGAAAGAGAGAAGAGCTCGAGCCAAAATCTACAGAAGCTTTCAAGCAGAAGTCTTCATCGCCTTCAAGACTTCTTCTCTTCCATTCTCCCTATGCTCATTGTAATCTTGAGGGAGAGTCTGTGACTATGAGCTAAGTCCATAGTGTTCATCTTGCATTAGCTCTCAGTCTTGTTCTTTCTTTTCTAAGAAAGACCCTTGTCCAGCTGTAGGACTGTATACAGTGTGTAACCTAGCTAGAGATTAGTGTCTAGCAGAACCTTGTTGGGGTTTGTACCAACAGGACCTAGCTGGGGGTTTAAGTCTAGCAGAACCGCACTGGGGTTTATTCCAGGAGGTTTACTTCTGAACTTGTAAAAGAAGTAGGTTTGCTTCTGAGCCGAGAAAAGAAGTGGGCTGCCTTCTTGCCGGGAAAGAGAAGAAGACCTGGTGGGGTATCCAGGGTGTTGTAGTGTCCTTGAGGGGGACTGTACCTTCGGTGAAGTAAAATCCCAAGATATTGCTTGGGGACTGGACGTAGGACTTCCATGTGGGAAGGGCCGAACCAGGATAAATCTCTTGTGTTATTTGTGTGATTATTTATTTGCTTCCGCACTGCTACTCTTTATCACACTAAACTAACCAAACTTTGAAGTGATAATTTTCTGTGTTTAAGTTTCTGTTTCAAATTTCAAAAAACCTATTCACCCCCCCCCCCCCCCTCTAGGTTAGCTTGCTGTCGTACCCAAAAGGGCCAACAAGTGGTATCAGAGCGGGTCTCTGAACTTTCAAGAAGATCCAACGATCTTAGAGCAAAGATCCATGGCAGCTCAAGGATATGCTGAAGGTCAATCAGTCACCAGACCTCCATTCTTGATGGAGAGGACTACCAATACTGGAGGATGAGAATGGAATGCTTCATTCGAGGCACAAACTTTGATCTGTGGCAGGTAATTGAGGTAGGTGATTTTGTTATTGTTCCTGCTGAAGGCACTACTTCTATTACAGCAGCAGATAAGCATAAATTAGCCCTAAATTTTAAAGCTAAGAATTTTTATGTTGTGCTTTATCTAAAAAGGAATTTAGTAGAGTATCTGCTTGTAAATCTGCCAAAGAAATATGGGATAAGCTGCAGATAACTTATGAAGGAACAGATAAAGTGAAACAAACTAGGATAGATATTCTTGTTTCACAATACGAACAATTTAAAATGCTTCAAAATGAAAATATCACTACTATGTATGATAGATTTCAAGCATAGTAGTAGGTTTAAATTCTCTTGGAAAAATTCTTTCTAATGAAGAAACCGTTAGAAAAATACTTAGGTCCTTAACTATTTCATGGACACCTAAAGTAACTGCTATTGAAGAGGCCCATGATTTAACTAAATTGTAATTGATAATTAATAGGTTCTCTCATGGCACATGAAATAAATATGGAGCGATTGTCTGAAAGCTCATATAAGAAGAAATGTACTGATGCTCTTAAGGTTGTAGCTACTCCTTCCACCTCTTCCTCTTCTAGTTCCCAAAATGCAGATTCAGAAGATAATGATACTGATGAAGTATTGTACAAGCTTCAGAAGATTTTAAAGAGAAGAAAAATAGATCAAGAAGGATCTAAAGAAAGGAGAAAAAGGAGAAAGAACTAGTATGCTATGAATGCAGAAAACCTGGGCATCTGAGACCGGATTGTCCAAGACTCAAGAAGACTAGTCAAACCGAGAAGCCCAAGAAGCAGCACAAAAAATTTAAAAGAAGAGGCATGGCAGCCTTGGGAAAATGATGAGGTCACAAGCTCAGAATCATCAAGCTCAGATTCCGAAAAGGAGCAGGTAAATCTAGCCCTCATGGTGGGACTAGATGAGGTACATTCTGACTCATTTTTTAATTCTTGCACAGATTCAGGGTCAGAATCAGAAGACTTAGAAGAAGTCTTTAATGAACTGCATGAAAAACATAAGGGGGTTGTAAAAGAACTAAAAAATCTGAAAAACACTCTACTTGCTTGGAAAACACCAATTCTGATCTTAAATCCGAATTGGAGCAACTAGAAGAACAATTAAAAGAATGTAAAGATAAAAATTATCTTTTAAATGAATATTTGAAAAGTAAGAATAATGAGAAGTTAGAGTTAGAAGAAAAATTAAAAACTCTAACTGAAGAAATATGTATTTAAAAGAATCAGTTAGAAAATAACTTAAGGGAAAACATCTTTAGCCCTATGCTTAAAAGGATCAAAATCTGGAAATAACAAACAAGGGCTTGGATACATACCTCCAGAAAAAGGAAAACAAGTCATGATTCCAGAAAAATATCCACTACCAAAATTTGTAAAAGAAACCAAGATGCCCCAGAAAAAGGCCCTGTAAAAGAAAAAGTTTACAGAAATCACGTTCTAAAAACTCAGCACAAAGAAAATAAGAAAAACAAAACAATCTATATTCATTGTTGTTCTCATTGCAATAAACTAGGACACTGTAAACACCTGCACAACAAGGCACTTAGTTTGAATCCCTAAAGGATATTTTCATGCATCTAACCATCAAGGACCCAAAAGGATTTGGGTACCTACCTTTGAGTAAAATTCTTGCAGGTTAGCCTTAGAGCATCAAAAACCAAGGATGCTTAAGGCAGGAGTGACTGTAGACTCTTCATTCAAATCACATCTGAAGAAAGAGTAGTCACAAAAATTGAATTAGTCTTTTTACTAACAATTATTTGCAAGTTTCATTCAGGTAGAGTCTCTCATTCAGGGGGAGCACAGACTAAGGGGGAGTTATTCATTTATGTTAATCATTGTTGAACCCATCAATGGTAAGAATTTCTTTCACAAAGGGGAGAGAATACAATGGTAAGAACCTTCCTTTTTAGTTTGTGACAAAAAGGGGGAGAGTATGCATGGTATGCATTATCTGTGAATTTTCGTAAACCTCTATGCTTTATATTTTTATCAGAAAATTCGCATAAATTTTGTCATCACCAAAAAGGGGGAGATTGTTGAACCTCTTTATAGTTGTTCTTGTATTTTGGTGATAACAAAACTTATGATGATTTCAAGTATATCTTTGTTGATTAAATGTTATTGAATATTTTGTTTCATCTGTGTCGCATCAATCTCATAACAAAATGCTAAGTCTCTCATTGATGCATTATGGCGCACTAAAATGCTAAATCGATGTTCATTCAATATACATCGATTTCTATCAAAAGTGCCACATCGATTTCACTAACAACGATTTCATAAGTTACACCATGAGTTGATCGTGTAACGATTCGTCAAGTGAAACATCGATTTTATCGTGCAATGATTTCATAAGTGAGAACAACGATTTGCTCTCATATCGATTTGATAAGTGAGCGCAACGATTTGCACTCACATCGATTTGCCTTCTATAACGATTTGCTAAGGCCCATAACAATTTGATAAGTGAGCGCAACGGTTGCTCTCACAATGATTTACTTACTGTAACGATTCTTCAAGTAGTCACATCGATTTCATAAGTAAGAACAACGATTCGCTCTCATATCGATTTGATCATCATAACGATTTCTTAAGTACTTACAATGATTTGTTCATCAAGCTGTAATGATTTGTATGGGCATCGAGTTGTTCATAAGTGCACAACGATTCACTTGGATAATGACTCAATGTGCACAATGATTTTATAAGTCATATTCACATCGATTTCTCTTATTCTTTAAAGTACTTTTTAGCGCCTAAAGAGAAGTCAAATATCTTCTGACAGAAAAAGTTGCATGCGTATTTCAGAGTCTTGTCAGAAAAGATATGAACTGCTATTTCTTCATGTAGCAGAAACACAGTAGCATGCAGTTATCTGGTAAACACTCTTTTATGCTAACACTCTCTTCTATGCTTACAGACCTCGAAGACCACCAGAGTCTGATTAAGACCAATGAAGAGAAGATGAGCAATGCTAGGACTCCAACGGATCCCTTCAACGGATATTCAAATGCCCATATAAAAGAAGAAGCTTGGCTAAAGAACAAGAGCTCCTTCCTGAAAATCCTTCAAGGAGTGTAAACTGTGAGAAGAACCTTCACGCCACAAACACTCAGAGAAAGAGAGAAGAGCTCGAGCCAAAATCTACAGAAGCTTTCAAGCAGAAGTCTTCATCGCCTTCAAGACTTCTTCTCATCCATTCTCCCTATGCTCATTGTAATCTTGAGGGAGAGTCTGTGACTGTGAGCTAAGTCCATAGTGTTCATCTTGCATTAGCTCTCAGTCTTGTTCTTTCTTTTCTAAGAAAGACCTTGTCCAGCTATAGGACTGTATACAATGTGTAACCTAGCTAGAGGTTAGTGTCTAGCAGAACCTTGTTGGGGTTTGTACCAACAGGACCTAGCTGGGGGTTTAAGTCTAGCAGAACCGCACTGGGGTTTGTTCCAGGAGGTTTACTTTTGAACCTGTAAAAGAAGTAGGTTTGCTTCTGAGCCTAGAAAAGAAGTGGGCTGCCTTCTTGCCCGGAAAGAGAAGAAGACATGGTGGGGTATCCAGGGTGTTGTAGTGTCCTTGAGGGGGACTGTACCTTCGGTTAGTGAAATCTCAAGATATTGCTTGGAGACTGGACGTAGGACTTCCATGTGGGAAGGGCCGAACCAGGATAAATCTCTTGTGTTATTTGTGTGATTGTTTATTTGCTTCCGCACTGCTAGTCTTTATCACACTAAACTAACCAAACTTTGAAGTTATAATTTTCTGTGTTTAAGTTTCTGTTTCAGATTTCAGAAAACCTATTCACCCCCCCTCTAGGTTAGCTTGTTGCCGTACCCAAAAGGGCCAACATGGCGCACGTCCTTAGCTGACAAGCTGGTTGTACCCTTAAAACCATTACACTCTTAGGGATCAACACGATCCAACCAGCCTTAGTGTGCCTTCTTACCTTGTGATCACGCCGGACCATCTAGTCTGTGTTTTAGCACGGCTAGTGGACGGTGGTGACTTTACCAGACTGCCGGTACACGATGGTGTGCTATGCAACTGTGACTATCATGTTTATCGTGGTTTTACAATTACGTCCCTATCTCATCTACTATCCTTGTACTCTCATCTGTTCACTTTCACTCTACATCTCATCTATTTCATCTACTTTTTATCTATTCTTGGTACTCTATTTGGCCATCCCTATGATTGTCTCAGATAAGAAACATAACTTATGCCAGTGCAATAGGGCCCGATCTAGTCTGGGAGGAGCGCCCAAAAAGTGCCATTTTCCCATGGGAGTTAAAATGATCAGGATGTTGTCATACATCCAGTGGCATTATACTATCAAGATTTAAATCTATGACAATCAATTAGTACAATCCATACAAGTGCTATCTATACAAGTGCTATCGTTACTAGTGCACCGTTGTGCAACTTTACGTGCTATATCGTTACATGGCCAATCCTTTATCGTACTTGCTGTGCTATTTTCCATGTACTAGTGCTATTGTTCTCTTGCTATAGTTACCTTGCTCTACATGACTATGCTCTCTAGTTATCCTACCATTTAAGACATTAATCATTTAAAGCATGCTTGTTCATATGAGATATAAGTCCTACTGAGCGTTATTCGCTCATCCTGTGCTATTATTTCATGTGTTTCAGGTGAGTCTGATGGAGATACCACACTCACGAGGAGGGGAATGAGGATGAGCTCAAGAGTGACCCGTTTCGTCAACATGTGCTTAGTAGTTAGTTAGTTAGTCGTCAGTTAGTCATTATGTAATAGTTTAGATTGAATAAGTACTCTGGGCCCTAGTTTTGGCTCTGTTTAGTCGATGTAATGAAGTTTGATGAATTATTAATGAAGTTAGAGTTTATTTGTATTATTCTAATGTGCAATGGTTGTTGTATTTATCGCTCTGTACTATTTAATAACTATAATTCCGCTCTGATATCCACGTCGGGGCGTTACAGTTTTGTGGTATCAGAGCCTAGGTTATTCTTAAGTATAGGATGATCTAGGTTTGACCTGCTTGACTTAGAGTCTAATTCCATACCTATGTTAGATGGGTAGAACCATGGGTAATAAGATAAAATAAACTCACACATACACAAACTAGTGTAACCTCATTATCTTACATTCAACATTCTATTTTGAAGGATCTTAAGACACTAGCAATGGTAGCGGAGCGTGCACAACTCCGTGACATGCAACAAACCATTCAACAGCTCACTCAGGCATTACTTCAAGCTGCTGCAGCCAATGGTAACCGTGGAGCAGGAGATCTGCACAGAAATTTCCGTAACCTCAACCCACCTCTTTTCAATGGAACCACTGATCCCGATGAGGCAGAGAATTGGCTTAAGGAGATAGAGCGTATTTTCCACGTCATGCAATGCGCGGATGGTGACAAACTTCTGCTAGCAAATTTCAGCTCGAAAGGGACACCCGTGCGTGGTGGGAGTCTGTTGAGGCAACCAGGACCGTTGCACAGTTTACATGGAATGAGTTAAGAAATACTTCAACCCCAAGTATTTCTCTGAACGAGTCCAAGAGAAGAAGGCATCAGAATTTTCCGCACTTAAGCAAAGGAACCTCACAGTCGCCGAATATGAAGCACAATTCTCACGATTGGCACGATATGCCAATCCTCTTGTCGGCATAGAAAGAATGAAGGCGAAGCGCTTTCTTAATGGGCTCAGGCCTGCATACATCACCCAATTGGCACCGTTAGACATCAAGACTTATCTAGAAATGGTCAGGAAGGCACAACTGCTGGAGGATGCAACCGACCTTACCGATCGCATCAAAGTAGAATGGTAAAAAAGGAGCAGACATCTGGAGCACCAAGCTAGCCCACCAACGCAAGAAAAGGCCGTTAAGTATCACTGACAGGCCAAGCCAAGAGCGGAAGCCCAGAGTCTTCACACCCCCCCTACCGAAGAGTGCTGGAGGAAGGTAGGCGCATGCCTACGTTGCGGGAGTCGAGAGCATCGGATTCCGATTGCCCCCTGCTAAAGGAAAATGAGAAACATCCTATGGGACAAAAGAAGCCTGGCCGACTGTAGGCCCACAAGAAGTGGAAACCACTGAGGAAGGTGGAGTCGTGGAAGGTACCTTACCAATTTTCTCTTAGTCAGCTTTTGTTTTGTTTGATACTGGTGCAACACATTCGTTCATATCACAAGCATTTGCTGATACATTAAATGAAAAACCTGCATCCATGGAATTTGAATTGCCTGTCACTACACCTTGGGGGAGAAAGCTCAATTAAACAAATACTTTTCATTAGCTGATGTGACGATTGGTGAACTAAACCTCAGAGCCGATCTGATCTGTATGCCATGGAGGGCTACGATGTCATTCTGGGAGCCGATTGCTATCCACTTATGGGCTTGTGTTGACTGTAGAAGAGGGAAGATAACATTTAGTGAATTCCTAAATTGACCTTTACGGGACATAGACACAAGAGGCATTATCTCTTGTCTCTGGTATTAAGGTTCAGAACATGATAAGAAAGGGCTGCGTGGCATTTCTTGCCGCAATAGTAATTGAAAATAAAGCATCTAAGATATTAGACATACATATAGTGCAAGAGTACCCCGACGTGTTCCCCGAGGAGCTTCCAGGCATTCCACCTGAAAGAGATGTGAATTTCTCAATTGATCTAACACCTGGAGCTGCACTGGTGTCACGCCAACCCTACAGAATGTCCCCTACTCAATTGAAGGAGTTAAAGGAGCAATTGATGGAACTACTGGAAAAGGGATTTATCAGACCAAGTACTTCTCCATGGGGAGCACCAGTACTATTTGTCAAGAAGAAGGACGGATCTATGAGATTATGTATCGACAACAGATAGTTGAATCATCTTACTATCAAGAATAAGTACCCTCTGCTTCGTGTCAAGAGGTTTGATCAAATATCAGGAGCCAAGTACTTATCTAAGATTGACCATAGATCAGCATATCATCAGATGAGGATTAAGGATGCAGATATTTACAAGACGGCTTTCAGGAGCAGGTACGGTCATTATGAAATTGTAGTCATGCCTTTTGGACTAACCAATGCTCCTGCAGCTTTTATGCAACTGATGAACAGCATCTATCGGCCCTACCTCGACAAATTCATCATGGTATTTATTGATGATATTCTTATATACTCAAAGACCAAGGAAGAGCATGAGGAGCATCTGAGGATGGCTCTGCAGATCTTGCGCGACAACAAACTCTACGCCAAATTGAGCAAGTGTGAATCCTGGCTCAAGGAGGTGTCATTTCTAGGGCATGGTATATCCAAGGATGGTATCGCTGTCGATCCTTCCATAGTAGAAGTTGTACTCAACTGGGAGAGACCGACCAATGCCACTGAGATCAGAAGCTTTCTTGGACTGGCTGGCTATTACAGGCGGTTCATAAAAGACTTCTCCAAGATAGTTGTACCTCTTACTCGCCTTACGCGAAAAGAGAAACCTTATGTCTGAAGCAAGGAGTGCGAGAAGAGCTTCTAGACACTGAAGCAATGTTTAACTTCTGCACATGTCCTCGCGTTGCCAGTCGAGGGCGAAAGATTCTCAGTCTACACTGATGCATCTAGAATCGGTCTAGGCTACTTGTTAATGCAGAATGAGAAAGTGATAGTTTATTCATCAAGACAGTTGAACCCTCATGAAGTTAATTATCCTGTCCATGACTAGAACTAGCAGCAGTGGTGTTTGCACTCAAGATTTGGAGGCATTATCTCTATGGTGAACAGTTCATTGTCTATTCTGATCATAAGAGTTTGAAGTACTTATTTTCTAAGAAGGAGCTCAATATGCTACAAGGAGATGGTTGGAATATCTGTAGGACTTTGATTTTAATATTCAATATCACCCTGGTAAAGGTAATGCAGTAGATGATGGACTTAGCAGGAAGCCTGTGGCATCCTTATCTTGTTTAGTCATGGTGAGATGCAATTACTTAAGCAATTCGCCAGTTTGGATCTAAATATTGAATAGAGAATGATCAGGTGTTGGTGGCTAACCTTGTTGGGTTGAGTGTGTTTTGGATTTTCTAAAATTGTATTTTAATGATGACTAATGAACATCACTCATACTTTGATTTTGATGATGACATATTGTGATTTTAATGATGACATATTGTGATTTTAATGATGACATATTGTGATTTTAAAGATGACATATTGTGATTTTGATTGACATGTTGAACATGTTATACATTTTATACATATCACAATAATGCTTAAACAACATGTTTTTGATGTTTAATATCTCATATTTTAATGATAATATCTTGTACTAATGATTTATGTGTTAAATTTGTAGGTGTATACAGATTTTGTCATGGTAGTGTCGACACACCCTTTCATGGTGTCGACACTGGATCAGAATCCCTGAAGCATTTCTGAAGATAGGGTTCACTGTGTCGAGACAGTCCCAAGCAGTGTCAACACTAGTCCCAGTCTCCAGAAGACCCAGTTGCCTGACTGGGACAGTGTGTCGACATAGTCCTAGGCAGTGTCGACGCTAGTCTCAGTTCCCAGAAGAACAGTTTTGCAGAAATGGGACAGTGTGTCGACACACTCCCTGGTGGTGTCGACACACTCCGGCTGAAACTAAAAAATGTGAATTTCTCTAGACACGTGGCTACTTGGGAATTAAAGGATTTGACCTAGGTTGTCGTGCCCATGCACCCCAAGGCAATATGGACATATGGGCTATAAATACCATGTTTCTTGTACTCCAAGGGCATCCCACAAGGAGAGAGACCAGACTTCTCCAGAAAAGGGTGTGGCGGCTACAAAAAGGGAAAAAGGGGAGTAGAGCAGTGTTGTTGGAAGGAGAACGTTAAGAAGAAGAGAAGAGAAGAGGAGAGGGATAAAGTGTCTGCATCCAGAAAGGGAGTAGAGCAGTGCCATCAGATTAAGGAGCAGAAGAGCAGCAAAGGAAGAAGAAGAACTGGCAATCTAGTGCACTGAAGCAGAGCATCGTGGATTGAAGAAGATCTTCAACGAATTCCTTCAAGCGTCTTCAATCCAAGCTTCTGCAAGTCTTCTTCATCAAGGAACATCCAAGTCAATCTATTTCATTTATTTTCTTGGAGTGTTCATCTAGTTTTCATTGTGTGATCTGTGTATGTGTTCTACACAGATCACTTAATTCTGTTGTTCTATTTTTATCATTGTATTGAGATAGATCGGGCTAGAGGATCTATTCTCTAACTGAGCTTGTTCTAGCAGACTTGGATCTTTCGTGGTCCAAAGTTGGAGCCGTAGTGCTCCGGTTTTGAGTCGTTGTGCTCATGTGCTTGTGAGTCGTCGTACTCATAGGTGGTTTGTGGAGTAGATCGTTGTATCTATCTCCTAGGTTTTCTTTGAGTCATTGTACTCAAAGGGTTTGGAGTCGTCGTGCTCCAGTTGTTTCTTAAGTCGTCGTGCACAAGGGTGTTTGGAGTCGTCGTGCTCCATTGTGAGTTGTGCTGAAGGTTTTGAGTAGTGTGGCCTCACTGTGTGAGGGGGGGACGTAGCAGTCACTGGAGGTGATTTCCGAACCACCTAAAAATCCTTTGTATAGTGGTTTGAATTGTGGTTTGACTTTGTATTGCGCTAGATGCATGCATAGGGATTTCGCTCACACTACTAATTGATTTGCTCACACACACTAATCACACTTCAGATCAGTAAATTGTTTGGGTGAATTGATCTCTGATTCAAAGTAATTTTGAATTGCTTAAGCTTTCGCATTAATTGGTGTTAGATCTATTTAACCCCCCCTTCTAGATCTGATCCATCCACCCATCTGATCTTAACAATTGGTATCAGAGAAGGTTAATGTCTGTTACTGATCTGATTTGATTGCTTATGTTTGATCTCTGTGTTAATTGCTCTACATTTGATATTAGAGCGGGTTAACCACTCTAATTGTTAGATCTAATTCCTTGTTACATTGATTCACTGTGATTAGATCTAATAGTCTTTTGAGTTTTGATATAATGGAAAATCTCTTTAATCTGCATGAATTTCCTGTTATAATTTCAGAGAAATCACCAGTCTCACTTTCATCAAGTTTTTCAAAGGAACCACAAAGAAAAGGAGCAAAAGAAATTCACAAGTACTTCATGGCCAAGAAGAGACTCAATGAATCCAGAAAATCAACAATTCAGAAGGTTGTGGCTCTCACTGCACATTCCATGAGCTCAGAGCATTCTACATCCTCACCAGAAAACAAGAGTTCAAATGGGTCTACAAAATCAGGTAAATCAATTCCAGATCCATTCATGTATTCTAATTCTGATTCTGATGCAGATGAAGGCATGTCTTATGTTGAATTGATTGAATTATGTGAGAAGATACAAAATCTTAATGTAAAGCTGAACACTAAAAAAATGATTTGAAAAAGACTTTAAAACATTGCCATAAAGAAAGTGAAAATTTGAAAAATACACTTGAATTGCTCCAAAACAATGATAAAGATCTTTCACAAGAAAATGAGAATTTGAAAGATGAAGTTCAGAAACTGAATTCTGAAAAAGAAAGTCTGAAAGATAAAATCAAAATTTGTGAAAACAAGTTGTCCAAGTTAAAAGAAGATCATGATCAGTTGGAATTTGAAAATCTTGATTTGAAAGATGAAAATGAAAATTGATTGATCTCAATGAAAACTTCAAATTTGACAATGATCAATTAAACAAACAGATTTCTAACATGGCTCATGATCATCAAATAAATGAAAGATGCAAACAACTTGTTGAAGAAAATAGTCATCTAAAAAGGAAGATTGAATACTTGTTGCATGACAAACCATTGGACAATGACTGTAGCAATTTAAGTAATAAAATTGCTGATTTGGAAAAACAAAATGCTCAATTTGAAAATGAAAAGAACAAGATGAAAAATGGTTTGGATGTCATGCTAAACAAGCTTCAAATTTCAGAAAAAGAAGTTGTTGCATTAAAAGCTGAAAAACAGAAGCTTCAACATGAATTGAAAAATACTAAATACACAAGTCTTGCTTCTGTGAGAGATAAGAAAATGAAAATAAAATAAAATTAACATTTGTTAAAGCTGCTGCAAACAAGAACTCTGCTAATTCTAATGAAAACTAATGAAAGTTCTTGTTCAAAAACAGACAGAGAAAAAGAAAAATGCTACTGTCAAGAAGATTCATCTACTTCCTCCATCAGTCCAAAAGCTCCAAGGCAAGTTCCAAATTTACATCATGCCAAGAGCCACCAAAGGCACCTCCTTCTCCTCATGGTAAGTCTCCTCATATGAAAAAGAGATTCCAGAAAATGCATACATGCCAAGGTAAGTACCAGGTAAGAAATGCTCTCATTTGCTTTAACTGCAATAAACCTGGTCATCTTGCCAAACATTGCTGGATTACAAATCAAAACTTCAATAAACACACCAAATCAGTCCAATGCTTTCATTATCATACAATTGGTCATATTTCTAGGGACTGTTGGTAAAGAAATGATTTTGTTGTGCATGCTCATAAATTTTAGTCTAATGCATGCTCATACACATAGAATAAATATCATGTTCATACTGAAAATGTTCAGAAATTCCATGTGTATAGGGATAGAAATGTTGCACAAAATCATTCTGTTTCTATTTATATTAAAAATCTAAAAATTAGAAAACTTCATGAAAACATAGATGCATTGAGCAAGGCAAAAAGAAAATCTGGAACTAATTCTGCTCATAGTTCTATCAATGAAAGAAATGCATCTATACCAAAAATAAAATCATTTTGGATTCAAAAATCATTATTGCACTCTAACATTGATTTCATTACAGGACCCAAGCAAGTGTGGGTCCCAAAACCAGCTTGATCAGCAAGCTGAGGAATCTTGCAGCCATACATTGTAAATGGATTCTAGATATTGGTTGTGCAAGGCAAGAAATGATTGGAGAACACAGGTAAAATCTTTGAAAAGCAATTGAAGTCCATTCAGGTAAAACTTCTTTATCATTTCAAATTTGAATTGCCTGAATTGAAATGATGTTTGATTTTTTATCTGAACAATGAAAAATGTGTTCTGATGCTACTCCCAACAATAACTTTGTGTTTTAACATTTGGAATCATGTTTGTGTTATCATGCTTACTAACTGTGCCCATGATTCTGTGTGCATATCAACTGCTTTGACTTTTTGGTATATCAAATGATGACATGTGGAAAAACAAGTTATGCTTGTTTGGAAGCTATCATTATGCATGAGTAAAATACTCCGCCAAGTACCAGAAGTCATGTTATGCTTAAAGCCAATTGTGTGCATAATCATGTGTGAATTACTTGCTAGCTTTTTCATTCCATGCACATATTAAGGGGGAGTAAATTTGAAAAAGTGCAAAATATTCATATTTGAAAAAGTGCAAAATATTCATATTCTTTCTGTGCAAACTGTTTGGAATGATCATATCTGAACTGCTTAAATGATCATTTCATATCATGCATATCTTATGGGGAAGTGAGTCAAAAGAATCTTTGAGTGAAATGCTGGAGAAATATTCTTTCATATCTGATCTATCAACAACTCCCATTCAGTTTATTGACAAATCTTCTTGCACATAAATTCCTCACACTCACATTGCATTGGCATTCTTGGTATATCAAATGGTGATTTGAAGAAAGACAAGTCAGGCTTGTCTGGACACTTTCACTATGCGTGAGTATGTCTCCGCCAAGTATCAAGATTCCTTTATGTAATTGTTGAGGGGGAGTATTTGTTAAGGGGGAGTTATTGTCTATTCTTCACTCATTTCTCTTGACATTTGTTGTCTATATTGAGCCCCAATCATCAGAATTTTTGATTCATTGTGCTATTTTCTTATGAGAGAATTAGACATTGAACCTAAACTCATTGTGCACTTTGCTTAATTTTAAAGATTCATTATCATTTCAAGGTTAAGCAATCTTAATACTGAATGTTTTTAAAATGATTTGCAAAACACTTGTAGGCACATGAGTGGCTTTACTATTTAACATGTGCATGTTTAAGCTTCATTTTTACCACTTGTTAAGAATAATTTCTCTAAATTCGTAGTCATGTCTTTTCTGGTCAAAGCAATCAATTCCTGCAAAACATCAAAAGAAAATGATCAATACTCTGGAAAGATGAAAATAGAGCAATACAAATTCTTGAACCACTGAGTAACCGGGCTATTTCACCTAAAAAGTAATTTGTTTCGCGTCAAAAAGTGGAAATCAAAGTTTTCAACTCTGTATAAGATAATGAAAGTTAAACCACTAAGTAATCAGGAGATCTTGCATCTAATCAATGTGATCTCTTGCACTGAAAAGTGAGATTTAACTAATTTATTCTTCTATTCTTTCCCAGTTCAAAATGAAAGAAAATCAAATTGACAGGATGAAAAAACTTAAGACCTTCATAAAGTTCATGTTTACTGAGTTTAGACCTATTATCTCACATTGTGTTAAACTTAAAGCTCCTAACATCCTTGTTAAATATTTTTGCTCACTCATATAGGTCACTTTATTTCACATTTGCATCATTATTTTAACCACATTCAGATCAATATACTTTGCTATACTTTGTGTTGAGTGTGTCTTTGTGATTAAACTTTGTTGCACAATAACAAAAACATAATAATTTCTCTCATATGTCAATATCACTTTGCCTCACTTATTTTGATCATTTCTGAACATTCATTTCCTTCATTTCATTTCTTGATCTCCTACAATCTTTGTTTCTCTCTCTTATCTATCTTTTTGATGCTGTCAAAAGGGGGAGAAAGGTCTCTAAGGGGAGAAAGTTCTTTAAAGGAGGAGAAAGTAAAAGTATCTAGGGAGAGAAAGTTCTTTATGGGGAGAAAGTTCAAGGGTGTATATGGTCAAGGGGAGTTATTACAGTCAAGGGAGTCAAGCTATTGGGAGATTGTGCATTTGTTTTGTCATCATCAAAAAGGGGGAGATTGTTGGGTTGAGTGTGTTTTGGAATTTCCTAAAATTGTATTTTAATGATGACCAATGAACATCACTCATACTTTGATTTTGATGATGACATATTGTGATTTTAATGATGACATATTGTGATTTTAATGATGACATATTGTGATTTTAAAGATGACATATTGTTATTTTGATGATGACATATTGAACATGTTATACATTTTATACATATCACAATAATGCTTAAACAACATGTTTTTGATGTTTAATATCTCATATTTTAATGATAATATATTCTACTAATGATTTATGTGTTAAATTTACAGGTGTATACAGATTTTGTCATGGTAGTGTCGACAAACCCTTTCATGGTGTCGACACTGGGTCAGAATCCCTGAAGCAATTTCATGAAGACAGGGTTCACTGTGTCGACACAGTCCCAGGCAGAGTCGACACTAGTCCCAGTCTCCAGAAGACCCAGTTGCCTAACTGGGACAGTGTGTCGACACAGTCCCAGGCAGTGTCGACACTAGTCTCAGTTCCCAGAAGAACAGTTTTGCAGAAATGGGACAGTGTGTCGACCCACTCCCTGTGGTGTCGACACACTCCGGGTGAAACTCAAAAATGTGAATTTCTATGGACACGTGGCTGCTTGGGAATTAAGGGATTTGACCTAGGTTTTCGTGCCCATGCACCCCAAGGCACTTTATGGACATATGGGGCTATAAATACCCATGTTTCTTGTACTCCAAGGGCATCCCACAAGGAGAGAGACCAGACTTCTCCAAAAAAGGGTGTGGCAGCTGCAGAAAGGGAAAAAGGGGAGCAGAGTAGTGCTGTTTGGAAGGAGAACGTGAAGAAGAAGAGAAGAGAAGAGGAGAGAGGATAAAGTGTCTGCATCCAGAAAGGGAGCAGAGCAGCGCCATCAGATTAAGGAGCAGAAGAGCAACAAAGGAAGAAGAAGAACTGGCAATCCGGATGCCACTGAAGCAGAGCATCGTGGATTGAAGAAGATCTCCAACGAATTCCTTCAAGCATCTTCAATCCAAGCTTCTGCAAGTCTTCTTCATCAAGGAACATCCAAGTCACATCTATTTCATTTATTTTCTTGGAGTGTTCATCCATTTTTCATTGTGTGATCTGTGTATGTGTTCTACACAGATCACTTATTCTGTTTGTTCTATTTTTATCAATAGATCGGGCTAGAGGATCTATTCTCTAACTGAGCTTGTTCTACCAGAACTTGGATCTTTCGTGGTCCAAAGGTTTGGAGCCATAGTGCTCCGGTTTTGAGCCGTTGTGCTCAAGTGTTTGTGAGTCGTCGTACTCATAAGTGGTTTGTGGAGTAGATCGTCGTATCTATCTCTTGGGTTTCCTTTGAGTCATTGTACTCAAAGGGTTTGGAGTCGTCGTGCTCCAGTTGTTTCTTGAGTCATCGTGCTCAAGGGTGTTTGGAGTCGTCGTGCTCCAGTGTGAGTTGTACTCAAGGTTTTGAGTAGTGTGGCCTCACTGTGTGAGGGGTGGACGTAGGAGTCACTGGAGGTGATTTCCGAACCACCTAAAAATCCTCTGTGCAGTGGTTTGAATTGTGGTTTGACTTTGTATTGCGCTAGATGCATGCATAGGGATTTCGCTCACACTACTAATTGATTTGCTCACACACACTAATCACACTTCAGATCAGTAAATTGTTTGGGTGAATTGATCTCTGATTCAAAGTAATTTTGAATTGCATAAGCTTCCGCATTAATTGGTGTTAGATCTATTCAACCCCCCCTTCTAGATCTGATCCATCCACCCATCCGATCCTAACAAACCATAGAGCTCAACCCGACATCATAGCAACAAGATAATGATCCATTTCTAATCCGAGTCAGGGAAACCATAGCCGACATACCTGATTTTTCCATCACTGAGGATGGGAGACTATTATTTCAAGCCAGGACATGTGTGCCTAGCAATGAAGAGTTGAAGAGAAAGCTGATGGATGAAGCCCATAAGACAAAGTATATAATTCACCCAGGTGCAACCAAGATGTACCAAGACATGAAAAGGTCGTTTTGGTGGTCCAATATGAAGTGTGAGGTGGCTGAGCATGCCGCACACTGCCTCACATGTCGGCAGGTAAAAGTGGAACACCGACGTCCTGCGGGTGTACTCAGACCCCTGGACATATCTGAATGGAAGGGGAGAGTATCGGCATGGATTTCATCATGGGTTTACCCCTCGTGGTGGACTTGATGCTATCTGGGTCATAGTGGACCGTTTGACTAGGTCCGCACACTTTCTAGCAATTAAGAGTACTTGGAGTGTAGATATACTTGCAACATTATATGTAAAGGAGATAGTGAGATTACATGGAGTTCCTGTGTCCAAAGTCTCAGATCGTGACCCTCGATTCACATCTAGATTCTGGAAGGGACTTCAGACTGCTTTAGGCACCAAACTCAATTTCAGCACGGCATTCCACCCACATATAGATACACAGACGGAAAGGACTAATCAGATCGTGGAGGATATGCTACGAGCCTGTACTATAGATTTTGAGGGGTATTGGAATGAACAACTATCCGTGATAGAATTTGCCTACAATAACAGCTACCAGGCCAGCATCAAGATGGCACCATTTGAAGCATTGTACGGTAGAAGTTGTAGATCGCTAGTGTGCTGGAATAAAGTAGGTGAACAGCAATGGTTGGGACCAGACATGGTACGGAACACCAACAGAGATATACAGATCATCAGGGAGAGAATTAAGATAGCTCAGTCCAGGCAGAAGAGCTATGCTGACAAAAGAAGAAGGGACTTAGAATTCCAAATCGGAGACCATGTGCTCCTTAAGGTATCCCTGACCAGAGGATTTCAAAGGTTTGGGATGAAAGGCAAGTTGAGACTAAGATTCATAGGTCCATTTGAAGTATTGGAGAGAGTTGGCGAGGTGGCGTACCATCTAGCACTACCCCCTCAGTTTTCCACCGTACATAATTTTCCTTGTGTCAATGCTAAGGAAGTACGTGTATGACCCATCACACGTAATTAGCTATGACAATATCATTTTGAATAAAGATATGACCTATGAAGAGAAGCCGGTGAGAATATTGGACAAGAAGATGAAACAACTTCAGAATCGGTCTATACCCGTGGTCATGATACTCTGGAGAAATCATGATGTTGAAGAAGCCACGTGGGAACCCGAAGCAACAATGCGACGGAATTATCCAGAGTTATTCAGTAAGTCATTCTTCCTCTTACGATCATATGAATTTAGTGACCAAATTCTTTTTAAGAGGGGGAGGATGGAGCAACTCAGATTTTTTTCAAAATCCCAAATAAAATAAATTTTAATTTAATAAATATGATAAATAAATTCAATTAGAATTAAGAGAGAATAAATAGAATCTAAAAGAATTAAATCAAAACCCATTAAGCTAAATTAGGAATGGGTTGTAATAATGGCCCAAGTATGAAAGAATGGGCCCAAATGTGAAGAGCCCATCATGGGATGAGAGATAATTAAGCTAATTTCGTACGTAATTAATTAATAAATTAAAAGGGTTAAGATAAGCATGAAATTAACCCATAATATCCAAAACAAGAGCCCTCAACCCATCCTAACCCCTTGGCCAAAAAATTAGACCGCTTCACTATCCTTTTAGGTAGAATAATGGCAAGAAAATAGGGAGATAATAGTGGAAATTCGGAGTTTAAAGAGGAGAGAAGAGTTTTGAGTTATGTTGGACTCTTAAACCACCCTAAACAGCCTAATTCGGCCCTATCAAGCCTCATTTCGTTGCTAGGGCTCTGGAGGATGAGGAGCAAGGAGAGGAAGGGCTTGGAGCAAGGGGGTTTCTTCTTCCTCTTCGTTGTCAACCTAGGCTTTCATTACACCACGAAAAGGTAGGCAATCTCTCAAGCACAAATGACATAACTTCGGCCATAGGTAGCCATACATCTATCTTCGAAAGCCCCATGATTTCTCTATTTTTTGTTGCTCCATAAGGGAGAATTAAATGCCCTAATCTCTATCATCTCCATGTACCTGAACTTTCATGGTTACTTTCAATCCACGCATGTACTTGATCCCATGCCCTTAAAATATTCTCATAAATACTACATACTGTTATCTTTCAAACGCCTCTATTTTCCCTAATTTCCATCATGTAATCATTGCTAATTAAATCATTTTCCATGACTATGCATGTTTAGGTCACCGAAATGTAACCTTGTTAAAGCATACACAAACCTTGTTCGTTTCCTAATTACTCATGCATGTTGATAGATCTATGAGTCTACTTTCATTTAAAATTGTTTCATAATTTTGGATCATCGTGCGATTTTATATCGATTTTAGAAGAGCTGTGTATCATGCATAGGAGGGAAGGACCAAAACCCAAAAAGGGCAAATCTCCTTTTCAGGGTCGGGCCGCCCCTCTGAAATCGCGACGGCCGGACCCGTCGCGATCTCAGAGGGGACGCGGTCGGCCGGTCCATCACGTTATGAACGTGACGGCCCGTGCCGTCACGTTCTCCTCCCGAACCGCGCCAGCCAACCGGTTCGCCTATCGCGCCCGGACCGCCCCGTCGTGACTTGAATCGCGACGGGTACCCCCGTCGCATTTTAAGAATTTCGGCCAAAAATGATATTGCCCTTATGCCCCTACTATTTATGCCATTAACCCTTGTTTAAGCTAAATCATGCACTGTTAATATTAGTATTAACCTGAATATTATTATTTGTCAATATTTAAATAAATCTCATAATTAAAAGTCATGTGCACGATTTATCATACTCTCATGATTTCTTACACTTGCACACACTAAACATTATTAATTGCAATGAGACCTTATTAAAATACTCAATAATATATCTGGTAATTATTAAGTGTAATTATTTCACTTAAATTTTCCTATTATTTAAATGACAATTGTCTTCGTTTTATTCGCGTGCTTTGTACACCGTATCATGTCCCTCTGTTTTCGAGCACTCGAGGCAAGACGGACAACGTTTTGTTACACACTTTTCTTGGCATGAACCACCTCTCCATTGGGAATACTCCTGACTAGACGAGGGACTCCTAATCAAGGCCTCCGTAAGTCTCCTTGGCTTTGGCACACGTATTTAGCCGACGAGCTGGTTGTACCCTTAAAACCCGTTACACTCTTAGGGATCAGCATGATCCAACAGCCTTAGTGTGTCCTTCTTACCTTGTGATCACGCCGGACCATCTATTCTGTGTTTTAGCACAGCTAGTGGGCAGTGGTGACTTCTACCAGGCTGCTGGTACACGATGGTGTGCTGTGCAACTGTGACTATTGTTGTTTATCGTGGTTTTATGAGTACGTCCCTGTCTCATCTACTATCCTTGTACTCTCATCTGTTCACTTCACTCTACAATCTTGTCTATTTCATCTACTGTCTTATCTATTCTTGGTACTCTATTTGGCCATCCCTATGATTGTCTAAGATAAGAAACATAACTTATGCCAGTGCAATAGTGCCCGATCTGGTCTTGGGAGGAGCGCCCAAAAAGTGCCATTTGCCCATGGGAGTTAAAATGATCAGGATGTTGGCATACATCCAGTGCCATTATACTATCAAGATTTAAATCTATGACAATCCATCAGTGCAATCTATACAAGTGCTATCGTTACTAGTGCACCGTTGTACAACTTACCTGCTATATCGTTACATGGCCAATCCTTTATCGTACTTGCTATGCTATTATCCATGTACTAGTGCTATCGTTCTCTTGCTATCGTTACTTTGCTCTACATGACTATGCTCTCTAGTTATCCTGCCATTTAAGACATTAATCATTTAAAGTATGCTTGTTCATACGAGATATTAAGTCCTACTGAGTGTTATTCGCTCATCCTGTGCTATTATTTCATGTGTTTCAGGTGAGTCTGATGGAGATTACCACACTCACGAGGAGGGGAATGATGATGATGCTCAAAAGTGACCTATTTCGTCAACCAGTGCTTAGTAGTTAGTTAGTTAGTCGTCAGTTAGTCATTATGTAATAGTTTAGATTTGAATAAGTATTTTGGGCCCTAGTTTTGGCTATGTTTAGTTTATGTAATGAAGTTTGATGAATTATTAATGAAGTTGGAGTTTATTTGGTATTATTCTAATTGTACAATGATTGTTGTCTATTTATCGCTCTGTACTATTTAATAACTGTAATTCGCTCCGATATTCCGTGTCGGGGCGTTACAGTTATTATCTGATGTTTATGACTGTTATTTATAGACATACGTTTCATAGTATAGACCAATCTTTCTGTAGATTTTTTTAGTGAAGATATTTATTTTAACACTATATATATTTCTTATGAACCTTATGCTTGTTTTAGATAAGTTGTTCTTCTTTTAATAGTTTTCATCATTTTTAAAAAAAATGTGTACATAAAATGTTCTTAGAATATTTTTTAAGAAATAAAAATATAAAATTTTAGATATATATATATATTATATTTTAAAATTCCTCGTGCATGGCACAGGCATAGAACTAGTGTAATATATAGTTTAGTTACGTGAGGTGATAAGACTTACAAAACTTACTTCTATAATTGAGCTTGAAAGTCTTATCGAATGCTTTCTTTTTGTTTTTTTTTTACTTTTTTTTTTGGGGGGGGGGTCTTCACATGTTAATGATCATATAGAGTTGTATAAGATGATTAAATATTTATTACGATAGCAACAATTGTGAAGGTAAGCGCAAATAAATAATCTATAATTCATGGTTTGTCGTACCGTGCGAATGGATCATGTCATATTCTCCGTAACACGATAAGATACTGTAACATAACATTACGATACGGTGGGAAATAGATCAGTTTACTTTTTTTTGTGACTTGATCAATATTTAAAATGAGCAAAATTTTAAAAAATGAACAAAACATAAAAACATCATATAAAGATATTGAAAAATATAAGAATCTCTATTTAGTCATTGAAGTCAACCTATCATAATCATCTAGTACCGTGATCTATGTTGTCTTAGGTATACAAAGTGGATGTCAATTAACAGTTTTTTGAGATAATTTTGACTTGACGAAAAATTAATTTAAAAAATTAAACTAAAATTATCGTAATTTATATCATCTCTTAATTAGCTTATGTTTAAAAGGAGGGAGCTGACCATGTCATGCATGACGCGGTATGGGTCGATCGTACTACTATATATGGTACGTGGTAGTACAGTCGATAGTATCGCCGTAGTATCTGATGGTACAACCAATCCTAATTCTGACCCGACTTTGATTTTGCACACCTCGATAGGACAACATCATGTTCTAAAAATAAAGTTAAATCTGAAGTGATCTTAATTATCATAAAAAATATCTTGATTCTAAAAATAAAAATATTAAGAATTATTGATGTATAGATATTGATATTAAATTGATCTAATATTTTTTGGAGGTAATTTTCACTAGATAAAAGTTTAATTTTAAAAAATAAATTAAAATTATAATAATTTATATCATCTCTTAATTAATTTATATTTAAAATTTTATCTTAATTAAATATTATTCAGATCTCTTAGATGTGTGAGATGTGAGAAAGAAAAAAAAAAAAAGAGATAACCGACGGTGTCATGAAACGGTATAAAGTTAGCCGTACGACCGCGGGCCAACCATGCTATAACTGTACATAGAAGCGGGTTACCCCCATTTTTGTCACCTTTTTCTATTTGAAGCAGGACTTATGCGCTCTGTTCTCTAGGTCGTTCGTTCTCTCTCCCACGAAATTGTATTGCAGTAGGACTCTTGGGTCTTAGCCCTATAAAATCGAACCTTTTAAGTCGCAAAATCTGGTCGCTGTGTGGACTTCGATGTCTTTGAACTCCATATGGTATGTCTTTCTCTCTTCTCTATCTAATAGAATGTCTATATTCTCTCTCTTTCTGTTCAGAAGTACAAATCAACCATCTATCGAGTCCTTTACAATTTTAATATGACTCATGAATGCACCTATTCAATTGTATTATTATATTCACTTGTTTAGATGGTATATAGTGAGTTTCTCTATATTTATTGATAACTATTTGTCTTTTTTATAGAATATGGAAGAAAAATATTTGACGTTGAAAGAATTAGCATCTAACATGAAGGAATAAAAGATCAAATCTCAACTTCTTAAAGAAAAAAATAGTACGGGTTTTTGAAAAAGAACAAATATATATGGCAGAGTTATAAAATATGTGCTTGATAGATAAAGACGTAAGAATTTAATCCTATTAGACTCTTTTATTTATTGATAAATAATGATGTTAAGGTTCACTAATCATTTATTCATTATCTTATTACTTACAAAAAATGTTACTTGCAGGATACAATAATGCAAGCTATAATGTTTCTAGACACCATTGTAAATTTTGATAGAATACTTTTAGAAGAGAAGCTCTTGATGATCAGTCCACCTCCATATAAATTATATTTATTTTATAAATTTTGGTGATTAACAAAATCATTGAAAACATAATCTAACATCTTTCTCTGAAGTTTATTAATAGACATCAAGTCAATTAAAATCAGTAAGTTATCTACACTCGCTGTTATTTGAAGTTCAAAGCATATATTTTTTCTAAGTACACATCGATTTCCTTGATAGAAACAACGATTTCCTTTGAAGAACATCAATTCGTTGATACATCGATTTCATATCACTTAAACATTGTTTCACTACTACATCGATTTCATTTCACTTGAACATCGATTTGGTAAAACAACGATTTTATCATTGAAACAACGATTTCATTAACAATTTCTTAAACAACGATTTCATCATTGAAACACGATTTCATTTCGATTTCACTTAACAATGATTTCATCATTGAAACTACGATTTCATTATCAATTTCACTTAACAATGATTTTATCATTGAAACAACGATTTCGTCTGTACATCGATTTCAGTCATACAACGATTTTGTACAGAACAACGATTTCACTTATTTATACATGGATTATGCTCACATCGACTTTGCTTCAACATAGATTTCATTTATACATGGATTATGTTTATAACATCGATTTCATGAATATATCAACTCTCTTGACAACGATTATGGTTTAAATAAGTTGACAAATAATATCATGATCTCTTCTCATTATCTTGAAAATATTTATCCTTCATGATATCAAATGTATTTTTCAATCTCTGTGGATTTCAAAAACCTTCCCGCGCATCACACTGTATCCTATGGTCTTGAACATTTATTGTGATGGTACAATATTTCTGCACGATATATCCTTGCTTACCTCACTTGTCACATAAAGTCTTGCCTTACATGTCGACAGAATAACATTTCCTTTTTGGTGTTTTCTCATACAGCACAACTACTAATGTTGACTGACAATTTAGACAAAGAGAAGTTGTCTATGTGTCAGTATTTATTGTGTGCAGGATTTTGGTAGAAACGCACGTCAAAGATGGACCTGTCAACCTGACAAGAAGACAGAAGATTAAGACAATCTTTCCTTCAGGGCGTGTATCAATCCAAGCATTAATGGCGGCAGGCTCACTTGCTCTTTGCTTCGGACCAGACACTCCAATGTGCATGTAGTTGTGAGACAACAGATACTTCAATGGATACTACAATGATCAAATTACTTCAAAGAAGATAAAAGAAGACTAGTGACTCCAAGCATAGATAACCTTTTTTTCGACCTAAGAGAAGCCAGAAAATCTTAGTCACCTGAAGAACACAAGAGCCAGCTTGTCCATTCAAATTTTCTGTAGCTCTTAGCTCTCTGTGAGAATATTGCATTGCCTTTGAGAGCTTGCATTGATTTGAGAGAATTCATCTGTGATAATTCTGTGTCTCTCAGACTTCGCCTCAGATCAAGCATTGTCTACAAGCTTGGTCCTGGGGCCTTTCTCTTTCAACTCATCTTTCTATGAGTATTCCTCTTCGGGTGTGAAGAGAAGACATGTTGCATAAGGTGGTGTAATCCCTCTTCTAGTAGAGAAGAGAAGGTCAGCTGCGGCTGGATGTGTAAGTGTCCTTAAGGGGGACTGTACCCTTGTTTAGTGGAATCCTAAGTGGTTGCTTGGGACTAAACGTAGGACTCCTTGGGATAAGAGATCCGAACCAGGATAAAATTTCATGTTGTCTGTGTGATTGTTCTCTTTGTTTTGATTAACACTCACTCTAACTATCGATCTTAGTGTTGTCTGTCAAGTGTATTTATTTACATGAATTTTTAGAAGAAGAATTTTTAGCAATCCATTCACCCCCCTCTGGGCTTGCTATCTGGGCAACAAGTTGTATCAGAGCCAAGTCTCTTCAAGTAAGAAGATCTCACGATCTTAAGAGCAAAGATAAATAGCAGCTCAAGGATATCAGAAGGTCAGTCTGTGACAGTCCTCCTCTATTCGACGGTGAAGATGACAACTACTGGAAGACTCGGGCGGAGTTCTCCTTCAAGGTCTCGATTCCAACTGTGGTCAATTATCGAAGAAGGAGACATTTGTAATCAACAGTAGAGAAAATTGGACAGATGAAGACAAGAAGAAAATATCCCTAAACAGCAAAGCTAAAGTATACTGTGTTATGCGCTAAGTAAGAAAGAGTTCAACAGGATTTCAGCCTGTAAGTCAGCTATGGAAATGTGGGAAAGCTTAGACTCACATATGAAGGAACTACAAGGTAAAGAAACAATATAGACATCCTGATAGCTCAGTATGAAGATTTCAAATACAGTCAGGAGAGTCCATCTCTCAAATGTACAGTAGATTTACAGATATCACCAACAGTTTGGCTGGGCTTGGGAAAACTTATGAAATTGGAGACATGGTGAAAAAAGTATTAAGATCTCTACCAACCTCATGGACTCCAAAGGTGATAGCCATATAGGAAGCCAATGATCTTAGGAGAATGTCACTTGAAAAACTTATTGGATCTTTGATGGCTCATGAAATAAACATGGAAAGGCTGGGAGAATCCTCCAGCAAGAAGAAGCACAGCAATGCTCTCAAGGTCACAGAAGACACATCTATGGCGAATTAGAAAGTGACAAAGCAACGAGAGTAGTGAAGATGAAGAAGCCTTTCTCTCCAGAAGACTACAACACATATTAGCTAAAAGAAATATCAGTCAGGAAGAAGATATTTCAAGAAAGGTAAAGACTTTAAAAGATCTGAAGGTAAAGTTGTTAAAAGATCAGAAACCGATATGCTATGAATGCAAGAAGCCTGGACACATTAAAGCTGAGTGTCCAAAATTAAAGAAGACTGAGTTCAAGAAGAGGACAACACAAAGAAATTCAAAAGGTACAAGAAGAAGGCCATCGCTGCTGCATGGAACAACGAAAGTGACTCAGACAGTGAGTCAAGCTCCTGCGAAGAAGAAGAAGAAAATGCCAACCTAGCCTTCATGGCAAACATTGATGATAAGGTAACTTCTGACTCATCCTTTACTTCATGCAATGAATCAGATTTAGATAGTTTAGAAGATGCTTTTAATTAATTATACTGTAAATATAAAGATGCCTGCAAGTTGTTAAAAACACTAAGAAAATTATACATGTCTCGAAATAACTAACTCAGATCTAAAATTTGAAACTAATAGTTAGAAAAACAAATTTCTGAATAAAAGAAGAAATGAACTGTTATGTGAAGATATAAGAATAAAAATGAAAAGATATCAACATAGAAAATCAGAAACCACAATAAAACTTAAAGGTAAAATTACACATTACAAAGATAATGAATATTTAATGGCCACAGTTGACAAATTTACAAATGGAAAATCCTCTTTGATATTAAAAGAGCAAGAAGATCATTAGGAAAAAGTATGGCTTAGGATATACTCCCCTAGAAAATGAAGAAACTACAATTCATCCTAAAATTTATCCAACTCCAAATTCATAGCTGAACAAATCTAATTATAAAGTAATAAAATAAGAACCATAAGCCAAATAGGATAATAAACAATATTCCTTGCTGCACACAGTGTAACAGATTAGGTCACACTAGAACATTACAAAAGGGGTTATTGGGGACGGCTCAGAGCCGTCGCCAAAAGTCATTAAGGCCGTCCCAAAATTATTGGGGACGGCTTCCCAACCGTCGGAAGCCGTCCCCATAAACCCATCGCCAATACAATGGCGGCAACTGAAGAAAAATCGTCCCCAATAAAATTATTAGGGACGACTGATGAATCGTCCCAAATAATCTTATTAAAGATGACTATGCAGTCATCCCCAATAAATTATTGGGGACGGCTAGCCAATCATCCCTAATAATCTTATTGGGGACAGCTGGCCAATTGTCCCCATTAATCTTATTGGGGACGACTCATCAGCCGTTCCTAATAAGATTACTAGGGACGACTGGCTGGTCGTCCCCAATAATCTTACTAGGGACGACTCAACAACCGTCCCTAATAAAATTATTAGGGACGACTGACAAGACGTCCCTAATAATTTTTCAAATTTAAAAAAAATTAAGGAGGACTGGCTAGCCGTCCCCAATAAGATTATTAGGGACGACTGACCAGCCGTCCCCAATAATTTTTCAAATTAAAAAAAAATTAACATAAAGATTCCACCATATAAAATTGTGGCGGATTAACGACGAAATAAATCCATCCCAAAAAATTTTGATGTTAACTAGCAATGGACGTAATTCCATCGTTGATCACTAACTACATTTTTTTTCATTACAAATAAAATACAATCTTTTGTTTATTTCTAGAAACACACAATCATTGTGAAAAGATGACTAAAGTACAACGAAAGTCAATGGTGTTTGAAACAATTAATAATATCAAATTGACTAAGATGCAAAAAGAAATTTAAGATAATCAATACCAAATTGAAATTAAAAATGGTAAATAAACAAAGCATCAATAGGATCTTTTCTACAAAAAATAAAAAATCCAAGATAAGGCAATTCAATTGACGGTGCATTAAGTTGAGCTCATGAGCATTAAGGCTCTAAAATAAAGAAGAGTATTTTCACAGCATTATGAGATATGAGTACACAAAAAAAAAACTTTATTTACTAAGAGGTGATAAAAGTAAATAACATAATGTGTCTAGAAGAAAAGAAGTGGAAAAAAACATACTTGCTAGCAATTCGAGAACCTAGAATTGACAGAACACCCAAAACTCAAAATACATGAATGCAGGGTCGACCCATGAAAAACCATGGGGTCGACCCCATTACACCATATTTAATTTTGAGGTGGACCTCAGTTGAAACATGAGGTCGACCCCACTTCCCAGAACCAAAATATAAGAATGCAGGGTAGACCCATGAATAACCATGGGGTCGACCCCATTACACTCTAAAGACATGTTTTCTTCTGAGGTCGACCTCAGTTATAGGGAGTGCTTCTTCTATACAATGTATCTGAGTCATCATTCTATGCCCTCTCACAATAGTAGCAATTACTTGCTCATATAAATCATAAAAATTTTCTACTGCAGACCTGCAAAATTATCAATAATTTTTCTCAATGTAGAGTGGATAAAAAACTATAACATGGATAAATAAAACAGAAGTTTGGGTAGGATAGATGGAAGATGAACGCCATTCAAACTAAGAATAATAGAACCATGTGCAAGTTGTATGCCTGCTTATTGCCTCCCAAGGTTAGGGGGCAAGTTCATCCATATGCAAGGCAAGTTACGGGGATATTTTTCCAAACATTAGAAAAGAAAAGAAGAATAGAATGAACCTGTGATTATTTATATCCACATGGTTTGATCAATAAACCCTTGTGGCTGCAACTAGCATTATTTTATATCCACATTTACTAAAAAGTAATAACCCAGTTTACCAACACAAAACTTTTCTCCATATATCGACAAAGATCACAACATTAGCGAATTAAGATCTGCAAAAAATTTCAAACAAGGTAACATATAAGTTTTTGGAAACAAACAAAAAAAAGAGATAATATATAGAAACCCATCTAAAGGTGAGACATGGAGGTAGAAACCTGATTCAAACAACAAGCTATGTTTTGACACACCAAAATTTCTATAACTAACCAGGCTTCAAAATTTTGACACACCAAAATCTATAGCCTTCGAAGCATTCTCCTCCTTTGAGGTGAAAAGAAAGTTTTAAAAATATTCAGAACTTTTCTCCACCATACATGAATTATGAGAGGATGCAGTGGGCAAAGTGCAACTGTTTGCTAAAAGTGCATTGACTTCCACAAAATAAAAATGTAAAGGATTTCAGGAACTTATGATAGTACCAACTTTCCACTCTCAAAGAACCATTTGTTGAATAAGTAGCTTGCTTACCTACAAGAAATGGCATAGTTTACGTGGCATAAGAAATGACATATCCTTATTTTTTACACCACTTTTTAGAGAAACATAGAGCTACGAAATTCCAGTCGACTATTCCACATATCATGAAGTGTAGAAAAATATATATGCAAGACATAAAACATGCACATAAATAATATACCTCCTTATGCATCACAATACCACTCAGATTTATAACCATACCATAGAGTCTAGCTTGATACCCATCTCAAGAATTCTTTACACATCACTCATTCTTAAGCCTCATTACATTATCTCTTTCCTCGGATGTTACCAGAAACCTTGTCAAAAAGTATATGAGCTACAAGAAATAGAAAAGGTATATGAGCTAGAAAGTACATCAGTCATAGACATGAGGACATCAATTTTGATGATCTATTTAATTGGTTTGCATATAATACATAAAGAGAGTGTTTGATTAATACTTGAAATAGTGTGAAGTGTATAAAAAATAAAACTCAATTAGGATTCTGAAACCAAAAATGGAATCCCTTGGACTACTAAATGTCTCTGTTTGATTTCAAAAAGCACATTGTGAAATGATAGCTTGCAGTCACCTCATGATTGTGATATCAAAGTAGTAGCAACCATGACAATGTTTGGGCATCAATTTAATGCCTTATCTGGTTGTTCTAGCAGAATTTAGAATCCAAATATCTGCAATGCCAGACAAACCTGTCAAGTAATTGAGTGGAAGTTCCCTGCACGGAATAATATATAGTCAACATAGCTGGGAAGTAGAAGTCCAGAATTCTCTGGAGGAGGTTGCATTATAAGAGATCATAAGGAGGTGGAATTATAAGAGATTTAAAGGCTAATTATCTCTATCTCTTAGAGAAATAGGAACAAGTAAGACATATATAACAAACCAACTGAATATTTCAAAAAGAGTCTACCATACTGAACCATCATATGCATCCACTTTAAACTCTGAACCTTGCCCATTCATCAAAAAGCTCCATTTCTGCTGTTCAATTTTGTTGCTTGCATCTCTCCCTTGGTCATCTCACTAAACAGAAAAATTCCCGCTCTATAGACACCAAGCTTGATAAATGAATCATCATATACATCAAGTCAAAATCTCTAGAATAATTTGGGAACAGACAAAAAAGCAAGGAGTCAAAATCTCCAAAATATCTAGACAATCACAAGAAAGAAAAAATGATCACAAGAGAAACATAAACCGAGTTCATATCTTCGAAACATAAACTGACAGATCACCACCATCAAATTATTCTTGGCCCACTACACGCAGGAGATAACAGACTACACAGACAAAGCTCGGGATTTCGGACCGGCAAACTTGAAAGGCGCTGAACATGGCGGTGTTTGTGCGAGAGCGGACTTGCGAGATCCGTCGCAGGCGAGGCTTCGGGTGGACAGGATGTGGCGATGTCGCTGCGTCGGTTCCTCCAAGTGGAGGCCAGTGCAGGCGCGGGAACAGGGGCAGGGGGCGCGGTGCAGGCGAGGTAGGCTGGCGGCGCGGGAGGGGTCGCGGAGGCAGACCCGGGCGCTAGCGAAGGCGGGTTGGAGAGGGAGAGGGCAGTGCGGGGCAGGGTGACGCAGGTGGATGCGGATGGCGTGGTGGTGTTGGGCGGAGAGAGAGATTGCTGCACGCCGCTGCAGCATCGCCCTCACTAGTCGAGAGCAAGAGGGAGCGAGAGAGCGAAACTCTGGGGGATTTGGCGCCCGGGGATGGGGAACCAGGGACTTGCGAGCACAAGAGGATTGGCGCCCGGGGAGGGGGGAAAAATTTAGGGATTTGGCGCCGCGCGAAGGGGAAATGTTTTCAGAATTTTGGCGCGATTTTTGGGGTTAGAGATATTAATATTATATTATTATTATTTAAGATATTAAGATCTTAAACATATAAATTATATTTAAAATATAAGTTATAAATAAAAAGATTAATATTAAATATTTATCATAATATTAATTTCAATATATTAATATAAATACATGTGATGTCTCAAATTAATACCAGTATAAATTATAAATCTAAAATATTTGCACTAGAAAATCATTCAAGATTTACATTGTTTGATGTCATTTAAATATTAAATAAGATTCCAAAAATATTTGAATGAATAATAATTTATTTATGTAATTTCTCTGGGTACCATGGAAGACCTTTATAATTTCTTATAAAATTAGAATTTATTATTATTTTTCAAAACTTGATATTGATATTTATAGTATGTTCTTTGATAGAGGACATGAGGTTAAACTCTATAAGACCAATCTCTTTGATTAGTAGGTTCAGAAAAGTCAGAGAGTCGAATCTATCTATCCATTTAGAGAGTAAACACTAGCCTGTAGAAAGTCGACACTATCATTTAGAGAGTTGACACTACCCATCAGAGAGTCAACACACTCTTCTATTTAGGTTGACACACTCTGTATTCAGGTCAACCTAACCCCTGTTTTCAGGGACTCACAGGCCCGTTTAGTTCAGGCTCAAATAGGGAAATACCCCCACACCTCTCATTACCATGTAATTCTCAGTATACTTATTCATCAGTTTATGTACCACTGTTTTAATGTCTTAATCACTTAAACCTCGGGCAATGTAAATTTACCTATTGGGCAATTAACTCATAATGCTTGGTACCTTCCGCCCAGGAGCTTCCGAGCAGCCCTTTGTCTCTCTGTGTGGTTACAACGGCTGCATGGCTCGTGCCCCATGTTCTAGAGAGCCTTAACCGCAAAGGCTCTCAACGGATGCCTCGTGCATAACTCCTCCGGAAGGGCGCCAACCGGCCTGTCCTTTTGGAGGAGCCATCAAAGGTTGACACGCTCATCTCCCTTAGGACCTTGGCCTATAAAAGGTACCTACGACTTCCATGCCAAGTACGCACACTTACACGCACAAGCCACACACCACTGAACCTTTCTCCTTCAAGCCTTCAGACAGTACACTGAGTTAGGCATCGGAGGTTCTCCCCGGTTCTTCAACCGGGCCCCCTGATCCTTTCGGTGTTTGCAGGCTTCCGTCCGCTATCGGCGACCATCTTCCCTCTTCCCATTGGAGGCCTATTTGACTCTGGCCCAAATAGGAAACACCCCTACAAGAAGCGAGCGAGCAAGAGACTGAAGAGTGAACATGAAGAACCACTTTTATACTTTTATTTTTTTTTCTTCTTGTACAATTACTTGGTACCTACCAAGTGAAGAAGAATTATGACTACATGATATAAGGCTATTGTATGTAAATATAATGTCATGTTTTCCTTCCACCTGCAAGTTGTTCCTCTTAATCAAATGACATCTATGTGCCCTGGTTTTTTTTTGCTGCACTCGGGGCGTCACAATGTAAAAATAAATAGTTGTCATTTATGGAAATATTAAATGACGGGACGTGACACACATACATAATGGTCATTATGTTCATCACTTAAAAGATATCAAGTATAACATGGTGTACGTGAAAAATAATTTTTATAAAATTTTTATTTTTTCTTCAACATTTAACTTATATTATCATATTTTGAGATAATGACACATGAAATAGCACAATAAGTAATTTTAAGAATGTTTTTTCAAGAAAGGAATTATTAGCAACGTTTCGCAACTATCGCTTATACTTAAAATAAAAAGTTTAAAATATTTAATGATTTATATGATTCATGCTAAATATAGGAAAAAATATTATATATTTATTATGATTAATAAAAATAAATAGGGTAAATTATTTAAGAGTCCTTGTCAAATATTTGATTTATTTTCCAGTCCCTGACAGAGTTGTAACTCATTACAGTAAGTGTTATCTCCTATTACAACATATGTTAAACTATGTTACAGTAAGGACCTCTCAATTATAGTTAGAGACTTCTAATTAATTTACCCAAATAAATATTTTTATAATATATAAGAATAGTTAATTAAGTAGTTGACAATAAGAACTTAAAATATGAAATGAAATACACTTTGTGATATAAAAAAAATATTTACATCAACACACATACAAAATCTATTGACACTTGCATACACGAACTATTAAGTTCATCAAAACATATAAAGTAACATGATGTACATGAAAAATAAGTTTTTTTTACAATTTACATATAATTTACAATTTATTTTGTCACTACTAAAGGTATTAGGGACGACTTTATTTAGGCCATCGCTAATAAATTTATTAGCGACAGCATCGTAGTCGTCGCTAATAATACTATTCGCGACAGCTTTCTCATGCCCGTCGCTAATAAATTTTTTTTGGGACGACAATTGCTGTCTCGAATGATGTTTTTAGCGACAACCCTTGTAGTCGTCCCAAATAATATACTTATAGCGACGTTTATACAATCAACTGTTACTAATAATTTGCAATGGGGATGACTTTTTTCAACCGTCGTCATTACTATACTTTTGGGGACGACTTTTTTTACAGCCGTCGCCAATACTATACTTTTGGGGACAACTTTTTTATAGCCGTCATCAATAATATTTTTTAGGGACGACTTTTTTATAGCCGTCGCAAATACTCTTTTTAGCGATGGCTTTTTAGAGCCGTCCCTAATACTATACTTTCGGAGACGACTTTTTTACAGTCGTCGCCAATACTATACTTTTGGGGATGACTTTTTTATAGCTATCTCTAATGCTATATTTTTGGGGACGGCTTTTTTACAACCGTCGCCAATACTATACTTTTGGGGACGACTTTTTTACCGCCGTCCTATACTATATTTTTGGGGACGGCTTTTTATAGCCGTCGCAAATACTCTTTTTAGCGACGGCTTTTTGAGCCGTCCCAATACTATACTTTTGGGGACGACTTTTTTACAGCCGTCGCCAATACTATACTTTGGGGACGACTTTTTTACAACCGTCCCTAATACTATATTTTTGGGGGCGGCTTTTTTATAGCCGTCGTAAATACTCTTTTTAGCGATGATTTTTTAGAGCCGTCCCAATACTATACTTTTGGGGACGACTTTTTTATAGCCGTCGCAAATACTCTTTTTAGCGACGGCTTTTTAGAGCCGTCACAATACTCCGTCCCTAATACTCCCTTTTCTTATAGTGGAGTAACATGTACAACCAAACACTTAAAATGGATTCCCAAGAGAAACTGTGAAGAAGCTAACCAACCAGGACCCAAAAGAACTTGGGTACCTAAATCTCATTGATTTATTGTAGGGAAGCCTTAGAGCATCAAAGTGGTACCTGGACAGCGGGTGCTCAAGGCATATGATAGGTAACAAGAAACTGTTCTCTCATATCAAAAGTGAAGAAGGTACAGTAACCTATGGCGATAATGGAAAAGGGTCAGTAATTGGTTGTGGATCTATTGGTAGTCAAGATAGAATCCTTATAGAAGACGTTCTATGCATCAAAGGACTCAAGCACAATCTAATCAGCATTAGCCAGCTGTGCGACAAGGGTCACCAGATCAAGTTTCAAGAATCTAAGTGTTTGATTATCAAGGGTTGTGCAACTATCTTCGAAGCTAACAGAGAAAAGAACTTATATGTACTACATCTACAAGAATTAAAGAATCAAGACATTTGTCTAGCAGTTAGTAAAGATCAGAATGCTGAGTTATGGCACAGAAGGTTAGGTCACTGTAGCCTGGATAGAATAAGAAAACTTATCAAACATGATCTAGTAAAAGGTCTGCCGAAGAT
This sequence comes from Colocasia esculenta, assembly GCA_014218235.1. Lineage (NCBI taxonomy): Eukaryota > Viridiplantae > Streptophyta > Magnoliopsida > Alismatales > Araceae > Colocasia > Colocasia esculenta. The sequence goes on from CM024756.1 coordinate 72,606,916, forward strand.
CAACTCAAGATTAGATAGCATCTGTGAGCCTTCTACAAAAGGGAAGCATGCAAAATCCTCCTTCAAATCAAAGACAGTAGTCACTACTTCCAAACCACTAGAACTGCTACATATGGATCTATTTGGACCAATGAGAACTACCAGTTTGGGAGGAAAGAACTTTGTATTTGTCATAGTTGATGGTTATTCAAGATTTACATGGGTATCTTTCTTAGAGCATAAAGATGACACATTTGAAAGTTTTGTGAAGTTCAGTAAAGTAGTTCAAAAGGATAAAAAGTTCAGCATCATCAGTATTTGTTCAGATCATGGAGGAGAATTCCAAAACAACATATTTGCAGAATTCTGTAATGATCATGGTATAGAACACAATTTCTCAGCACCTAGAACACCACAGCAAAATGGAGTAGCTGAGAGGAAGAATAGAAACTTGTTGGATATGGCTAGGACCATGTTATCAGAATATAATCTTCCAAGATACTTCTGGGCAGAAACTATAAATACAACATGTTACATCATAAATAGAGTCATGACCAAGCCAATCCTGAAGAAAACGACATATGAGCTTGTACATGCAAAGGAAGCCCAAGATCAGCCATCTTAGAACGTTTGGATGTCCACGCTTCATTCACAATAATGGTAAGGGAGACATAGATAAGCTGGATCCCAAATCCGATGAAGGAATCTTTATGGGGTACACTTCTAAACCTAAAGACTATAGAGTTTTTAATAAAAGGAATTTATTAATTGAACAAACTGTTCATATTATTTTTGATGAGTCTAACCCCTCCTTGAGAAACGAAGTCAATAGTGTAGATGAAAATGCAGAAAATCTCTCCAAGAAACTGAAGGAAACACTATCAAAGATGGTGAAGATCCCCCTTGGAAGAACTACAACAGAAAGAAATTATTCATGATGATCTTCCAAATGAATGGAGATACAAAAAGGATCATCCTATTGATAACATCATTGGAGATCCATCAGTTGGGGTAAGAACAAGAGTCCTTGTGATTATTTAGCATTTGTATCTCAAATTGAGCCGAAGACAGTCAATGAAGCACTGTCTGATGAATCTTGGATTTTAGCAATTCAAGATGAACTTAATCAATTCAAGAGAAATCTAGTTTGGTCCCTTGTTCTGAGACCATCAGATCATCCTATGATTGGCACCAAATAGGTGTTCAGGAACAAATTGGATGAAGCCAGTGTTATAACTAGAAACAAGGCTAGACTGGTTGCTTAAGGCTATTGCCAAGAGGAAGACATAGATTTCGATGAAACCTATGCACCAGTGGCTAGACTAGAGGCTATTCAAATTTTACTTGCTTATGCATGTGCATTGGATTTAAAACTTTTTCACATGGATGTAAAATTTGCATTCTTAAATGGTTATATAAAGGAGAAAGTCTATATAGAACAACCTATGGTTTTGATGATTTAGAATTTCCAAATCATGTTTTCAAATTGCATAAAGCATATATGGTTTAAAACAAACACCTAGAGCATGGTATGAAGACTTAGTGCATTATTACTAAATCATGGCTTTATTAGAGGATAGGTAGATAGCACACTGTTTATTAATCAAAAGTTAAAAATATATTACTTGTGCAAATCTATGTAGATGATATTATATTTGGATCTACTGACGTATCCTTGTGCAAGTATTTTGAGAAGCTCATGTAGGGAGATTTTGAGATGAGTATGATAGGAGAGCTCAACTATTTCCTTGGATTACAAATCAAGCAAAGCAAAGAAGGTACACACATTTCTCAAGCAAAATACACCAAGGAGTTATTAAAGAAATTCAGATTCGATAATGCTAAACCACTGTCCACTCCAATGAGAACATCCACCAAGTTAGACAGTGATAAAGAAGGTAAGAAAGTTGATCAGAAACTTTATAGAGGTATGATAGGGTCATTGCTTTACTAGATAGCTCGTAGATCAGATATTTTTATTAGTGTATGTATGTGTGCAAGATATCAGTCAGATCCTAAGATAATCTCATTTAGTATCTGTTAAAAGGATTTTTAGATATTTAGCTAAAACACATGACCTAGGACTATGGTATCCTAAAACTTATGAAACTAGTTTAGTTGGATATTCTGATGCTAACTATGTTGGATGCAAAGTAGATAGAAAACACCAGTGGTGGTTGTCAATTTCTTGCAGGATGCTTGATTTCATGGTCTTCAAAGAAGCAAAATTCAGTAGCACTATCAACAAGAAGCTGTTGCACTCAACTCTTATGGATCAAACAACAGCATGAAGACTATGGATTGCACATCAAGACCATCCCATTGCTGTGCGACAACACAAGTACAATAAATCTCACGAAAAATCCAGTATAGCACTCCAGGACGAAACATATAGAGGTCAAATATCATTTTATTAGAGATCATGTAGCTAATGGTATTATTAATATTTCGTTCATAGATACTTTAAATCAGTTAACATATATCTTTACAAAAGCCTTACCTAAATAAAGATTCACGTCTCTTAGAAGGGAATTAGGCATGTGTAATTTGTAATAGATATGTCTGTACGTAACTGAAATAATAAATTTCAGAATAATACTTATCCTTCCCGCTGGATTTAAGTAAATCCTTTATTGCTTGCGTCATAAATGGCTATGGTGTTTCAGATTAATTCTTTTATTGTTTACGTTATCCTCTCCTCTTTTGTTGTTATCCATCTTTATTGCTCTGACGTTTCAAAAGCCACTTTATGTCTTGCCGTTAAGTCTGAAATCCTTGCCTCATCGATTTCCTCTCTCTCTTATCTCTTTCGACTTGCTTGCCTACGAAACCCTCATCGACTCCAGAATACCCTTTGTGTGCTTTCGAAGGATCTCTCTGTTCCCGCTCAAATTTCTTGAGGGATCTTGTTCCTCTCTTTCCCACGATCTTCCAGAACCCTTCCTTGCTCGATTCCATGGCTGCTTCTGGGAGTTCTGGTAGCGTAGGTGGTTACAGTGTTGCCTTCCTCATGGTGAAGCAACAGGAACAATTTCCCGCTGTAAGGATCAAGCTATGTGGAAACAAGGCAGTGGATATAGAAGACCTAGAGAAGCATGGTATGCACAACATAGTCGAAGCTACTCAGAGGATGAAGTGGACAAAGATGTGTACTATTTCTGAATTGAGTTATCCAGACCTCGCGAAAGTGTTCTACACTTGCCTGAAAATAGAAGAAGATGGGTCTCTCTCTTCCACAGTCAAAGGTACACCCCATCACATCACTCATGATCTTTTGGAAAGATTATTTGAAGTTTCTACAGTCAGACACAGTTTAGTGGACTCTATGGACATTCATGCCAAAGGGCTTGGGATCATTGGAACAGAGTACAAACTGAAGGATGGGAAGATCGACATCAACTAGTTCAATGCTTTTAACAGAATATTGCATTTCATAGTCTGTCAGATTTTTGTGCCAAAGAGTGCTACTTTTTCAACTTGCCCAAAGGGAGATGCTGATATGATGTTCTGGGCCATCCAAAATCAAGATGTCAACATGGCTCAGGTTATAATAGAGAGGATGAAGTCTACTGCAGAAATGATTTGGGATAAGAAGAATAAGTTGGTAGTATCCCTACCATATGCTCAGTTGCTTACGAGAATTTTCAATCACTATGAAATTGATCTGAAGGGAGAATTGATAGAAAAGATGGGTTAGTCTATTCGGTCCAAAAACTTGAAGAAGAGTGTTTTTTTCTCTTGTGGGAAATGTTTGGTCAAAGACTTCGGTGGCAGAAGGAGAGGCCATCATTGGTGAAGCTCCTAAAATTCAACTAGTCCAAGAGGCAGAGGCAGATGTTAGAATTGAAGAACCTCTTGCATCTGTAAGGAGGATTGAGGAAATAGCACTTGAGCACATTGAGCCCGTTGGGGAATCATCTAAAGTTGTGATCCCCTCTACAGTCCCTGCACCTTCTATTGAAGAATTTGTTGCTTTAGAGACTGTTGCTCACACTGAGGGGGAGCAGGAGGATACTCACATGGAAGATAATTTGGCAGAAGTCATTCCAGAAGTTGTGGCACTAGGCCACACTGAAGACACTCAGATGGAAGATGCTCCAGCTCAGGGGGAGCCAGAGATTCATGGGGAGCCTCCTGCTAGTGCTCCTGCAGACCAGTTCTAGGAAGGTATTATTGAAGACACCTCAGATGAGGATGATGAACCCACTATCAGCTTCGGTGGAAAAAGTAAGGGTTTGCCCCAAGAATTCCTTTGCTCACCAGGAAGGCACACCTCAGATCCAAGAAGAAAAGATCATGTGCACATGAAGCCAGTCATTAATAGACTGAATGCACATGGGGAGATTTTGTGCTCTTTGCAATCCGAAGAAACATCCATCTTTATTAGTCAGAGCACCGAAGCCAAGGAGATTGGAGCATTTAAAACTGAGCTCCAGGAGATGAGAAGTGAGTTGGGTAGCTTGAAGCAGCTAGTGTCAGATCTTTCAGATTTTATGAGGGTGCAATTATTTGTTCCTACCCCTCCTTCTCCCACTCAACATGTACCAGTAGTTAGCACAGAGCCATCAGGGTCTTCTGTACCAAAAGAACCATTTACTGGACCACAAGGGCCATCTGTTGAGAAATTCGGGCCTTCTGAGCTTGAAAATCAAGTTGGGAAATTAGGGCCAATTGTTGATGAATCAGGGCCATCAGGGCTAATTGTTGAAGAATCAGGGCCATCATGGCCAATTGTTGAAGAATCAGGGCCATCAGCTGGAGAGTCGGGGCCATCAGGGCCATGTGAAATTGCAGATGTTGGTACTGGGCCATTAGGGCCAGTGGAGTTAGTGGAAGAGCCAACTGGGTCTCAAGAACCTATAGAAGCTGCTGCTGTGCCCCCAGAGCCTTCTGTCCCTTCTAATCTTTAGACTCCAACCCCTTCTTCTCCACCTACATCCTTCACTGTCCCACCTACAGTTGAACCCTCCAAGAAACCACTTCCAAAACATATCTCTTCTCCTACACCTTTTCCTGCTACCTCCTCTTCTTCACCTATTTCTTCTACTGCCATTCCTCCTCAAACATTTCAGGAACCTCTAGCATCATCCTCTGCTTGTCCCTCATCTGCTGGACCATCTGCACCACCTCCTCCTACTTCTTTCACCTCTCTTCATCGACCCACTCCACCATCCTTCATCACTATTATTCCAGAGGGTGCTAGTGTTCAAGGCCATGTCATTTAGGACATTAAAGATGAGTTTGAAGAAGCAATTCTTCGCTCAGTCCTATCTGTTTTCATCTCTTATTCTCAGAACATATTCTCCCAGTCCTGCCTCCAAAAAGAGAAAAGTTTCTAAGGAACTTGCTCTCTCCTCTGAACCTCAATTCCCTCCTCTTTGGTTCTCTCTTTCTATTGTAAATAGAAAGAGAAGTCTCTACTGTGAATACTTACAAAAATGCACCTTTGCTGCACTTTTTGTCCTCCCTCACCTCAATCTCACAGAACATCTCAATGTTATTCTTCCTCTTTCTTTCTTATCCAAATCTGATCAGTCCAAAATCTTCTACTCAGCTTTCTAAGACTGAAGACCAGTGGGCTCGGGGTAATAAAGCTCTCTACAGAAAGTTTGTGCTTGCCAGATCTGACAGGTTCCCACCCTCAGACCACCCTCTCACATTGACTGAGTGGTTTGTCCTCCACCATAGAAATACTTGGGGTCCCTTCACCCAGAGGGAAATCAAGTTAATCTGTCACTTTACAATGTTCATTGATTAATGCTTTGTCAATAAACTTCCAGAAGTTCAGTTTGGTCAATTCAGGGCAGCCATAGCTCAGCTCAGAACTGAAAATCCTGTCAATACTTCTCTTCAAGTGGTTTTGCTACTCTGAAGATGCCAGACATTGTTTATCTCCCTAAGCTACATTCCTTGCTCATGGACTCTGCCGTGGGTCCTAGTATCTATGAAAGATTTGCAAGAGTCATGGCCAGATTACTGTAGCAAGCTGGATTTTTCAGAAATAAAATTTAATAATAATAAAATAAAAGTAATTAGGAAATCAATAAAAGAGAATTGAATAAAACCCATTAAATGAAAATAAGTAATGGGCTTTATTAAATAGACCCTTAGAAATTAGTGGGCCAAAATAGAGATTTTTAAAAGGGAAATAATAGGAAAATATCCTAAATTCGTTACTTAATTATTACATAAATAGAAAAGAGGTATTTAATGCATTAAATAAGAAGTTTGAGTTGGATTGGATTCCTAAAACTACCCTAATAGGTTGGCCATGAATCTAGCTCCCATCCTAACCTAATTAGAAGTTCTCATGCTTAGAAAGAGGAGAGAAATAGGAAATCCTGAAATTTAATAGCAATTAGAGTCGTATTAGGAAATAGAAACTCAAGAGACATAAATACTCTCTTAAAGCTCCATGGCCGACCCTAGCCCATTGCCAAGGGTTTCTAGACCAGGAAGAGAGGCCAAGGAGAAGGAGATTTCGTGGGAAGAAGTCTCTCTCAAGCTCTCTCTCCCTCGTTCTTCAAGTTCTAGCCCTATAAGAGGAAATCGACCAAAGGTAGGCATTCTCACGAGCAAGACTAAACCAATTTCGTCTATAGGTTGATCTAAACGTCAGGATTCAAGGCCCTCTTGTCTCATATTTTTCCATCGAGCAAATCTTTTATTCTTAATTTTCAAAGTTCTGTGAACTTGATGACCCCGAACCCTTTTCTTAAATTCATATCTTCATGCATACTCGTCCTCATGCCATGAGATTTTGACTAAAAGAACTGATGGATGTTAGGCATCTTTTGCCCCTAGAAGCCCTAATTTTCGTCAACCCTGCATCGTGAATTAATTCTTTTACCCTAACTGTGTACTGTTCCATATTCTTCATGAATACATATGACCAAAGCATGTCGAAACCCTGTTTGTTTTCGAATTCATATTTACTGTAAGTACCCATGCATGTCTAGATCAATATGCAACTAGTTTCAGGATTTTTCATCGCCTGTAGAATTAGATATGATTTTCTGAATCACCCTATGTCAAAATAGGGTAAGTCAGGTCCGCAATCTAATGCACTGTCCTTCCCTGTCGGACTCGGGCACAAACCCTGTGAATGAGACGGCCCGAAGGCCGCGTTCACAAGGGCCGTCGCGATCTGATCGCGACAGGGCCTGTCGTCGCGATCTGCTGCCCGACCTGACTAGGCCGTCGTGACCCTCAAGCGACCCTGTCGCGGCCTGCTTGCCCGAACGGTCAAGGCCATCGCGTTCTGTAAAAGACCGCGTCGCGACCCTCAAGCAACCCCGTCGTGACCTGCCTGCTCGAACTGACAAGTCCGTCATGACCTGTACAAGAGCCTGTCACGTTCTGCCTGAACCTCGTCGCGACCCTTACAAGGGTGCATCGCATTCTGGCTTTTTGCATAAAAACCCCAAATTTTCGATGCTCTAACTCTCTATAGTGCTTGTACACTTTGTAAACAGTCATACACATAGGAAATTACACTTGTTATAAGTTAAACATTTATGTGTGATTAAAATACATGCACATGCTCTTTTCGATCTACAATTTCATGACACTTGCACACACTTGAACCATCCAATTATGTGGCATGAAATTATTGCATAATGTATCTGGTAATTTATGTAATTAAATTCTCATATTTTAAATAAGACTTGTCTATGTTTTCTCATGATGTTTTGGGAAAACCATTATCGACGCTCCACTGTTCTAGAATTCCTCTAGAACGTCGAGCACTTGCTTCTATATACACACTCTCTCTTGTTTTGGACGAACTCTCTGTCGGTACTCCTTCGCCAGACTAGTGAGTCTTTATCCAAGGCTTCCATAGTCTCCTCTGTCCATGGATTCCCACATGGTCGATGAGCCGGTTGTATCCTAACACCTATGATACTCTTTAGGGATCAACATGATCCAAACGGCTATTAGAAGTTCGCTCTTATCTTGAATCACCCGGACCTCTGGACCTATGCTTAACATGGCCAGTGGTAGGGTCGTGAGTTCCACTAACTGCCAACATCCATTGCGCATGTTGTGCAACTGTTACTATTGCCTGTTTACTCGACGTGTTATGTGCAATGTCCACTAGCTCTCATCTACACTCTACTCGCTCATCTATTCACGTTCACTCTACTATCTCGTCTTTCATCTAGTGCTCTCGTCTATTTCTTTGTACTCTATATTGGTCATTGACTGATTGTCTAAAGATAAACAATATAAGCAATGTCTGGCAATATATAAGGGCCCGATTTGGTCCTGGGATGTGCGCCCGAAAGTGCTAGTCCCATGGGAGTTAAAAGATCAGTGTTTGGGCATTACACTCGGTGCTATCTATCTCGACTATCTAAATGACAATCAAAAGTGCTATGTCTCTCTCGTGTTGTCTATTGACAAATGTGCTATCTATACTCATTGTGCTATTGCTATACTTTGTGCTAATTGTGCTATGACCATCTTGCTATTTGGCTATACTCGACACTGTGCTATATTGGAAACTTGTGCTATTTTGTTTCACGTGCTATCATGCTATCTTTTACGTTACTTGACTCTCTCGCTCTATCATTAGTTACTCTTCCTTTAATCCATAATCATTTAAAGCCTATTGACTATTGAGATTTAAGTCCTACTAGGCGTTATCACTCACCCTGCGTTATTGTCGTTGTGTTCTCAGGTGAGACCAAGGATGAACTATACACTCAAGAGGACAGGAACGACCAGGAGTGATGTTATGAGCACCCTAGTGTCTTAGTCCTATGTTAGAGTTATAGTAGTTTGAGTTTAGTCTTTAGCTTTTGTTCGATGTAATTGGGCCCTATAGATTGGCTTTGATATTAGTGGTTGTAACTAGACATTGGAAAATTATTAATGAGAAGAGTTTTCTTTAGTATTATTCATTGTGCAATGGTTTGATGTCTAGTACTTGCTCTGTACCATTTACCTACAACTACCTCACGTTCCGATATTCTGCATCGGGGCGTGACAGTTTTGTGGTATCAATGCCTTGGTTATTTTTAGTATAGGATGATCTAGGTTGACCAGCCTCAACTAGAGTCAATTATCCTACCTATGTGAGTTGTGGTTAGAGCCATGGGTAAACTAGCTAAAAATGAACTCACACACGCACGAATTAAATGTCACCTCAATATCATGACAATAAGTTATTTTTGTAGGAACTAAGAAAACAAGATGACGGCTGAACGTGCTCAAATGAGGGGCATGCAACAGACCATCCAAGAACTGACACGCGTAATTGTGCAAGCTACCAAAGGAGGTGGCAATCGTGGTGCAGGTGACCTGCATCGTAACTTCCGGAGTCTGAACCCACCTAGGTTTAGTGGATCCACGGATCCGAATGATGCCGAGCATTGGCTAAAGGAAACGGAAAGGATTTTTCGTGTTATGCAATGCGTAGCGGGGGATAAGCTGCCACTAGCCACATTTCAACTTGAAAAGGACGCCCGCGCTTGGGAGTCTGTTGAAGCGACCAGAGCTAATGGTCAGTTCACCTGGACCGAGTTCAAAGAAGCTTTTAATTCCAAATACTTCTCAGAGCGTGTCCAAGAAAGGAAGGCTGCAGAATTCGCTGCTCTGAAACAGCGGAGCTTGACTGTGGCCGAATATGAAGCCCACTTCTCTAGACTGGAAAGGTATGTTGAACACCTGGTGAACAAGGAGAGAATGAAGGCTAAGCGCTTCCTCAACAGCCTAAGCCTCACCACATTACCCAACTAGCACCTCTCGACATCCAGACCTATGCCGAGATGGTGAAGAAAGCTCAGCTGCTGAAGAATGCTACGGACTTCACCGACTGTATCAAAGGAAGGTTTCGTGAAAAAGGAATGGCCTCTGGTCAATCATCTGCTAAGCCAAACAATGGCAAAAGTGTCCCTTCAACATCACGGAGGGACCCAGCCAAGAAAGGAAACCCAAGGTCTCTGTACCCAACACTCCAGTGAAAAGCAACTACAAGCATTGTGACAAGCCAGGTCACATTGCTGACGAATGCTGGAGAAAAGTCGGCGCTTGTCTGCGCAGAGGTCGCGGGCACCGCATCCCCGAGTTCCCGCTGCTGAAAGAACATGAGAGGCTCCCTAATGCGCTTAAGAAATAGGGAAGGCTGCAAGCCTTGCATGATGAGGAACCCGCTACGGACGGTGGCGTGGTAGAAGGTACTCAACAAATTTTATCCTTATCAGCATTTGTCTTATTTAATACTGGAGCAACTCATTCATTTATATCACAACACTTTGCTGATACCCTAACTGCAAAACCTATATCCATGGGCTGTGAGTTCTCTGTCACAACGCCACTAGGAGAAAAGGAGAAACTAAACAAATACTTTCCATCTTCCGATGTAACGATCGGAGACCATAACCTAAAAGCCGACCTGGTATGTATGCCCATGGAAGGCTATGATGTAATTTTGGGAGCCGACTGGTTATCCACATATGGGGCAAGTGTCGACTGTAAGAAAGGGAAGGTTACCTTTAGTGACTTTCTTAAATTGGTGTTCTCTGTGATTAGACATAAGAGACGGATGTCTCTAGTCTCTGCCATAAAAGCCCACAACATGATAAGGAAAGGTTGCATTACTTTCCTAGCAGCCGTAGTAATTGAAAAGAAGGGTTATAAGATAGAAGACATCCACATAGTCCAGGATTACCCCGATGTGTTTCCGAAGATCTGTCAGGGATTCCCTCGAACGAGATGTCACTTCGCCATTGAGTTGATCCCTGGAGCCGCCCCAGTATCACGTCAACCGTACCGGATGTCACCTGCTGAGCTCAAAGAATTAAAGTGCAACTGATAGAACTATTAGAGAAGGGGTTCATCAGACCGAGTACTTCCCCATGGCACCTGTGCTATTCATCAGAAGAAAGATGGATCAATGAGGCTATACATCGACTATCGTCAACTCATCAGCTCACCATCAGAACAAATACTCATTGCCCCGGGTCGATGAACTATTCGACCAAATATCCAGAGCTCAATATTTCTCCAAGATCGATCTTCGATCTGGCTATCACCAAATGAGGATCAAGGATGGCGATATCTTCAAAACGGCTTTCAGGAGTAGGTATGGACATTATGAATTCGTCGTTATGCCTTTTGGTCTAACCAATGCTCCTGCAGCCTTTAGCAACTTATGAACAACATATATCGCCATACCTTGACAAGTTGTTGTCGTCTTCATCAACGACATCCTCATTTATTCAAAACCAAGGAAGAACATGAAGAACACTTGAAGATTGCACTGTAAGTCTTGCTAGACAACAAATGTACACAAGTTTAGCAAGTGTGAATTCTGGCTCGAAGAAGTGTCCTTCTAGGCCATGTCATCTCAAGGACAGCATCTCAGTTGATCCCTCCAAAGTCGAAGATGTACCCAACTGGGAAGACCAACCAACGTCACCGAAATCAGAAGCTTCCTAGGACTAGCTGGCTACTACAGGCGGTTCATCAGGACTTCTCCAAGATCGCCGTTCCTCTCACGCGTCTGACACGAAAGGAGACCATACTCCTGGAGTAAAGAGTGTGAGAAAAGTTTCCAAACTCTTAAAGATTGTCTTACCTCAGCACCTGTTCTCGCTCTGCCAAGAAGTAGAAGGGTTCTCTGTCTACACTGATGCCTCAGGATTGGGCTAGGGTGTGTATTGATGCAAAAAGAGAAGATTATTTCTTATTCTTCGAGACAACTGAAGATGCATGAAGTCACTACCCTGTGCATTCTCGAGTTGGCTGTCGTGGTCTTCACCTTGAAAATCTGGAGACATTACTTATATGGTGCAAATTTCACTGTCTACTCAGACCATAAAAGCTTGAAGTACCTATTCTCCTAGAAGGAACTCAACATGAGACAGAGAAGATGGCTTGAATACCTAAAGGACTTCGACTTCAACATCCAATACCATCCAGGCAAGGGTAATGTCGTGGCTGATGCTCTTAGTAGGAAGCCAATGGCATCTGTTTCAAGTCTAGTCCTTGGCGAGATGCAACTACTAGAACAATTCGCAAGGTTAGACTTAACTATTGAACATAGAGATGATCGAGTCTTGGTTGCCAATATCAAGATTCAATATGATCTGCTAGGGGAGATCAAAGCTCAACAAGATAATGATCCATTCTTAGTTCCCATCAAGGAAACCTTAGCTGAAAGACCAGACTTTGCTATGACTGAGGATGGAAGACTGGTGTTCCAAGGGAGGACATGTGTCCCTGATAATGAAGAACTAAAGAGGAAGCTAATGGAAAGCTCACAAGACAAAGTACACTATCCACCCGGAGGTACCAAAATGTATCAAGACATGAAAAGAATGTTTTGGTGGCCGAACATGAAGAGAGAGGTAGCTGAACATGCCGCACACTGCCTTACTTGCCAACAAGTAAAGCAGAACACCTGCACCCTGCTGGTGTACTAAGACCACTAGATATTCTGGAATGGAAGTGGGAAAGCATTGACATGGACTTCATCATGGGTTAACCAAGACTCGTGGTGGACTCGACGCCATATGGGTCATAGTCGACCGACTAACCAAATCCGCCCACTTCTGCCTATAAAGATAAGTGGTCGGTGAGGTACTAGCTGCCTTATATGTCAAGGAGATTGTAGACTACATGGTCTTCCATCATCCATAATCTCGGATCGAGATCCAAGATTCACCTCTCATTTTTAGAAAGACTGCAAGGTGCACTGGGTACTAAACTCAACTTTAGTACCACATTCCACCCACAAACTGATGGGCAAACTGAAAGAACCAACCAAATAGTGGAAGACATGTTGAGAGCTTGCACTATAGACTTCCAAGGATATTCGAACGACCTATCCCTCATTGAGTTCGCCTATAACAACAGTTACTAGGCGAGTATTAAGATGGCACCGTTCGAAGCACTCTACGGAAGGAATTGTAGATCTCCTGCATGCTGGAATGAGGTGGGAGAATAGCAATGGCTAGGCCCGACATGGTACAAAACAACCATAAAGGACATCTGGTGATTAGAGACCGGCTTAAGACTGCTCAGTCTAGACAAAAGAGCTATGCCGACAAAAGAAGGCGAGACTTAGAATTTCAAGTTGGTGATCATGTATTCTTAAAGGTGTCACCTACTCGTGGCATCCAAAGATTCGGTGTGAAAGGAAAGCTTTTCATAGATTCATCGGTCCTTTTGGAGGTACTCGAAAGATTGGTGAGGTTGCATACCGACTGGCGTTGCCACCAGATCTGGCATGTGTACACAATGTTTCCATGTCTCCATGCTCAGGAAATATGTATATGATCCTACACATATCATTTGCCACAAGAAGCTGGTGTTGAACAAGGATGTGACGTATGAAGAGAAGCCAGTCAAGATACTAGAGCGAAAGGTACAATAGCTCAGGAACTGTCCCATCCACGTGGTTAAAGTTTTATAGAATAACCGCGGAGTGGAAGAAGCCCATGGGAACCGGAAGGAACCATCAGACGGAACTACCCTGACTTTTCGGTAAGACATTCTCTTTTGGATGATCATATGAATTTGGGGACCAAATTCTTTAAGAGGGGAGGATGTAGCAACTTGAATTTTTTGAAAATAAATTTTTTTTATAATAATAAAAATAAAGCAATTAGGAAATCAAATAAAAAAGAAAAAGAATAAAACCATTAAATGATAAGAAGTAATGGGCTTTCTTAAATAGACCCATTAGAAATTAGTGGGCCAAAATAGAGATTTTAAAAATGGGAATAATAGGAAAATACCCTAAATTCGTAACTTAATTATTACTTAAATAGAAAAGAGGTATTTAATGCATTAAATAAGAAGTTTGAGTTAGATTTGGATTCCTAAACCTACCCTAATAGGTTGGCCATGAATCTAGCTCCCATCCTAACCCAATTAGATGTTCTCATGCTTAGAAAGAGGAGAGAAATAGGAAATCCCAAAATTTAATAGCAATTAGAGTCCTATTAGGAAATAAAAACTCAAGAGACATAAATACTCTCTTAAGCTCCATGGCCGGCCCTAGCTCATTTCCAAGGGTTTCTGGACCAGAGGAGAGGCCAAGGAGGAGGAGATTTCATGGGAAGAAGTCTCTCTTCAAGCTCTCTCTCTCGTTCTTCAAGTTCTAGCCCTAGAAGAGGAAATCGACCAAAGGTAGGCATTCTCATGAGCAAGACTAAATAAATTTCGTCTGTAGGTTGATCTAAACCTCAGGATTCAAAGCCCGCTTGTCTCATATTTTTCCATCGAGCAAATCTTTTATTCTTAATTTTCAAAGTTCTGTAAGCTTCATGACCCCGAACCCTTTTCTTAAATTCATATCTTCATGCATACTCATCCTCATGCCATGAGATTTTAACTGAAAGAACTGATGGATGTTAGGTGTCTTTTTCCCATGAAAGCCCTAATTTTCATCAACCCTACATCGTGAATTAATTCTTTTACCCTAACTGTGTGCTGTTCCATGTTCTTCATGAATACATATGACCAAAGCATGTCGAAACCCTGTTTGTTTTCAAATGCCTATTTACTGTAAGTACCCATGCATGTCTAGATCAATATGCAACTAGCTTCAAGATTTTTCATCACCTGTACAATTAGATATGATTTTCTGAATCACCCTGTGTCAAAATAGGTAAGTCAGGTCCGCAATCCAATGCACTATCCTCTCCCTGTTGAACTCAGGCACAGACCGTGTGAACGCGTTGGCCCGACAGGCCGCGTTCACAAGGCCATCGCGATAGAGCCTCTTGTCGTGATCTGATCGCGACAGGGCCTGTCGTCGCGATCTACTGCCCGACCTGATTAGGCGTCGCGAACCTCAAGCGACTCCGTTAAGGCTGTCGCGTTCTGTACAAAGACCCCGTCGTGACCCTCATGCAACCCCGTCGCGACCTGCCTGCTCGAACTGACAAGTCTGTCGCGACCTGTACAAGAGCCTGTCGAGTTCTACCTGAACCCCGTCGCGACCCTTACAAGGGTGCGTCGCGTTCTGGCTTTTTGCATAAAACCCCAAAATTCTATGCTCTGACTCTCTATAGTGCTTGTACACTTTGTAAATAGTCATACACACAGGAAATTACACTTGTTATAAGTTAAACATTTATGTGTGATTAAAATACACACATGATCTTTCTCTATCTACAATTTCATGACACTTGCACACACTTTGAACCATCCAATTATGGCTTAATTTGGCATGAAATTATGCATAATGTATAGGTATTTATGTTATTATTGTCATATTTTAAATAAGACTTGTCTACATTTTCTGCGATGTTTTGGGAATACCGTTATCGACGCTCCACTGTTCTAGAATTCCTCTAGAACGTCGAGCACTTGTTTCTATATACACACTCTCTCTTGACTTGGACGAACTCTCCATCGGATACTCCTTTTGCCGGACTAGTGAGTCTTTGTTCAAGGCCTCCGTAAGTCTCCTCTGTCCATGGATTCCCACATGGTCGATGAGCCAGTTGTACCCTAACACTATGATACCCTTTAGAGATCAACATGATCCAAACGGCTATAGAAGTTCTCTCTTATCTTGATCACGTCGGACCTCTGACCTATGCTTAACATGGCCAGTGGTAGGGTCTTGAGTTCCACCTAACTACCAACACCCTATGCGCGTGTTGTGCAACTATCACTATTGCCTGTTTACTCGACGTGTTACGTGCAATGTCCACTAGCTCTCATCTATACTCTACTCGCTCATCTATTCACGTTCACTCTACTATCTCGTCTATTCATCTAGTGCTCTCGTCTATTTCTTGGTATTCTATATTGGCCATTGACTGATTGTCTGAAGATAAACAATATAACCAATGCCTGGCAATATATAAAGGGCCTGATCTGGTGCTGAGATGTGCGCTCGAAAGTGCTAGTGCCTATGGGAGTTAAATGATCAGAGTGTTTGGCATTACACTCGAGTACTATCTATCTCGACTATCTAAATGACAATCAAAAGTGCTATGTTCTCTCGTTGTCTATTGACAAAAAGTGCTATACTATACTCGTTGTGCTATTGCTATACTTTGTGCTAATTGTGCTATGGCCATCTTGCTATTTGTGCTATACTCGACACTTGTGCTATATTTGGAAACTTATGCTATTTCATTCACGTGCTATCATGCTATCTCTTACGTTACTTGACTCTCTTGCTCTATCATTAGTTACTCTTCCTTTAATCCATTAATCATTTAAAGCCTGCTTGACTATTGAGATTTAAGTCCTACTGGGCATTATCTCTCACCCTGCGTTATTTGTCGTTGTGTTCTCAGGTGAAACCGAGGATGAACTATACACTCAAGATGACGGGAACGACCAGGAGTGATGTTATGAGCATCCTAGTGTCTTAGTCCTATGTTAGAGTTATAGTAGTTAAGTTAGTAGTTTGAGTTTAGTCTTTTGCTTTTATTCGATGTAATTGGGCCCTATAGATTGGCTCTCATATTTGTGGTTGTAACTAGACATTGGAAAATTATTAATGAGAAGAGTTTTCTTTAGTATTATTCATTGTGCAATGGTTTGATGTCTATTACTTGCTCTGTACCCATTTACTTGCAACTGCCTCACGTTCCGATATTTCGCGTCGGGACGTGACAATTACTGTTCAGTAGGGAGCTCCTCTTGCTTTCCACAGATTTTTGTTCAGAGAATATCACAGGGGTTTTATCAAGTCAGATGTCTTAGCTCCACTTTTATCTGAGTTTGAAAGGCACTTCCCCTTTGATTGGGAGGAGAACTATCCCCAAGTTGCTAAACAAATGGACAATTTGAATATCTCCCTGTCCAGATGCAACCAACCCACTCTATCTGTTGAACAATTTTTGGATCTCAACTCCATTAACTTGGTTCAGGACCCTCTTGCTATTTGGGTTGAGAGGTACAAAATCTATGTACCCTTGAAGAGGGAACTGTTACAGCACAAGATTCACTACCCTCTATCCATTGATAGATTTCTTCAGCATGCTAGTTTTGGGACTACTAGCTTATAATGGTCATCTCTTGGTAAAGATGAGTATGCCAATTTTATTGAAGCTCAGAGGCAGCTCAACATCAAGAGATTTCTTCCAGATATGGGGCCTTTTTACAACATCAGTTGGGGTGCCTTAAGAATTACTTTGAAGAGCAAGAAATCTAGGTTTGGCCAATCATTACTCGCCATTCCTCACTTATGTCTCCTGCCTTCTATATTTCTGACCCCCATTAAGAAATCGAATCTGCTGTTTTGGCTCCCATTTATCTTAATCTCTTCTCTTTTTCCTTTGGCTCATTGTGTTTCTTTTTGCTTAATGACAAAAAGGGGGAGAAAATAGTCTGAAATACATTAAAATTTTTCAGCAAATTTATTTCAGCACCTTTTCACTTGCATATCTTTATGTTTTGTCATCACCAAAGAGGGGGAGATTGATGATCAGTCCACCTCTATATAAATTTTATTTATTATATGTATTTTTGGTGATTAACAAAATCATTGAAAACATAATCTAACATCTTTCTTTGAAGTTTATTAATAGGCATCAAGTCAATTAAAATCAATAAGTTATCTACACTCACTGTTATTTGAAGTTCAAAGCATATGTTTTTTCTAAGTACACATCGACTTCCTTAATAGAACAATGATTTCCTTAGAAGAACATCGATATCGTTGATACATCGATTTCATATCACTTAAACATCGATTTCGCTACTACATCGATTTCATTTCACTTGAACATCGATTTCGGTAAAACAACGATTTCATCATTGAAACAACGATTTCATTATCGATTTCACTTAAACAACGATTTCATTATCGATTTCACTTAAACAATGATTTCATCATTGAAACAACGATTTCATTATCGATTTCACTTAAACAACGATTTCATCATTGAAACAATGATTTCATTATCAATTTCACTTAAACAACGATTTCTTCATTGAAACAACGATTTCGTCTGTACATCGATTTCAGTCATACAACGATTTTGTACAGAACAACGATTTCACTATATTTATACATGGATTATGGTCACATCGACTTTGTTTCAACATAGATTTCATTTATACATGGATTATGTTTATAACATTGATTTCATGAATATATCAACTCTCTTCACAACGATTATGGTTTAAATAAGTTGACAAATAATATCATTATCTTCTTAGATTTTCTTTAAAATATTTATTCTTCATGATATTCAAATGTATTTTTCAATTCTCTGTGGATTTCAAAAACCTTCCCACACATCACACTGTATCCTATGGTCTTGAACATTTATTGTGATGGTACAATATTTCTACACGATATATCCTTGCTTACCTCACTTGTCACATGAAGTCTTGCCTTACATGTCGACATAATAACATTTCCTTTTTGGTGTATCCTCATACAACACGACTACTAATGTTGACTGACAGTTTAGACAAAGAGAAGTTATCTATGTGTCAGCATTTATTGTGTGCAGGATTTTGGTAGAAATGCACATCAAAGATGGACCTTTGAACCTAACAAGAAGATAGAAGATTCAGATCATCTTTCCTTGACGGCGTGTGTCAATCCAAGCATTAATGGCAACAGGCTCACTTGCTCTTTGCTTCGGACCAGACACTCCAACGTGCATGTAGTTATGAGACAACATATACTACAACGGTCAAATTACTTCAAAGAAGATAAAAGAAGACTGGTGACTCCAAGCATAGACAACCTTTTTTTTGACCTAAGAGACACCATAAAATCTTAGTCACCTGAAGAACACAAGAGCCAGCATGTCCATTCAAATTTTCTGTAGCTCTTAGCTCTCCGTGAGAATATTGCATTGCCTTTGAGAGCTTGCCTTGATATGAGAGAATTCATTTGTGATAATTCTGTGTCTCTCAGACTTCGCCTCAGATCAAACATTGTCTACAAGCTTGGTCTTGGAGCCTTTCTCTTTCAACTCACCTTTCTATGAGTATTCCTCTTCGGGTGTGAAGAGAAGATCTATTGCATCAGGTGGTGTAATCCCTCTTCTAGTAGAGAAGAGAAGGTCATCTGCGGCTGGATGTGTAAGTGTCCTTAAGGGGGACTGTACCCTTGTTTAGTGGAATCTCAAGTGGTTGCTTGGGGACTGGACGTAGGACTCCTTGGGATAGGAGATCCGAACCAGGGTAAAATTTTCTGTTGTCTGTGTGATTGTTCTCTTTGTTTTGATTAACACTAACTCTAACTATCGATCTTAGTGTTGTCTGTCAAGTGTATTTATTTACAGGAATTTTTAGAAGAAGAATTTTTAGCAATCCATTCACCCCCCTCTAGGCTTGCTATCTGGGCAACAGTTCTATGTCATATCAAATGCCTAATAAAAAAGGCCAATGAAAAGTTCAACAAAGGAACCATATAGCATCATATTTACCAAAGAGATTATAATTTCAAAAACCAATGCCTTTAACATAGCAAAAAGAATACAACAATAAATTTCCTAGAAAAAATGAGAAGTTGTTCAACCATAGGAAAATTATTCAACAGCAGAAATGATAAAGAAATAATGCATATGCATACAAATAGATATATATGTATATTAAATGATGTAGTTTAACTTTACACCATTCTTAAATATTTGCTTTATAGATCTTGTAGTTATTGTAACACGTAAAATGGATGGCAAATAAATTCAGAGACAAAACATAATCTTAACAGATAATTCGTATGTATTATATTCTAACTTAATTCGCATATCATTAACAGAAGAAGACTCATCTTGAAGAATAATTAGATGAATTATTTTATATTCATTTATTAAGAAGAGATATTTTTTTTTGCTTAGTTTGACCATACAATTATATAGTCATTATGTGACAAAATTAGAAATTTATCAAAAACTCAATTATGTTATATTTCATATTTCTACCAAATATAGTATATGATGTCAAAGACTACAGGAATTGAGGATATCCAGCGGTCTACATACAACCTAAAACTATCTACTAAATATTTTGTAGACCGCTAAACCATCGTCTAGGTAGCCGTCAATGTACATACCATCTACATATCATATGTAGACGGATATATAACGCCGTTTACTAAAATGACAAAAGTAGATGGTTGGAGATAGTCTACAAATATAAGTAGATGACTTCTTAACGCCGTCTACATAGAGTTATGTAGAAGGAGAAATCCGTCTACTGAATTCTTAGTAGACAGTTGGGAAAGTCGTCTATTAATATTTACGTTGAAGACTAGAAAGTCGTTTAAGTATAAGTTTTTATTGATGGCTTACCAGCCGTCAACATAAATATATGTAGACTGATGCGCAACTGTCTACATATGTGCTTTTAAAAAAATATTTAAATATTGCATTTACCACCTGTTAAGTACAGTACTCCATCTAAAATAAAAATGATACCATCATCCACACATAAATTATCTAGAAATAAACATAAATATCATAAACAATCATCCAAAAGAAATACAAAGTATGTCATAAACTATAACAATCTAATCATCATCATCGTCATCATAATCATCAACAACTCATGACTAGGAGGAGACCATGTGATGGCTGACTAGCCATTTGTTGCATGAAGGCATGCATCTCTGACATCTGACTGCGCATATCCTCTATCTCCTGGCAATCACTACTCCTCTCCTCACGTAGACCCTGCACCTGCTACTGTAGCTATTACACCTGAGTGTGGTAGCCGCCTGAGGAGCTCAATCCCTCCCCTCTCCCGTACCAACTGCCGAGCGTCTTAACCTTACCCGCGCAACGAATACGACCAGGCCTATCTCGTCCCATGACAACTATGAAGGTATCGTCGGCTAAAACATGAGCGACATCATCACTCTAGAGGGCAGAAGTCATCATCTGGGTCATCCTCTCCTACATAAAAAATGTATTTCATTAATAAATTTTTTTAATTATAAACTAATTTATTAAGAATATTTTATGTAATATAGATACACTTACAAAACATGAGCTGCTTTCATCATCAACCCACCACTGGGTACCTTTAGGGAGGTCTTTACATCTCCCCATCTTAAAATCTCCATGCGGTCGGGCTCACGTTGATGAGTCTTCATCTATTAAAATTAATTGTATAATCATGAAGTAAGATAAAATAGTCAATAGAGATTATTAAAATTACATTTACTAAAATGAAAAACTTACAAAGTCATCTCTCAATTGATATATACTACGCTGATATGTCATATTCTAATGGACGCGATTCTGCCTATTACGCTCTGCAATATCCTCTTAAGAGGAAGACAATACATATATTTGATGAAATATCAAATAGAAAATCATAAATACTATATACAATTAAATTATATTATTTTACCTGCACTTCCCTTGTGTTCTATTTTTCACACATTGTCTGCCAATCAGACGAATCAACACCAGGTGGAACAGATTTAACAGCATCCTCAAAAGTCTTGCCCTTAAAATCCTACAAAATGATAATTACAAAGTTAACATGTAATGGCCCACTATCGCCCGATATGGTTATACCAACCCAAATCGAACGAGAGCAAGTCGCTACATGGGAGAAAACCCCAACGATAGTCACATGGGCTGAGATATACACCAATAGAAAGAAATACTGCAGCGGAAAATGAACAACTCTTATTCTATCAACTTTATAATCCACATACCACTATCTATATAGTCTAAGCAAAAGAAATAACATAACATAACATCCACTAAATATTGCTAGTTTCCAAATACAATAAACCAAAGTCCATATCATAATTGCATCACATACTAAGAAATAAACTATAAATCTTCAATCTAATCTTCACGCTCCACGTCAGATCTCGCTAACGCCTTGGCTTCTAAATCTCCGACTCTTCTTCAAATGTTAGCAAGGGTGAGTCTACGCAATAGACTCAGTAAGCAACGTAGAATTGCAAACCACACACTTACCACACATGCTTCTAACAGTTTAACATTTTACTAACTATCACATTATCATTAACTTACTAGTAATTAACAATTAAACTAACAGATGCTCATTCTATAACATAGATGATTAAACATGGAATCTATTAAACAAACTACGCTAACTCATGTACAACAAGAATTCTAAACATGGTCACTTATAACATGGTGTCACTAACATGAGAGTATTCATACAATCATATGCTTGCAATTCTTACTTTCAATAACACTACACATACTTATTTAAAACTTATAACATGATACTGTTGCCCAGCTAGCAAGCCCAGAGGGGGGGGGGGGGGTGAATGGGATTCTTAAAATTATGATCACTTTAAAAATGCTCAGAAAACAATCACAAAACACACTTTGATGACTGTAAGTGTTAGTAAAAAGAGGATAGCAACCACAAGGCAATCAAACCCGACACATGAAATTTATCCTGGTTCGGACCTCCTCTCCACAGAAGTTCTATGTCCAGTCCCTGAGCAACAACTCAAGATTTCACTACCCAAGGGAAAGTCCCCCTCAATGACACTTACACACCCAGCCGCAGTTGGTCTTCTCTTCACAACCCGAAGAGGAATTACGACACCCTGATCCCACCAGGTCTTCCTTCTATACGAAGGGAACAAACACCCCTGGAATCCCCAGGTCTTCCTTCAACACAAAGGGTAAGAACAAAGGAATGTATTCAAGGGATGATACGCCCCTAGATCAAGCTTAAGGACCAACGCTCGATCTGAAGCAACGATGAGAGGGAGAGTTCTACGATGAGGAACCTCTCAGTTTACAGAAGCTCTCAAGACTAACAAATCGTTGTTTCACTTATCGAGTCGATATAGTGAACAAATCGTCATTTAATGTATCGAATCGTTACTGCGACCAAGTCGTTGTGTATCTTATTGAATCGTTATGAAACTTAACGAGTCGTTGTGAAAGCAAATCGTTGTTCTCACTTATCAAATTGATGCGATGACCAAATCATTATGAACCAAGTCGTTGTGAGAGCAAATCGTTGTTCTCACTTATCGAATCGCTGCGATGATCAAATCATTATAAGCAAGTCGTTGTGAGAGCAAATCATTGTTCTCACTTATCAATCGATGCGACGATCAAATCGTTATGAACCAAGTCGTTGTGATCTCTTAGCGAATCGTTATGAGAGGCAAATCGTTGCGATCTTTTAGCGAATCATTATGAGAGGCAAATCGTTGCGATCTCTTAGCGAATCATTATGAGATAGACTTCAATAGAATAGTGATGACTTATGAAATCGTTAAAGAACCAAAATCGATGTGAATGAGAAAATCGTTATGATTCTAAGGAAATCATTATACAACTAAGAGTCGATGTGTACTTAGAAAATTATATGTTTTGAACTGTAAATGCTGGTATGAAGAATACTTACCAGTTTAGCTTGTTTTTATTTGTTAGATGTCTTGTGCTCAAATCTTATAAAATATATGTTAGAAATGCACATTGTCTTAGTTTTGTTAATCATCAATAGATATTTAATTCATTTAAATTACATGGGGAAAATCTGATCATCAATCTCCCCCTTTTTGGTGATGACAAAACATAGCAACAATAAATGATGTTCTGAAATAAATCTAAATAAATTATGAAATAAGATTAAGAGATGTTTTCAGAAATATTATATTCTCCCCCTTTTTGTCATTAAGCAAAGGAATCATTCGGAGACAAAGAAGAGAGATAAAGAGAGATAAGAGCAAAGAACTTTTCTATTTATCTTGAGGGGTTACATGAAGGTTGAAAGTAGGAGATAGAAGGGAGGCATGCCGCTAAATAATGCGCAAAGCCTTGCATTCCTACTCTTCAAAATAGGTCTGGAAAACCCCAAAGCAATAGAGTAAGATGACCCATGTCTGGAAGCATCCTCTTGATGTGAAGTTGGCACTGATCTTCTAGAAAATTAGCATATTCATCTTTGCCAAATGATTCTTTGAAGGAGAAGAAAGATCCAAAGCTGGCAAACCGAAGAAATTGGTTGATCTTGACAGGGTAGTGGATCTGATGCTATAGAAGATCTTTCTTCAAGGCCAAAAACAGCTTGTACCGCTCGACCCACTGAGGTAAGGGTCCTGAACTAAATTAATAGAGTTCATGTCCAAAAGCTTCAGCTGTAAGAGTAGGTTTCCCTTCTTTGAACAAGGAGCTGTTGATTGATTCCAGCTGAAGGGCAGACTGATTATAGTGCTTTTCCCAATCAGTAGGAGAAAGCCTTTCACATTCAGATAGCAAAGGAGCAAGAACTCATAGGAAATATGACCTAGATGATATTCTCTAAAGATGAATCTTGGTAAGGAGGGGAGACGACCCTACTGAGCTGAGATCTACCCATGACACGAGCAAATCTATCAAAATTACGGGACCAACTGAGGAGTCCATGACCAAGGAGTGTAGCTTAGGAGAAAACACAGTGTCTGGAATTTGCAACGTAACGAAATCCACTTTGAAGGAGCAATTTAATGGATTTTCAACTTTCAACAAAGCAATGGCTCCCTGGAATTGACCCAACTGCACTTCAGGTAGCTTGTGAAGATACCGATAGTCATGAAGATCTGGAAGTACCTGATGAGCTTAACTTCCTTTTGATAAAGGGCGCCCAGGTAGACTGATGATGGATGACAACCACTCAGAGAGAGTAAGTGGATGATCCCTGGGTGGAAATCGTTCGGACTTCATAAGAAGAAACTTCCTGTAGAGAGCCTTATGCCCTTTAGCCCACTGATCTTCAGTCTTGCATTTAGCCATTTGGAAGATTTTGGATTGATCGCTTTTGAGAAGTGATTATAGGGAAGGACAACATTGAGGTGATCGGTGAGGTGAGAAAAGGAACCCCAAAAGGGTGGCAAAGATACATTTTTGGAGATTCACAGTAGATTGGTTTTCTCCGATTTTCAACTGTGAGGGAAAACCAAAGAGGAGAAATTTAGGTTCGGTGGGAAGAGCAAGAGTGTTAGAGAGTTTTCTCTTTTTAAAGACAGGACTAGAAGGGTTAGTCCTATGAACATGAGAGGCAACTGCCAGAATTGAATGGATGGTGGTAATTAATTTCCACTCATCCTCAAATTTATAGAAAGGGACCTTCTAGTTGTGCACCTTCAGGTATAAAGGTGACAAAGGAAGGAGGAGTAGGAGGATGAAGAAATGATTGATGGTAGAAGGAGGTGTGATGGACGGACCATCTAAAGAAGGACCCAGGAAGGAGGAGGCTCCAGCTAATGAAGAGACTGCAGGGTCTTCAAAAATAGGAGAAGGTGGTGGAATTGATGTAGAAATGGCAGGAGATGAGGAAGGTTCAGAGGTAAAAGGTGTTGGAGATGAGATGGATCTAGGTACAGGTTGTTTAAAGGTAGGTCGAGCTGGAGGTGTTGTGGAGGAGGATGGTGGTGAGGAAGGAGCTGGTGTCTGAATGGGAGAAGGAGCTGGGGGCTCAGGAGCTATAGCTTCTTCTTCTGTCCTGACATGATCAGCTTCAG
Source organism: Colocasia esculenta (assembly GCA_014218235.1). NCBI lineage: Eukaryota > Viridiplantae > Streptophyta > Magnoliopsida > Alismatales > Araceae > Colocasia > Colocasia esculenta. Next base: position 72,632,294 of record CM024756.1, read on the forward strand.
TAACCACTGGCCCGGTTGGCCCTGAGAGATCCTCAGCTAGCCCTGTTGGCCCTGATTCCACAGCTGCCACCTGATCAACAAATATTGGCCCTGATGGCCCAACCACATTCTCAGATGGCCCTGCCACATTCTTAGATGGCCCTGATGGCCCTGCTGGCTTCTCTGGAGGTGGCCCTGATGGCCTAGAAGGAGTATGAGGGGCAGAAATTTCAGTCACAAGCTTTTTGATACTGCCAAACTCACTTCTCATCCATCTGAAAACTTTCTTGACCATTCCAAAATCATTTTTCAAAGACTGGATCTCAGAGGTCAAGGCTCCAATCTCCTTGGCTGCTGAACTCTGGCTAAGAAAGATTGACTGGATATCCGATTGCACTGAGCATAGAATTTTCCTTGCTCATCCAGTCTTTTGATAACATGCTTCATATTTATCTTCAGCTTCTTCTTCTTCTGATGTGGCCTCCAAGTAAGGAGAAGTTTCCTGAGCCACTTCTTTTCCCTTGACTTCTATTGCCCTTTCAACGGCTCCACAGAGTCATCACTGTTATCTGAGGCACTTTCCACAATGCCTTCTCTGAACTCATCAACATTGGGGACGTTGGCTGTGTGCTCCCCCTAAGAAGCTGCTTGTTCTTCAACAACTTGCTCTTCTTGAATAGGAGTGGCTACTCCTTGCACATTTTCGCTCACAATCTCCTACTCCCCCTGAATGGGAGCATCCTCCATCACCACATCTGTAGTGTGGCATGATGCCACAACTTCTTCTTCAAGAGCAACCTCTGGCACACTTTGAGTGCTTGGAATGGAGTCTATCACACTTCTGAGGACTGACCCTACCATAGAAGTTGGAGGAGCAATCACTTGTGATTCCTCAACAGGTTCAAGGTGCTCAGGAGGAAATTTTCTATTCTGCTGCTGCTGCTTCTTCTGCTGGTGCTTCTGCCCTGGTGTCTATTTGCTCAATTGCCTCTTCCTGAACTGCTGTGGTTGCTACTGCTTGTTGGACCTCTTGGGCTTCACCGATGATGGCTTCACCTTCAGCCACTGAAGTCTTGGTCCAAATACCATTAACCACAGAAAATCCGCTCTTCTTCAAATTTCTGCTGCGGATTGCTTGCCCCATCTTCTCCAGCACTGCTACAGATAAATTTATACCACAATGTTGAAAAACCTTGGTGAGTAGGTGAGCATATGGAAGGGACACATTTAATTTATCTTTTTGTCCCAAATCTGAGCAGACGCAAACTTCATCGTTTCCAAAATAACTTCTGCCATGTTATTTCTTGGTTCTGGATGGTCCAGAACATCATATCTGAATCTGCCTTGGTACAAGTTGAGAAAGTGGCGCTTCTGAGGACCAGAATCTGACAAACCATAAAGTGCAAGAGGCGGTTGAGGGCGTTCATATGGTTGATACCAACTTCCCATCCTTAAGCTTAAACTCGGGACCAATAATCCCTAATCCTTTAGCCTGAGTGTCCACAGTGTGAACCCTACTATGACCGGTGTGCAAACTCCAAATAGAGACTCCAAAAGAGTATATGAGATTCTAATCTGGGTCCTTTGAGAGATGATGTCAAGGACCCATCTTTCTCAGTCTTCAGGCACACATAGAAAGCTTTGACGAGATCTGGGTAACTCACCTCTGATAGAGTTGCTATCTTTGACCACTTCTTCTTTTCCATTGCTGCAAGTACACTGCCCATCCAATTTTTCTGAAAATCTGCAACATCTACAGTCTTATTTCCACACAGCTTCGTCTTCACTGAGGTAAATCTTTCTTGCTGCTCTGCAGTGAGAAACTCAGCTCTGTAGCCCCCGACGCTTCCGGAAACACCAGAAGAGGCAATGGAATAGAATGGGGAAAGTTTTTGGATGATTGGAAGGAGAGGTGGAGAAGAAACCCTCTAGAAATTTCTCGTGAGAAGGAGTTAGAAACTTGAAATCACAGAGAGTCGATGCCGGAGTCGATAGGGTATCGCCTCAAGCAAATAGAGGGAGATGAAGGTGGTATGTGAATCGTTGCCACATAGATTTCGGGATATAAGAATAAGGATAAAGTGACTTTTCAAAATCTGAGGCGTCATAAAGGCAGAAAATGACAAACTGACTAGTTTGAGAGAGATAAAATCTTATAAAATAACGAATCGTCAAGGATATAACAACCCGGCATATTTTGTGGATTTTGCTTAACTTCAGGGAGAAAATAATTGATATTCTAAAAATTAATATTTTAGTTTTCATATAGATAAATCTTTCACAATTTACACATGCCTATTTCTCTTCTAAGAGATGCAAATCTCTCTTTAGGTAAGGCCTTTGTGAAGATATATGCTAACTGATTATTAGTATCAATGAAAGGAATATCTATGTTACCATTTGCTACATGATCACGAATGAAATGATATCTAACCCAATGTGTTTTAGTTCTTGAGTGTTGTACTGGATTTTTGGTTAGATTTATTGCACTTGTGTTGTCGCACAATAGTGGAATTGTCTTGATCTGGAGTCCATAATCCTCAAGTTGTTGCTTAATCCATAGAAGTTGTGTACAGCAACTTCCAGTAGCCACGTACTCAACTTCAGCTGTAGACAGTGCCACTGAATATGTTTTCTTTATAGACCATGAGATCAGACATCCTGCAAGAAATTGACAACATCCACTGGTGCTTTTCCTATCTACCTTGCATCCAGCGTAGTCAGCATCAAAATAACCTACTAAGTTGATTTCACATGACTTTGGATACCATAAACCTAAATCATAAGTTTTTTTCTAATATCTACAAATTCTTTTGACACTAATTAAATGGGATTCTTTAGGGTCTGCCTGATACTGAGCACACATGCAAACATTGAATAATATATCAGGTCTACTTGTTGTTAAATAAAGCAAAGAACCTATCATACCTCTATAAAGCTTCTGATCTACTTTCTTACCATCTTTATCACTGTCTAATCTTGTTGCTGTACTCATTGGTGTAGACAGTGGCTTGGCATTTTCAAAACCGAATTTCTTTTAGCTCTTTTTTGTGTATTTGGCTTGACAAATATGTGAGCCTTCTTTTCCTTGTTTGATTTGCGATCCGAGGAAGTAGTTAAGCTCCCCTATCATGCTCATTTCAAATTCTCCCTGCATTAGCTTCTCAAAATACTTGCAAAGACATCATAGTATCCAAATATTATATCATCAACATATATTTGAACAAGTAGCACATTTTTAGTTTAGACTTAATGAATAATGTGCTATCTACTTTTCCTCAAATAAAACCATGATCTAATAGAAATGCACTTAATCGTTCATACCATGCTCTAGGTACTTATTTCAAACCATATAAAGCTTTATGCAATCTAAATACATGATCCGAAAAATCTATGTCATCAAAACCAAGCGGTTGTTCCACATACTTCTTATTTTATAAAACCATTTAAAATACTGATTTCACATCCATTTGAAGAGTTTTAAGTTTAATGCAGATGTAAAGCAAGTAAAATTCTAATAGCCTCAAGTCTAGCTACTGGTGCATAGGTTTCATCGAATCTATGCCTTCCTCTTGGGAATAGCCTTGAGCTACCAGTCTGGCCTTGTTTCTTATGATCACACCAGCTTCATCTATTTGTTCCTAAACACTCATTTGGTGCCAATCACTGGATGATCTTATGGTCTAGGAACAAGTGACCATACATGGTTTTTCTTGAACTGATTCAGTTCATCTTGCATGGCTAAAATCCAAGATTCATCAGTGAGAGCTTCATTAACTGTTCTAGGCTCTATTTGACACACAAGCTAAATAATCATGGAATTACATTACCTCTTGTTCTTACCCCAACAGATGGATCACCAATGATGTTTTCTAGTGGGTGATCTTTCTTATGTCTCCATTCTTTTGGAAGATTATCGTGAGTTTTATCCTTTTGTAGCAGGTCTTCCAAAGGTGGATCTTCCTTGCCTCGATAGATGTATTCTTTAATTTCCTGGACAAATCATCAGTATCATCAATATCACCATCGACTGATTCATTTCTCAAAGAAGGGTTAGTTTCATCAAAAATAATATGTACAGATTGCTCAATAATAAGGTTCATTTATTAAAACTCTATAACCTTTAGGTTTAGAGGCATACCCCATGAATATACCTTCATCTGATTTGGAGTCTAGCTTACTGATGTCTCTTTTGCCGTTGTTGTGGATGAAGCATGGACATCCAAATGTCCTAAAGTGACTGATCCTTGGCTTCTTTTGCTTGTATAATTCATATGAAGTCTTCTTCAAAATTGGCCTGATCATCACCCGGTTGATTATATAACATGCTGTGTTAACTGCGTCGGCCCAAAAATACCTTGGTAAATCATATTCAGACAGCATTGTCCTTGCCATATCCAATAGAGTTCTGTTCTTTCTCTCAGCAACTCCATTTTGCTGAGGCATCCTAGTGTGCTGAGAAATTGTGCTCTATGCCTTGATCATCACAAAAGTTAGCAAATCTCTCATTCTGGAATTCTCCACCATGATCCGATCGAATGCTGATAATGCTATACTTTTTATCTTTCTGAACCTTTTTACTGAAGCTTACAAAACTTTCAAATGTATCATCTTTGTGCTCCAAGAAGGATACCCATGTGAATCTGGAGTAATCATCTACTATAACAAATCCAAAATTCTTTCCTCCAAGACTGGTGGTCCTCAAAGCCCAAATAAATCCATATGAAGAAGTTCTAAGGGTTTAGAGGCTCTTACCACAGTCTTTGACTTGAAGGATGACTTGGTGTGATTTCCTTTTGCACATGGCCCACAGACACCATCCATTCTTGTGCTAACTTGGGTAGGCCTTCCACCAGGCTTCTCTTGATCAACTTTCTCATGCCATCCAGACTGCAGTGGCCCAATCTTCTGTGCCTAGATCAGTTGACTGCTCTTTGCTTGCGGCCAGACAGATATCCTGATCTTTTAGTTCTTCTAGGTGGAGCACATACATGTTCTTTTCTCTGTTGGCTTCAAAGATGACTGCTCCATCCTTCATAATGCTACACTTTGACTCTTGGAATCTGATTTGATGTCCTTTATCGCACAGCTGGCTGATACTGATGAGGTTGTGCTTCAATCCCTTGACGCATAGTACATCTTCAATAACTGCTTTCTCTTTGCTGCTCACTGATCCACTGCCTATCATAGTCCCTTTTTCGTTATCTCCATAGGTGACTGTGCCTTCCTCAGCTTCTAAATGGAAAATAGCTTCCTGTTCCCTGACATGTGCCTTGAGCAACTGCTGTCTAAATATCATTTGGATGCTCGAAGGTTTCCCTTCATTAAAACATTAAACTTTAGGTACCCAAGTTCTTTTGGGTCCTGGTTGGTTAGTGTCATCATTTTCTTTTAATTATCCATATTTTATGTTTAGTTGACATGATACTTTAATATGTCCTAACTTGTTGCAATGACTACAGCAAGATATCTTAGTTGCCTTTTAGTCGGAATGTATTTGAAGTTACCTTGTATGTTGTGTCTTGTTCAGGTACAAATTTAGGTGTAGGATATATTTTATGATAAACTTTAGTTTCTTCATTATCAGAAGGAGTATAACCTAATCCATGTTTCTTTTTACCTGACCGTCTAGCACCTTTCAATATTAATGTTGTTTTGCCATTAGTAAATTTTTCTAGTGTACTTGATATTTTCATTTTCTGTGGTTAATGTGTTGACTTCTTGTTTTAAATTATCTATAGTTTCTTGATTTTCTAAATTTACTAATTGTTCATTTTTATTTTTCAAGTCGTCACACAGTAATTCATTTCTCCTTTTTAGTTCATTAATTTGTTTTCCCATTTGCTCATTTTCAGATTTTAAATCTGAATTAGTATTTCTAGGCATGCGAGATTTTTCTTACTAGCTCTTAGTGATTTACATACTTCTTTATATTTATTGTACAATTCATTAAAAGCTTCTTCCAAATTATCAGAATCTGATCATTACAAGAAGAAAAGGATGAGTCTGATGTTACCTTGTCTTCGATGTTGGCCATGAATGCCAAGTTTGCTTCTTCTCTTCTCATTGCTTGAGCTTGACTCGCTGTCTGAGTCGCTACTGTTGTCCCAAGCTGCTGCCATAGCTTTCTTTTATACCTTCTGGTTTTCTTGAACTGTCCTTCTTTCTGAACTCAGATTTCTTGAGCTTCAGACACTCTGCCTTGATGTGTCCAGGCTTCTTGCATTCAAACAAATTGGCTCATTTTTCTTTGTATCTTTGACTTTAGACCTTTTGAAGTATTTCCCTTTCTTGAAGTATCTTCTTCCGGACTGATACTTCTTTTTCTTGGCTAATATTCATTGTAGTCTTCTGGATAGCATTGCTTCTTCATCTTTGCTGCTGTTCATGCTTTCTTGACTGTATGAGCCTTCTTATGATTCGTCTTCTTCTACTTTGCGTGCGTTGGATGCTTTTTTCTACCAGAAGATTCTCCTAGCTTTCCATGTTAATCTTATGGGTCATAAGGGACCCAATGAGTTTTTTTTAAAGACATCCTTTTCAAATCATTTGCTTCCTCTATTGTTGTCACTTTGAGAGTCCAAGAGGATGGTAGGGATCTAAGGATTTTCCTTACCATGTCTCCCATCTCATAGCTTTTCCTAATCCAGCTAACCCGTTTGTGATATCTGTAAATCTGTTGAACATCTGAGCTATTAACTCTCCTGGCTACATCTGAAATCTCCCATACTGTGTTCACCAGAATGTCTATTCTGGTCTCTTTTACTTTACTGTACCTTCATACTAATTATAAGTTTCTCCCACTTTCCATTGCTGATTTGCAGGCTGAACCTCTATTAACTCCTTCTTGCTAAGTGCACAACATAGTATGCTCTTAGCTTTGCAGTTGAGAGAAATCTTCTTTCTTCATCTTCTGTCCAATGTTCTCTGTTGTTTAGAACAACTAGATCCCTTCCTCTATGAATAGACCTATTTGAAAATTGAATCCTTGTAGAGTAATTCCATCCTTGTTGTAATGACCCTCCTCATACCGTACGATTATACCAATCTCCATTGGTATAAAGAGCGTCATTACAGTGGGATAAACCCAACACTAGCCGATAGGTTGAAAAGTACGTAGATAGCAATTTAGTACAGTGGAATAAAATAAATAATTCAACTTTAATCCATCACCATCACACATTCCACAGTCTAAATAGCGAAATAAAACGACAATGTCCACATTATTACATAATGAAAGAACTACATTGTCCAAATATTGTTCATAAAATATTTTTATTCAAGCTATGAAAAAAAAGTACAACTGAAAATTTACTCCTCAAAAGCTACTCCTCCAAGAGATCAACCTTCGCTATGCCTTCCTTCAAAATAGTAACTCCTGTCTCACTTGTACGCCGAAGCAAGGGTGAGTCCAAAGACTCAGCAAGTAAAACAAAGACTTAATCTTAAACATATCACATTCACATTAATCTTTTAAAGACTAAAGAATACATACGATTATTTAAACTACAAGAATATACATGGAACATACTTTTAACTATCAACACATTCCTAAATCACTTAGACATGCTTTGTTCTATCACATGTTTATTCTAAATCATGGATACTAATATTATACACTTGTACATATTCTCTACACCTAACATGTAACATGAATCATTCATTCACACATTAATTCATTTCATGATTTATTTCTACAATTAGATAGAGAATTAGGCATAGAGAAAAGAACAACCTAACATGATGACTATTCATTTTTCACATGCACTTTTCATATTAAATTTCACATCTTGCTTGCTGGTTTAATGTAAATAAATTTCATATGCATGGTTTCATATTTTATAGCATGAATTGTAAAGTCTAGATCATAGTCAAGTTGATTGGCAATACTAAACAATTTAAACATGGAACTCTATACTAAGTACTCATCACATCTAGCATGGAATCTAAACATTCTTCCTTATGCTTAACACATTCATAACTATATTTTACTTGCTGTTTTGACATGGAATAAACTCAATACATAGAATTAGATCTATTTACACTTTATCTTATTCCTTTAGAAAATTCACATTTCCATCTTTTTGTGTTACATAATTCGCATGTTTACACACATATATATGTACTCACATACATTATTACAAGAAGATTATGAATACATGACATGATATTAAACATGACATTGTAATTTAAATATTAATACATGATAGTATGAACATATGCACTATCATATTAGTTTCACATGAAATCACATTCTCATTAACCTTAATTTTTCCTTACATATCTCTTCACAAAATCTTCATATCATCTACTCTTTTTTTTTACTTATCACATATTTGCATTCATCACATGCCATATTCACATATTATCTTACACTTTACTCATATTCCAATAACTTAAAATGCCATGACACATAGTCCTAACTACCTATTAGAGGACACAAAACAATATCTCATACTCATACTCATCGCATAACACATAACTCATAACACAACTCATATCACATAACTCATATCACATACTCACCACCTAGGCAATGAAGTGGTGAATCTTGGTAACTACGCAGACGGGAGAAGCCCTCTACACCCTATCCAGTGGTACTTGTCCACCTCCAGGTTTTTCCTAATGCCTTTAGGACAAACTTTTACAATGTAGAGCTTTCCATAGGGACTTTTCTATGTACAGCTCTCGATGCCTCTAGGGTAGCAGTGTCATTCTTGGCCCAATCATTATACTTTCACTTTATCACATTTTCACACACTATTCACATATTTTACATAAATACTTGATCACCTTACACATCTTAATTATCAATTGCACATGTCTCAGTTAGCCTAATCATGATACTACTATTTTCAGAAATAAAATAACTTACATTACAGTCCTAAACTTGCTGTACATTTACCGAATTACACAAGATTAGATCAACCTATCTAATATGTACAAATTCCATGGTTTAACTAATAATTATACTTGCTGTTAACATCTTAGTTCTAAATTTTTATCCCAGGTCATTAACAGTAAATATATCACACATGTAATTTTCCAGATTTTTTTAGACAGTAAATACAATTTCTATAATTAAATCCAGATTTCAGGCAATTCATTGAAATATCATTAGACAGGGTACAGTGAACATGGTTATGTTCTAACAGTTTAGAAATCAGATATTAGTAATCCTACTGTCATGTAAAATTATGCAACCCTAATTTCTAGCAATTTATTTATGCACAATTTAAACATGCTTATATGGTGCTCATGATAAAATTATTGAATTTTCATAATTAACACGGTTCACAGAAAAATTAGGCAACCTTATGATATGACCTAATGACTGTATACAATCACCAATAAAAATTTCAGTATGTAACTATGTCCAGAAATCATTCAAACAACGTGAAAAGAATCAAAAAGCACATTTTCAGTCCTGAAGAAGTAGACGTCAAGGGATGTTGCCATTTACTCTTCTAAACTTGACTGCAACCTATGTTGCCGTCAACCTGGTCCCAACAGCACATACAGACAATGTTTCATACAAAGGTGAATTTGGGGTTCCAGGACCGAGGAAAAATCTTTAAAAATACTAAGACTTAAGGGGACATGTATAGGATCAAGATCTAGGTTACTTGCCTCTTAAAAAAATCTACAAAGATCAGAATATGTTGATGAAGCCCTTCTCGCCGCCCTGCCACAAGGTGCTCAGAAACTCCTTAGATCTTCTTCTCCTGTCGATGTAGATGGCTCCTCAGAGTTGGGATCTCTTCTTGGATGTATTGGTTGTCCTCCAGATGTTGTAGCTCCTCGGGGAACACCTCCAGTCGATAGATTCGACCTTCTGAAGTTCAGCTTTTCACCATCTCGGAGCTAGGGTTTCACCAAATGTTAAAAAGCATTTTCCCCCGACCTAGGATGGGTATTTTATAGGCTTGGGGGTTGGGGTACGCCTTAGGGTAGGTTTCCTACGAGTTAGGATGTGTTTCCTAATCTGGAACCAGCCAAAACCCGAGCATTAACAATTCTGGAACCGTTACGCAGGAGGATATTGATGTCAACATCGGTTGTAGTTAACTGACAGGTTGACGTCAAGGGGGTGGCCACCCACTGTGGGTTGGCGTCCAGGGGGTGGACACCAACAGTGCCTTGGCGTCTAGGTCCTGGCCGCCAACAGCACAGTGCAACCAAAACTCCGCCAAACCTAAAATTAAATGTATAAATATACCAAAACACTAGTATGTGTAAAAATAATTTCATATATTCTTACTACATAAAGTGCATGCATTACACAATATTTAATTAAGTACAACTTACACTAATCATCATTAAGAATAATATACATCAATAACACACATACATGCATATATACTTACACACTACATGATTGCATAATACATGCATGAACCTATGACTGAAATGTACTCCTCATTAGCTAAATACTACATGCACATATGATTTAAGTACCCTACACATCATAATTAATTTAACATGCTTAACATAGCTAATTATCACATGCATAAGATAAAATACATGTATACACATGTACTTCATATATTTATACACAACATCCATGGAATAATAGTTCAATATGCACTTCAAGATTTTACATACATAATATCGGTAAGATGTAATATAGAATAAGCTAACTAAGAATAATTTATACCACAATCACAAATTCTTACATGCACTCACTTGAGTTGACGTATGTATAATTATACACACGTATACAACATAGTTATATACATTATGCAAGAAATAGATAATTATAACATGCATAATATTACTTTAAGTATTATGAGCCTAAGATTTTGGTATACACTTTATACATCAATTTAGCTAATTGCCTATTATCACGTAAAAATATCATATATATATGCATGTTATATGTTCATGAGAAGTATAAAAATAGTAATATGCACAATTGAATACACATGCTATACACACACAGTAATACACATACCGATATAAAATAGAAAATTTTAGGGTATCACACTTGTTTTCAATATGTGTAATCTTCACCATCGAATAGTGGTGGCTGTTTACTGACTGACCTTCGAAGTGACTTTGGGCTGCCATTTGATCTTTTCTCTTCAGATCGTTGGATCTTCTTCTTTGTCGAAGAGACTAGCTCTGATACCACTTGTTGCCCAGCTAGCAAGCCCAGAGGGGGGGTGAATATGATTCTTAAAATTTTGATCACTTTAAAACCTGTCTAGAAAAACATCACACAACCACTTCGATGACTGTTAGTGTTAGTAAAAAGAGGATAGCAACCACAAGGCAATCAAACACACGACACATGAAATTTATCCTGGTTCGGACCTCCTCTCCACAGAAGTTCTATGTCCAGTCCCTGAGCAACAACTCAAGATTTCACTACCCAAGGGAAAAGTCCCCCTCAATGACACTTACACACCCAGCCGCAGTTGGTCTTCTCTTCACAACCCGAAGAGGAATTACGACACCCTGGATCCCACCAGGTCTTCCTTCTATACGAAGGGAAACAAACACCCTGGAATCCACCAGGTCTTCCTTCAACACAAAGGGTAAGAACAAAGGAATGTATTCAAGGGATGATACGCCCCTAGATCAAGCTTAAGGACCAACGCTCGATCTGAAGCAACGATTGAGAGGGAGAGTTCTACGATGAGGAACACTCTCAGTTTACAGAAGCTCTCAAGACTAACACAATGAATGCAGAGAGCTAAGAGCTTGACAATCAAAGGAGTGAGGCTTCGCTCTTTCAGATGCTTGCAGAAAAGCTTGTAAAAGATTGTCGTAAGTGTTGTATGTTTCTGGAGCTTCAGTATTCTATATATGACTTCCATTTGAAATTTGAACGTTGAAGTGTCCGTTATCTCTAAGCTTTTGTTTACGTTAGACTGCATGTCACTGTAGAGCTTCTTCTTCAACAGTCTTTAGCTTTCCATGCACGCAACAAGAGTGAGGATCTTCTATGATGTCTATTATCTTCCATATTGTCCAACGTTGTATTGAGGTGCGCTTTCAGAGAGCTGCACACATTAAATTCTAAAACAATAGACAGCTAGGTTGTCTCTTGTTGTCAGTCAACGTTAGAATGATTTTATATCAAATAGAAGTTCCATTCTGTTCTTCTAAAAGGATGTTTATAGTATAAGCAAGTAAATAGAAGATATCATTTAGATGCAATGCAGTGATATGATCAGTCATAATAAATGCATGGATGTGAGAGAAAAGTGAGGGAAGACATTGACTTTTCAAACTATCTGAGCATAGGTTAACATCAAGTCGATATAGACAATGAAATTGATATGAGCAAAACTTATGAAACCGATGTGTGGATGAGTCGTTGTTCATGTGAATCGTTATACATTCATAAACAATTCGATGTACACACAAATTATTATGCATTAATAACCGAATCGTTATGATACTATCATCAATCGTTATGAGCAAATCGTTGTTTCACTTATCGAGTCGAAATAGTGAACAAATCGTTGTTTAATGTATTGAATCGTTACTGCGACCAAGTCGTTGTGTATCTTATCGAATCGTTATGAAACTTAACGAGTCGTTGTGAAAGCAAATCGTTGTTCTCACTTATCAAATCGATGCGACGACCAAATCGTTATGAACCAAGTCATTGTGAGAGCAAATCGTTGTTCTCACTTATCGAATCGATGCGACAATCAAATCGTTATGAGCCAAGTGGTTGTGAGAGCAAATCGTTGTTCTCACTTATCAATCGATGCGACGATCAAATCGTTATGAACCAAATCGTTGTGATCTCTTAGCGAATCGTTATGAGAGGCAAATCATGCGATCTCTTAGCAAATCATTGAGAGGCAAATCGTTGCGATCTCTTAGCGAATCGTTATGAGATAGACTTCAATAGAATAGTGATGACTTATGAAATCATTATAGAACCAAAATCGATGTGACTGAGGAAATCGTTATGATTCTAAGGAATTGTTATAACAACTAGAGAGTCGATGTGTACTTAGAAAATTATATGCTTTGAACTGTAAATGCTGGTATGAAGAATACTTACCTGTTTAGCTTGTTTTTCTTTGTTAGATTTCATGTGCTCAAATCTTATAAAAGATATGTTAGAAATGCACATTGTCTTAGTTTTTTTATCACCAAAATAGATATTTAATTCATTTAAATTACATGGGGAAAATCTAATCATCAGATACTACTAACATGCTCATTAAGTAATTTCTAACTCAGGGACATAATTAACATACTTCTACACATGATACTAAACATGATATCACAATTATCATTTAACATGGATCATATTAGCACATGGATTTACCTCTCATGACAAATTCACATGCACTTTTACCTTTGCTTTCACATGCACTTATTCTCACATTTATCACATTCACATTCACTTACACATGATTTCACATAGTTTTCACTTTTCACGATCACGATCACATGTCACATCACATGCACATACCACGTGCCACGTTCACATATCACTTACACATTATTCACATGTTCACTTTACACATGCCACGACACAGCCCAAACCACCACTAGAAAGATCTCACAATCACATACACATACTTAATCGCCAGGCAAAATGATCAAGTCTTGATTACTACATAGAACCGGGGGAAGCCCTCCCCACCATTACTAGTGGAACTTGTCCACCTCCAGGATTTCACACGACCCGTTGCCCCCAAGTATCACGTAACACAACTGAGCCTTCCCGTAGGGGCACTACTACAGTACGACTCCATGCAATCTATGGTGCAGTGTCTCATTGGCACAACTTTTATCTTTCACATTAACACATTATTTTATGTACAGATCACATATTCTCTCTCTTTCCAAGCACATGCACACATATAACATGAAACATATTTTAATCACTTCCAGATACTCAGATTAATCATGAAAAGTAATTAACAGAACCTAATCATGATGCTAATCATATTTTTAAACATATTTGGGACTTTTTATTAAAATATGGTAATGAAAGCTTCAGAAATTCTTAAGTAATTGTACAGTAATCAGATTAAGATCAAATTTTAACCACGGGGTGAATATAGTACATGTAACATATCTGTAATTTTTTAGAATTTTCGGAATAGTAAAACTTTTTTTCATTATTAAAGACAAAATCAGGTTAATATCACAAAAACACTAATTATTCATGAACTGAAATAAAATGAGGTTAACAAGTCCTAAATCATGCTTACAACATTCTAACAAACTAAACTATAGAGTTAACAATTTTTATAACATGCATACAAGAAGAAAATCAAATTTATCAAGTGTTTGCATGCCTTTTCCTATAAATAGATATTCAATAATTACCATAATTAAAAAATTTAATCCAAGGTTACCCAAACTCATCGTGATGATTAACAGGTCAAGACAGAATGAAAAGAGCTCAAAAACCATCACAGAATCTCACAAAACCATCATATATGGTGAAACTGTAAATTTATGGACAAGATGAACTTGATGTCAACATATGTTGCCGTCAAGTTCAGGTTAACAACACACTTTTTGCCGTTAAGTTACCAGACTGCACAAAGTGCAGACCGAGGGCAAGAAAACATGGCAAACTACATCAAAATAATTTTCTAAAAATCTAGAAAAATAGGAAAACACTAGGGGACAAGTCCGCAGAGAGAAACTCTAAGTTACTTGCCTCAAGAAAATTCTACAACAAGAGAATTTAGCCGATGAGGCCCTCTTTCACACCCAAAGAGGTGTCCTCCAAGCACGATCAAATAATTCATCTTGAGCACGATCCAGCCACAATCTCCTCGTCCAGAGACTTCCTCTTAGGTCGTGGAAGCTTTCTCTTCACAGCAACAACCTTGAACATGCAGCAACATGGAAGATCTACTTTGAAGAAATCTTCTCTCTCTCCTCTCTCACAACCCCCAATCCAAGCAAGAAAGCAAAAGTTCTCTCCCAAAATGAACCCTCTCTATATATAGAGAGCCAAGGGTCGTGATTGGGGTAAGATCCATGCCCTAACACGACTCTACTCCCTCAAACCTATCAAAAAAAAAAACCACAAGTTTCGGAGAAAAACTCAGACTGGAACACGCAGAACTTACATCAAACTTCGTCGTCGTCAATAGAAATCTTGACGTCAAAATCCAAGAAAAATTGACATCAAAATATGTTGACGTCAACACAAAATAGACAAACAATGAAAATTGTCGTGAGAACAAGTAACAGGTTGACGTCAGTCACTACAAAAAAACCTACATTTAATGACACTCATAGTTGTGGCAACTGTTGGCCGCCTCTATTTCTTTATCTTTTGCAACACACGTTTAACTCCGCTACCCTTTATAGAAGGTTTTTGTGGCGAACTTTTACGCTTGACAGAATAGGTATTTTTTGTGACGGGAACTAGGTAACCGCCGAGGGTTTTTCCTGCTCTTGCGGCGATGTTGCTCATCTGACGGTGCTCCAATCTCTTTTCCCCACGCAAAGTTCGGTATTTGTCGAGCAAAATCCAAGAGTTTTCTTCCATGGGAAAATTTCTCCTCGTTAAGAGTCTCCACATTTCTCTAAAGACGTTTGGCTACCGGCGCCTCTCACATCCTCGGCTCCTCCAATGTGCCTTCTCCGTCGACCCTTTGATGTGCCTCCTATCATTTTTCCATCCTCCTCCCATGGCGTGTTGCTGAGAACATATTCCTTTCGTCTAAGGGTACTTCTAACATTGGAGAGAAGGTTCCTTACGAGATGAAGTTGGTCGATCTCAGCGACATAGCCTCAGTGGTAAGACATTACGACCCTTACAAGATGAAGTTGGTCAATCTCGGCTACAAACCTTAGTGCTCTTCGCTTCGCGCTTGCCAAACTGTCCTTTTTGCTCCCTTTTTTGTGCTCGGCGAGACAGATCGGCTCATCTTAGGATCTCCAATGTGGGCATTTCTGGGTTTTACAGATAGGTTTCTGGAGATGAATCGTGACGGAAAGGTGCCGGTGATCAACTTCAGCGATTGAAAGTGGATTAAGGACTTTGACGTTATCATGCAGTTGACAGCGGAGAAGTATCTTGAGCCCTCCCTGGAGACACTCCTTGAGTTTACATTTGTGTGCATTCCCCTTCTGACATTTGGCTACATCTTGATGTCCATTATTCTATTTGTCTAGCTTATATATTGTGGTGTTCTCATCATTTTAGTTCTGTTACATGGCTCATGTTTTTGTTTTTTTTTTTTTTTTTTTTTTTGTTCATCGTTCGTAGTTGACACAACTTCGTAGGTTTATTGCATATTTAATTTTCTTATGTTCTAAAATTCCAACCCACTTCATGTGTTCTCTTTCCTTTGTTAATGGGTTAATACTTCTGGCATAGCACGAATGCTCGAGTCAAAATGTCGGCCGTTTCGTTGTATTTTGGGGGTTTTGGTTTTTTGAGTCTGATCACTGTAGGATATCTCTACGTGGTGGGGATTGTGGGTTTGTTTGGTGGCTTTCGTTGTTTTTTTGATGATTCAGGCATATTATTCAAAAAAAGATGAGTAAAAATACAAAAAAATTGACAAGCATGAACAAGAAGCTACAACCCCATAATAAGAGAAGAAGTCTCAAAACACAACACTGACAAAGAAAAACAAACAAAGGGACACAAGCTCAAAGGAGACACAGAAAAAAACCAAAAGCTGTAGAAAAACCAGTAGATTAAGGGGCCTTCCAAGAAATATCTTTTATGTAAATGTAACATCCTAGAAATTTTTATTAGTTAAAAAACTTGAAAATAAGTTTATTAGACTTAACCATTATTCTTAAATTGAATTAATTGATATTAGGGAATGTTTAGTATTAGTTAACGTTTCCCCAGTGTCGTACACAAAGGTGCACGCTCCCACAGAACGACATCAAAAACGACAACTAAATAAAATTCGAGAACACCATAATTTCTAGAAAAATGTGGAGATCTCAGAAATATAAATATCCAAATTTTTTGATGTTCGGATCTCAAGGATAAATCGACGCGACTATTTTTCGGGTGATTTTTCACCTAGTGTAAATAAATTCTACAAATTAAATAAAAATCACCATAATTTGTAAAATCATAACATTAGCTTATGGTTGAAATTTCAGTACAAATGGACACTGTTTGGACATGTTTACGGAAGGGACAAGTGACTAGCTGATTTAAGGAAGAATTACGTAACGGAATTTTATGGGAAATTTTGTGTGCCTACGTGTGAGGAGCTGGGATAGCCACCTCACCTACGTAGGGGATTCACACGTTAACCCCTTGCCTGGAAAGCTTGGAAGTGTGCATGGTGTTCGTGTCAATGGTGAAAACTCCATGGTTTATACTATGACACCTCAAGTGCCAACGTGCCTTCTGCCTGAGAGAGCTGTTGGGCTTATAAAAGCCATCCCACAGCCTTCGAACATACCTTCCCAGCAGCTGCTCTTGCACCCACCCCTGTTCTTTCTGTTTCTTTTGCTGCCATTGATGTGGGGGAACTGCTACTGCTAAAGCTGCAGCCTCCACTGGTCTGGCCTGAGGAGCTATAGGTTGTAGCCGTTCGTGGACTGCAGCAATTGCACCCCAGTGCTATCTTCTTCCTGTTGGCCGTGAATCCTTCGAAGGGAAGGCCTCATCTTCTGCAAGTTTGGTAGGATTCAATTCTTCCATTCCTCTCTTACTCTTACCCTTGAACAAGCTATAAAACTTATTGTTAAGTGTACAAGCTCTTAATTCCTTGTTTGAGATCCATAAGTACTTCTAGAAGCTTGTGTGCATCGTGTGTTGTGGTAGAATTCTCTTCCTTTCCCACTCTTCTCTAATTCTTGACTCCCACACTTGTTAAAGAGGTCATGATCACCTACTTACTTGCTTAAAACTTGTGAAATCTCTTTTGAAACTGTGTATCCATCCCTTATAATCATGTTTTAGTTGTGTGTCTGTAGGATTCACTTCCATCCCATTCTCCTTCCTACACCTCAACTTAGTTCAATAGTTTGAGGTAATCCTTCACCATATGTAAGCTATTTCACAGATTCAGGAAGTAGCTCCATGACAAGAATTGAGCCTTCATCATGTTTAATTTAGTGTTTGGTCATGAGAGGCAACACATCATTTCCTAATCCTCTTTCTTCTTGTTCTTATAATTCCTTCATGTTAAGAGATCCATGTATAAGTGTAGGATTCATTTCCTAATCCTCTTTCTTTCCACTTCTAGATTAATTGCTTGAAGTGATTCTTATCATGTGTCTGTCATTCTTCAGTTCAGAAATATATTCATGGTAGAAACTGAATCTTTCATCATATTATAGTTAGTCCTCAAGCCATGAGAAGTTACCTATTATCCCTTCTTCACCTCAACTTGTTTAAAATCTGAAATCATATTGATTCCGTTGTGTAGTGTAGAGTGAACTATGATAGTTCTTGTTCTTCTTAGAAGTTGAACCTTTGAGAAACCATGAAAGTCTCTAGTGAGTGTGCCTTGATAAATGAATGATGAAGTAGGAAAGAGAGTTTTAAGGGAATTACTCTTTCAGTAATTTCCCCTCGAATTTGTCTTCTTGTTGAGCATCTATGTGAATCATATCCCCTGTTCTTTCTTTCATTTTCTTGTCATGTTACATTGAGCTATAGAACTGAAATCATACTTGTTCAAAGTCCTAATCATGTTAGGAATGTTATGAGAGTTGTATAGAATCATTTAGAGTTGATTCGGATGACCTTCTGAGAGTTTACACAGGACCTGTCGACAGACGAACCTCTTGTTGTCGACAGGAACCTATTTTCCAGAACCGTTAAATCATCCCTGTATGCAGCTGTCGACAGGCCCAAAGCTTGCTGTCGACAGATGCATACAGAACTGAAAATCTAGTTCTGGAAACCAGCCCCTGTCGACAGCAAGTTTTTGCCTGTCGACAGGTGCTGACAATGTCATGTTTCCAGCCCTGTTTTGATCTATTCCTTGGTGCAAATCTTATCCTATTGTTCCAACTAATAGTCCACCTAAGTTTTGTGATTTCTACCACCTAAATACCTATTAAAACCAGCCATGTTACCTTCCTTTTCATTATGAATCATTCCTTCAAAGTTCCGAACAATCATCCTTGTGAGATCATCAATTTCTAAAATTATTGAAGGAACAAGTTTCTTAATTCTTGTGTGTGAACCATAAGTGAATCTGTGTGTGTCCTTGATTCATTATAAGAATAATTGTGTTATGATGACGGGTTGCGAGTCTTTGGGACTCGTTTGAGTAATATGCCTGACAATAAAGGGCTGGTTCAGTCCTGGGGGGAGCGCCCGAATTCGTTAGTGGCCGCGCGGGGGCGATGAGGACAGTGGATGTTGGCATGCATCAATTCGTGTTTGATTAGTCATCATGATACACATGTGTGTGTGAATAAGTGCTTGATTCTAAACTTAAGTGACATCCTGAGTTATTGATCATGCTTCTATATTATCTTGGTTCTTCATGTGTTATTGAATTGACTCATTCGTTTATAGCTTTGAACACTCATTGTTATAATGTTCATGTTCTTATCTTGAGATCATACATGTGAATCCTTTTTAATTCAAGGAATTGAATTCTACTAGGCTAGTTAGCTCACAAATCCTACTATTTCAGGTACCTATAATTCTAGAAGGCGGAAACTTCGGGATTTGTGTATGGAGAGACCAACCATGGCGACATTTTATTTTGAGATTGTAAATCAGAAACATGTAACACCTATTGAAGGGACTAATATATTATATTTAGTGAAGCCTCGAAGCAAATTTCTTGTTCAATTAGTTCAATTGTACTCTTGATTTCCCGTTCGTTCACATTCGGCATTTATAGATATATTAAATGTCGTGACGTGACAGAATGGTATCAGAGCCTTAGTTCGATAAATCTAGGGATAACCTGTGAGGATGGGTAGAAAGCCTAAGGTTAAACTAGATAAGTATAGTTGGATATAGATTTTATTGAGTATGAAATGAAAATTTGGAGGTAGGTTTTTCCCTATGATTCTTCTCCACTTTCCTAACTTCATGATTGTAGTTCCTTCATCCGTGTAAACCCATGTTTATATTTGTCCTTAATTCTGAAAGCATCATTAGGTTTGTTTTCCTGTCCATTGTGATCATGTTTTAGCTAGAATGGTGTTATGACTCAAGCATACTTTGAAACTTATTCCATTAAAAGCAAGAAAAGATTGTTAGGAAATGTTGCACCTCCAGTTATCATCTTGCTTTTAAATTCCATGCCATAGTGTATCTCTATTGTCCTACTTGTCTCCCTCATGAAATATGGTGTTAGAACTAGAATTAAGACCATTTTAATGTTACCAATCATATAAGGACTCATAGAACACTTGTTAGAATTTTATGTGGTAGTTTTATCACATTTATGAAAATTTAGATCACCTGTCGACAGCTAACAGTCACCTGTCGACAGGGACCATGCTTCCAGAACCCAAAAATACAAAACTGTTAGTAACTGTCGACAGATAGCCTTGATCTGTCGACATATGTCCTTCACCTGTCGACAGTCGATTCTTGTTTGTCGACAGCCAGCACCTACCTGTCAGCAGGATCAGTCAGAAGTGTCAGCAAGACTCTTGTAAGAGTCAGCAGGACCCTTGTAAGACTGAACTCATACCTTTTTTTACATTCCATATCATTTAAGTAAACTTAAGATATTACATGTAAAAATGAAGTATCCCCCATTTGAATCCAATAAAATATCAGAAAAATCATATCTCTTACCATTAAAAAGTCAACTCTCCCACCGAAGAAGAAAAACACAATTTTTGCGATTCCATCAAAATAGCGTCTTTCTAATTTCTCACAATTTTGGCCTACCTAAATTTCATAATTCAAATAAACCTAGTAGAATGTTAAGAATCCAAGGTCGGTGAAAAATGGTAAACACACATATGACTTCTCCAAGGGAGCCCTCTTCTATTGAAGGAAAAGTCAAACTTGTTCACCCTTTAATTTATATCCTCTATAGACTTGAACTCATCAAAATTTTCTTTCTAACTCTATCCCAAGGATCCAATGTTTTCAAGTTGAGTTAAATCTTATAATTTTGCTTCAATTAATCAATAGCATGGAGTGTTAACACACACAACAAATTGACTTGGGTCAGTAGGAAGTTTCGAATGAATCAACCCTATATTTTCTAGAATTGACCTCAATCAGGTGATTGCAGTTTTGACTAACTATCCATCACATAGAGTTGATTTTGTAATTTCCTAGTGTCAATTTCACATATGAGTAGAGTCAACCTAACCATCACTTGGAGTTAACCTCAAGTCGTATCTTTCTCTATGTATTAATTAGAAACTTAACTAGTGTTAACCTGATCTCCATGTAGTGTCAACCTAAGAGGTAATCATGGTCAACACACCTAATAGACCTTTTGATTTTATGAATTTTCATATGCTATAGAAGACTTGTGTTAAATATTTATTTTATTTAGTTAGATATATGAAAACCATGAACACAACATAAATCATCTGTCATAACTTGAGATCCTACAAGAAGAAGGCACCATTTAATCATGGAAATTAATGTGTCAAATAACCAGATACATACTGTAACAATTGTATGAATCATAAAAGCTGAGTTTTAAATCACATGATTACTAACTAAATTTATTTGTTTGCTCAACCAGCGTAATGTGAGAAGAAGCACAATGGAAAGAGGTTCAACATGCAATGGACAACCTTGCTCAATCCTTAGAGCGGGTAGTTCCCATTGATAACCAAGGAAAAATGAAACTGCATAAGAGCATTCGTAATCCAAACTCTCAAGAAACAGTGAGTATTACAGTGTCTATATGGAAGAAGACAGTTCTCCCCAATGATAGAAAAATAGCTGGCAACAGAAGATGAAGCGGAGCAATGAGAACAAAGAGTAAGAAGGCCAAAAAGCAAGCAAACGAAGCTTGTGCATCTTGTCACAAATCAGGCCACGTCAAGGAGAAACTATTGGCGGAGATTAGGAGCATGTTTAAGGTGCGGAAGTCTAAAGCATCGGTTCTCAGAATGTCCTGTACTCTCTCAGAGTAAAGATAAGAGTTCAGGAAAATTTGAAGCCACAAGGAAAAGTAACTGAAGCTATTAGAAGTAATTTTATGTATAAGTCAATAGGACATGAGTATAGTGAGTAATACTTGAGTTTAGCTGTTATAGTATATCAAACTTGATAAGTTTTGCCAATCAATGTATTTACAAGGATGATTATGGAGTTCTGTACTAGAAATCTTATGTGATAAATAAAATTCTCGTTGTCTATCTTTACTCATCAACCTCGTCATACCTTATTAATCTTTTAGAGTGTGTACTTATACAACTTTCTAAGAGTTAAATTTATTCCATGACAAAGGGAAAATCTTAAAAGTAATATGCTACTGCCAATAAGAAACATAATAGAAAATGTATTTAATTGAATCCATGATTACAACTTGTTTCATAAGATCTAAAATTACTAATTCAGGCTTTTATCAACTATTGATGTCATGATCACAAGTTGTGTAAAAGTGTATACATTATATGACATGGTAATCATAATAAGGTTGGTGAAATTAATCTGGATTAGATAAAATTTAAATGTTAAAGTCCCTGTTATCCATCCAAACTAGTCAGAAGTTTGGAGGACCAAACTCTTTTTAGTGGGGGAGAGTTAACACATTGAAATTTTTATTAGTTGAAAAACTTGAAAATAAGGTTATTAGACTTAAACATTATTCTAAATTGAATTAATTGATATTAGGGAATGTTTAGTATTAGTTAACGTTCCCCCAGTGTCGTACACGAAGGTGCGCGCTCCCACAGGACGACACCGGAAAACGACAACTAAATAAAAATTTGAGAACACCATAATTTCCAGAAAAATGTGGAGATCTCAGAAATATAAATATCCGAATTTTTCGACGTTCGGATCTCAAGGATAAGTCGACGCGACTATTTTTTGGGTGATTTTTCATCTAGTGTAAATAAATTCTAAAATTAAATAAAAATCACCATAATTTTTAAAATCATAACATTAGCTTATGGTTGAAATTTCAGTACAAATGGACACTGTTTGGACATGTTTATGGAAGGGACAAGTGACCAGCTGATTTAAGGAGAATACGTAATGGAATTTTCTGGGAAATTTTGTGTGCCTACGTGTGAGGAGCTGGGATAGCCACCACCTACATAGGGGATTCACACGTTAACCCCTTGCCTGGCAAGCTTGGAAGTGTGCATGGTGTTTGTGTCAATGGTGAAAACTCCATGGTTTATACCATGACACCTCAAGTGCCAACGTGCCTTCTGCCTGAGAGACTTGTTGGGCTTATAAAAGCCATCCCGCAGCCTTCGAACATACCTTCCTAGTAGCTGCTCTTGCACCCACCCCTGTTCTTGCTGTTTCTTTTGCTGCCATTGATGTGGGGGAACTGCTACTGCTGAAGCTGCAGCCTCCACTGGTCGTGCTTGAGGAGCTATAGGTTGTAGCCGTTCGTGGACTGCAGCAATTGCACCCCAGTGCTATCTTCTTCCTGTTGGTTGTGAATCCTTCGAAGGGAAGGCCTCATCTTCTGCAAGTTTGGTAGGATTCAATTCTTCCATTCCTCTCTTACTCTTACCCTTAAACAAGCTATAAAACTTATTGTTAAGTGTACAAACTCTCAATTCCTTGTTTGAGATCCATAAGTACTTCTAGAAGCTTGTGTGCATCGTGTGTTGTGGTAGAATTCTCTTCCTTTCCCACTCTTCTCTAAATTCTTGACTCCCACACTTGTTAAAGAGGTCATGATCACCTACTTACTTGCTTAAAACTTGTGAAATCTCTTTTGAAACTGTGTATCCATCCCTTATAATCATGTTTTAGTTGTGTGTCTGTAGGATTCACTTCCATCCCATTCTCCTTCCTACACCTCAACTTAGTTCAATAGTTTGAGGTAATCCTTCACCATATGTAAGCTATTTCACAGATTCAGGAAGTAGCTCCATGACAAGAATTGAGCCTTCATCATGTTTAATTTAGTGTTTGGTCATGAGAGGCAACACATCATTTCCTAATCCTCTTTCTTCTTGTTCTTATAATTCCTTCATGTTAAGAGATCCATGTAAAGTGTAGGATTCATTTCCTAATCCTCTTTCTTTCCACTTCTAGATTAATTGTTTGAAGTGATTCTTATCATGTGTCTGTCATTCTTCAGTTCAGAAAATATGTTCATGGTAGAAACTGAATCTTTCATCATATTATAGTTAGTCCTCAAGCCATGAGAAGTTACCTATTATCCCTTCTTCACCTCAACTTGTTTAAAATCTGAAATCATATTGATTCCGTTGTGTAGTGTAGAGTGAACTATGATAGTTCTTGTTCTTCTTAGAAGTTGAACCTTTGAGAAACCATGAAAGTCTCTAGTGAGTGTGCCTTGATAAATGAATGATGAAAGTAGGAAAGAGAGTTTTAAGGAATTACTCTTTCAGTAATTTCCCCTCGAATTTGTCTTCTTGTTGAGCATTTATGTGAATCATATCCCCTGTTCTTTATTTCTATTTCTTGTCATGTTACATTGAGCTATAGAACTGAAATCATACTTGTTCAAAGTCCTAATCATGTTAGGAATGTTATGAGAGTTGTATAGAACCATTTAGAGTTGATTCGAATGACCTTCTGAGAGTTTACACAGGACCTGTCACAGACGAACCTCTTGCTGTCGATAGGAACTTATTTTTCAGAACACTGAAATCATCCTGTATGCAGCTGTCGACAGGCCCAAAGCTTGCTGTCGACAGATGCATACAGAACTGAAAATCCAGTCTGGAAACCAGCCCCTGTCGACAGCATTTTTTGCCTGTCGACAGGTGCTGACAATGTCATGTTTCCAGCCCTGTTTTGATCTATTCCTTGGTGCAAATCTTATCCTATTGTTCCAACTAATAGTCCACCTAAGTTTTGTGATTTCTACCACCTAAATACCTATTAAAACCAGTCATGTTACCTTCCTTTTCATCATGAATCATTCCTTCAAAGTTCCGAACAAATCATCCTTGTGAGATCATCAATTTCTAAAATTATTGAAGGAACAAAGTTTCTTAATTCTTGTGTGTGAACCATGAGTGAATCTGTGTGTGTCCTTGATTCATTATAAGAATAATTGTGTTATGATGATGAGTTACGAGTCTTTGGACTCATTTGAGTAATATGCCTGGCAAATAAAGGGCTGGTTCAGTCCTGGGGGGAGCGCCCAAATTCGTCAGTGGCCGCGCGGGGGCGATGAGGACAGTGGATGTTGGCATGCATCAATTCGTGTTTGATTAGTCATCATGAACATGTGTGTGTGAATAAGTGCTTGATTCTAACCTAAGTGACATCCTGAGTTATTGATCATGCTCCTATATTATCTGGTTCTTCATGTGTTATTGATTGACTCATTCGTTCATACTTTGAACACTCATTGTTAATAATGTTCATGTTCTTATCTTGAGATCATACATGTGAATCCTTCTAATTCAAGGAATTGATTCTACTGGGCTAGTTAGCTCACCAATCCTACTATTTCAGGTACCTATAATTCTAGAAGGCAGAAACTTCGGGATTTGTGTGCGGAGAGACCAACCATGGCGACATTTTATTTTGAGATTGTAAATCAGAACCATGTAACACCTTGAAGGGTGAATAATATATTATATTTAGTGAAGCCTCGGAGCAAATTTTTGTTCAATTAGTTCATTGTACTCTTGATTTCCGTTCGTTCACGTTTGGCATTTATAGATATATTAAATGTCGTGACGTGACAGTAAATCTGATCAAGTTCTTGGGGAAGAGCAACTGACCACTGTATGGAGATTTTGCCTTCCTAAACTCTGTTGCCAACCAATGTACATCTCTATTACCTTCTCTTCTTTTGTGTGTGATTCCTACATTTTCCTATCCTTTCAGGGACTTCTTTAGCTTATTTCATAAGCCCCCTGATTCTTGTGGTGCTCTTGTGATGTCACTTATTGATTCAATCACTATCTTGTTATCTCCTTCCACCCATAGTCCCTTGTTCCATTCTGAGATCATACTTGAGGCTTCTTGTATGCCTACCAGAGCTGCATATGAATAGGAATAGCCTTGATAGTATACCTTTTTTTCTCCCACTCTAGGTGCTCTGCAATTTTCTCCCAGATTCTAGTAATTCTTAAGATAGGATTAGAACATGATTTGCATCCTCAACCTCCTCACCACATCCTTCACAAATGAGATTCACATTAATGTTGCATTGTTGCAAGTACGCCATAGTTGGGAGTCTTCCCCATGCTATTTTCCAAAGCAAAATGGCTTTTATTGTGGGTCTTAGTACTTAGTCATTTTTTCTTTGATCCCTAGGCAGACTTTGGCATGCCTATTTTGTTTTGCAGCATTTTTCAGGAGCTCCCCCCGATCTTTATACATTTCTTTTTCTTTTATCATACATGTGGTACTATCCACATTAAAAAAATATTTGGCATAAAGATTAAAGGTACTCTCCAATTAAGGTTTAGAATTAATAGTAGGTTTGGAAGCTTTCCATCATAAACTTAGCATGAGATGCACCAACGCCTCATGGAACTTAAATTTGTGAATTTCAGTTGCTTACATGTGATAGCATGACAAGTTTCTTGCAAGTGGTTAAGCTTGTAAAATACTATTGTTGTTGCAAATCTACTTTACTATTTTTGTCAAATCCCTTTAGTTCATGTCTATGTCTATGCCTATCCTATCTTTGCTGCAAAAATCATTGAAACTCATGTGGTTCTGCTGCAAATGATCCTTAGATGTAGCACTGACTTCAAGATGAAGTTAAAGAGTTTCTCTTTAATCTTGTATTTTGGAGGTTTTAATGCTTGCATATGTGTTCTGAGTGAACTTACTATGGATGCTTGTTTGATTTTTGTGCTTTCCTTGTTGTGTCTAAATGTTTGATAAGTGAAAAAAATCTACTTGATTTTAGTAGTTTGGAGAGGATACACATTCTTTTTATTGTTAGGTTGTTGGTCGATGCATATAGATAGTTTTCTCTAATGTTAAATATTTTTTTGTTTCTCCCTCAACTAAAATGTTTTGTATGATTATTATTCCTTTAGATAGATAATTAAATCTCCTCTCTTATCTAATAGAAAGTGTCTGAATATTTGTGTACTTGTAGAAACTAACTGAATTTGG
Source organism: Colocasia esculenta (assembly GCA_014218235.1). Taxonomy (NCBI): domain Eukaryota; kingdom Viridiplantae; phylum Streptophyta; class Magnoliopsida; order Alismatales; family Araceae; genus Colocasia; species Colocasia esculenta. The sequence continues at coordinate 72,659,403 of CM024756.1, forward strand.
AAGGAAGTGGATTACAATTACCATAGTTCTAAATAGATATGGATAAGAGTTGGATAACAAGGCCAAGGTAATAGTTCTTTACATGTGCTTACTGTCCCATTTTTCGTAAATATTACATTAGAAGTAATTGACAATTCATATTCTTTTTTAAATAGGGCAGTAAGGAATATGTAGATGGAGTTAATTCATTTTTAGTGTTTGCATTTGAACACATGTCGTGCAGAAATATTGTGTCCATGCGTAAAGTGCAACAATTGCCTTTATGAATCGCCAAGATGTTTTAACACTCTTGTGTGCAATGGATTTGCTAGAAATTATATCCATTGGTATTACCATGGTGAAATGTTTCCATGCAAGTCGACATCCAAACAAGGTCTTGTAAATGATGGAGAAACTAAAAATGATAATATGCATGAAATGTTGGAAGATATTTTCCAAACTTCAAGACCTGAGGACATGGCAGCTAGATCACCAACTGAACTAAGAATGCAACAAATGATGAACATCAGAAGTTTTTAAAGTTGATAGAGGATGCTGAGCAAGAGTTATATCCTGGATGCAAAAAGTTTACAAAACTCTCATTTATTGTTAAACTATTTCACATTAAATGTATGAGTGCATGGATGTAACGACCCGACCTCCCGGACCCCCACCAGGGACTCTGAAGTTCGTGTCGCCACCCACGGATTCGAAGACCCGGAAGGGTTAGAAGAAATAGTCTAGTGAGGTATGTACTGAATTTAAATAACTATAACGAGATATACAATATACAACGTGTCCAAGTAAAAGCACAAGTACAAGAAGAAAGGTGTAGTCCTTAAGGGGCATACCCTGAGAACTTACAAAGCACAACTCTCAACTCACTCAGGTACAAGAGCTCACAACACTCGCTCTCACTGCTGCTGACAACACAAGACGCCATATCCGCCTTCGCAACTTGTCCGACACTGAGCTCCCGCGACGACGAGCCCCTAGCTGAAGGAAGTAGGGGGGTGAGCCTCACGAACAAGGCCCAGTAGGGATTACCAGTCCCTCACTGGCCAGAGTAGCAGAAACTCCGAAAATAGAAAACTACCCTAGATAGTTGTAAAGCGGGTAACACCTACAGCAGGGTACTACTAAGCAGCGGAATAGAACAGTGCAACGTCATGACCACCAACCAAGGTTGTGACACACACATGACTCCCGCAGAAACCAATGGAGTCGGCCACAAAGTGGAAGCAACCCTCGGTACACCACTGAGGCCACGCAACAACCAGGCGGAGAACGACATCTCACCACAAGCTCGGCCACCTTAGACCTCCACAAGGTCGAGAGTCGACAAACAAAACCACCCCAGATCTCGGACACACCACGAGGTCGGGAGCCACACGCACCGGTGTCACCACAGACTGGCGCCCAAAATGGGACTATGGAAACGAGAGGACACCGAAGCAGAAACCACCACAAGCACGGGTCCGCACAAGACCAGACCATGTCGCCCACGAAAACTAGACACATCCAGGCTATGACCGCCGTGCAAGCTTGGGAAATGAGTCATACATGGAAATGTTGTGAGGAAATGTCGTCACAACAACGGCAACCAAGCCACCGCCGCTAGCAGCCAAGAGGGGGACACGCCATCCACGCCCTCTGCTCGCCAGCTTGGCTTCTGCCTCCCCTCTGTGGAAGAGCGAGGTAGAGCCACCACAAAAACACACAACGCACGGAACAACGCAGTCTGGCCAAGCTACAGCCCCACGCCTAGCGCCACTACGTGGCTCTGGAACCAACGCAAAGAGAGGCAGTGAGACAAATGACTATTTGGGCCGCGCTAGGAAGAGAACCGCCTGAAAGACCTTGGCATCCCGCCCCAGACAAGAGAGCTCTACAAATGACTCAGCGCCACTGTCCAAACCTCGTTTTCCCCTTAGCTCCAGAGTCCGCCAAGTTGGCTGCCAACTCGGGCACGCTTGTAGCCCAGAGTACTCCCTCAACAGGCTCTCGAGGATGGGGGTCCCAGGCAATGGAGACAACCTCTAAACGGGACAAGCCCTCAAGTGCCAAGCACCGGGCGAATAGGCGGGGCAAGCAAAACAAAAACCATGCCAAATCGCTGGCTTGTAACCCACGACAAGCCCAGCAAGTGAGAGGCACTCACGGACCCTCAAGAGCGTCGTCTGTCAATCAAGGCACGCACGAGCAAGCCAGAACCTCGGAACACTACCAGAAGTACGAAAAGCACATCACTCTGCTAATAATCGATTGACCGCCAGTCAATCGATTATTAGATAGACACGACCCTCCTGGCACCGCTGCCAGGACACGGCCATGAAGGTGTCACATTCGGTCACTGAACGCAGGGAGGTAACCTGCCGCGTTCCCCACCAGAAGGTCCTAAGGGTAAACCAGCCCTGGGGCACACACCGACACCCCAACTGGAACCACGGAACACCTGAGGCACACACAGGCACTGTCTCACCCCCCTAGGTCGTCGTGATACCATTATGACGGGGAAGGGCAATGCGACAGCAACCCTGTAGTGATGGGGCAGCGCGTCACGACAGCAACCCTGTCGCTGATAGGAAAACGCGTCGCGATAGCGATCCTTATCACGACAGGCAAACGCGTCGCGATAAGATCGCGCCCGAATGGGCAGACGCCTCTTCTGGTGTCGTGACGTGCACCGTGGTCGCGACACCAGCAGGGAGGTAGACCCACGGGATGCTCCATCCTGGGGCTGCCTAAACACCATAAACACTCCACACAGGGGAGGGAAAGATGGAGAAGTTGTAAATACTATCTACAAACCACGAGGGGCTGCCAATCCACCCGGATCGAGAAGAGTTCAAGCAATCCCTACCTTAAATGAAGAATGAACCCTAATAGGGCCCTTCACGTTGAATTGGCCACCTCCTCCTTGCTCCACATAGGCTCCACGATGCCGAGACACCACTCACGACCCTCCTCCTCGTCTGAAACACACAAAGGGGAGAGAGGGAGGCGAAGCACCACCAGATGGGGAGAAGAGAGGGGAAAGAGGGAAAAGAGGGGGAAAGGGTCGCCAGCCAAGGCCTCATGCCTTTGGCACCCAAGACGCGATGGGGCAACGCGTTGCGTTAAAGATCTTAACGTGATGGGTCAATGCACCACGACAAGAACACGTCCCCCAAGGATGCTGCGACAACACAACAGGTCGTACTGACACACCTGACACCCTGACAGGTGTCAGACGATCGAAATGACAGAAAGCTGTCCCGACACGTTGACCGGGCGTCACACGAAGATGCGACGGAGAAGCCGGCGCAACAAGAATGCGACGCACACGCTCATCGCGACAAGGATGACTGTCACATCGCACACCCATGACGCGACACTAACACGTCGCCCAACCCGGACGTGTTAGGGGCCAGTCATCCAAGACACCGGACGGAAAGCCGCGAGGCCGAGTCTTACATCCTACCCCCCTTAAAACAATTTCACTCAAAATTTAAGGCACGCCCAAAAGATCCCGAGGCACGAAATTGAAGCACAGGGAGTAAACGTAAGACCAATGCGATTAAGCCAAAAAGTCTCAACATGACTTCCTCGTGGCAACAATCGCACAACCAAACACATGCGGAGCACATGAAGCCGAAAAACCAACGGCTCACACAGCGGGCTCCAAACACATGGGGAGCACACAACCAAAAACCCAACGGCCTACAACATGCTTCAAACGTGGGTGGAGCACCAAGCCGAGAAACCAACGGCTCACTCCAGCCACACGTGGAGTGTCCAACTGGGATGACAACCCCACAGGTGCCGAGTGACGCAAAATCCGGCCCGAACAGCAGAAAACGCCAGCCAAAAACCGCACGACTGCAGCCACCAACAGACCCCGCTGTTGGGACCGATCAACCAGCAACCCATAATGGCGCTAGCAAGGCCCGATAGAGGATGCAGTTGCCAGCAGCAACACGAGAAACATTGGTCAGCAACTCACTCTGTCGCTAGCAAAACCAGACAGAGCACACAGTTGCTGACAACAATCCAGAAAAATGCCTGAGAGTCAAGCACAACACTCAGGGGAATAGCCTCACACTACGAGCAATAGTTAGCATTGGTCACCAGCCCAACCGAGAAGCCATGCGAGCGACGAGAACTAGAGCAACAACACGCTTATGGAGGATCCACAACACACAGAACGACGTCCACTGTCACCACTAGGTCTCACCTAGACCTTCCTCGTGGTCCAACAGGGGTAGAAAATGCATGCAGAGAACCCTCAACGCGCGAAAACAGCATCCACTGTCACCACTAGGTCTCACCCTGACCTTCCTCGTGGCCCGACAAGGACACCAAACGCACACGGAGCCACAAAAACTGGGAGTTAGATGCTCCACAACATGGCACAATGCGACGGGAACATGGAAGACACTTGAGGTTAAGCCAAAATCAGACACCTCGCAATGTCAACAAACCACGTGGTCAAGTACTAGCGATCCAATAGGCCTCACTGTCACCAAACAAATCGAAGGAGACTCTACCATCGGCTTCCAGACTCACCAATGCCATGCACAACCGGAGAACCAACGAAGAGTTGGCAGCACACCCGGCACGCGCACACAGAGCTCAACGCGGGTACCAACGTGCCAACAACCAAAAAGACGCACAACTGCATAGGAACCAAAACAACCGTAGAGGTCGAGAACAACACGTCGACCTCAGAGGGACCCAGATTGAAGCAGGGTACCACAACTGAACACACTCGCTCCCAAAGCTTGAGGGAAAACCAAGACACATGCTACGACCAAAGCTTGGCATACCACCGATAGGGCTACCTAGTCAAGGCAAAGCAGCCACCCCACGTCGGCAACGGTACAACCACAAGGCACAGGCTAGCACACGTGTCCCAGAGGCGGAAAGCCCAACACCTCCAACACCGAACGAAGTCATAAAACGACACTCAAATCTCACGAACAGGTTCACAACACAACACATGGTGCTAAACCCAGCACCAAGAGCCACCCAAGGTACAACATAATGCACCAAGGCTCTAGACGGCACAAAACTGAAACACTTGAGCATGAGCACACGGTGCTACCACAAGCACCAAAAACTAAGCAAAGTGCAACACAGGTGCACCAGCGGCTGAAACAACACCATGGGCTAACAAGAAGGACTCTTCAACAAAGACCCGCCAAAAGCCACATGCAAAGGACCGCAAGCCTGAAAGGGTACAACAGGCCACGCCGGCCCCAACCCTTGAGGCACAAAAATACGAAGCATCGAAAAATGCTCAAGGTGCAGTACACATAACAGCACCAATAGCCCGAGACAACACAGGGCCCACCGAAGGGAACTCTCCACCAGAGACCAACAACAGAAACACGTGGAAAGCCAACAACTTCAAGAGCGAAACAACCACGTCGGCTCCGGAGACCACACAAAACACGGAGCACCGACTCTACCGCACGGGGAGCAAAAACTGCAGCAACTCCCTGGTGCACACGAGCAAGAAGCCCCACCTCTATCGTGACTGATAGAGAGGCCAAACACCAAAATGACGACACGAAAAGCCTTCAAGGCACAAGCCGAGGCACAATGGAGCACACACCATAACAACACTTGCACGAGCAAGCCAAGCAAGAAATGCACAGCGGAACAATGCTCACGCAAGCAACCCAACAGAAAATGGTACTACCTCGCACTAAACCAACAGGGACCCAATGCCCCAATTGTCCAGGCCGATAGCAAGAAACCATCACAATGACAAATGACACAAACAGGTCCACCGACCCACGGTGCCACAAGGAACGACAGCACGAGGGGAGCAACCAGCTCAACCCAAAACAAATCAAGGGAAGATGGACTCCACCAGAAGGTCGCAACGATGTGCACCCTGGCACACAACACCACAGTGGAGCAACTCCACCCCGAGCAACCAACGGAAAGCAGAGGAGGAGACACACACAACGAGTCTCTTCCACACGCAAGAGGGAAAACCCCAACCCAAGACTGATGCTTTCACAAGAAGCACAACCAGCCAAACACCCACTGCACTCACCAGACCACCATCTGGGAGAGCACGCTGGGAGCGAGAAACGACGCAAATCACCCACACCACGGGGACACACAAAGTCCCACCAGCACAGTGGAGAACTTGGGAGCGAACAACAAGGCAACCTGCCCAGTGCAACAGCCAGACACACGGTCAAAGGCACCACACCTTGACCGACAACGCCCAAGCATATTGTAACACGGACAGCCCATCCGGAAATAGTGACAGCTCATCTCTACAGAGAGAGAGCCGCAACAACCCAAACAAACACAGGGCAGTTTTGGGGAGAACCTCCACTAAAAGCGCCAAGAGCCGTCCTGGGAGAACCTCACCAGAACGCAGCCCAACTAAACGGTACACTTCGAACCACAGGGACAACACAATGGTGTCCAGAAACGAACACAAAGCATTCCTGGGAAGGACCTCCGTCAGAAATGACAAAGGGCGATCCTGGGAGGAACCTTTACCAGAACGCACAATACAAACGACCAAACAACATAGACCATTAGAGAGAGCACTGTAGTAAGTAGAAGCAACGCAAGCCGGTCCTGAGAGAACCTCGACTAGAACCACCAAGCCACAGTTCTGGGGAAACCTGCCAGAATGCACCAACCAAACCAACAGCACACCTCAGACCCTGAGGTAGCACAGCAACAACAGAAACGAGCATGGAACAGCCTGAGAGAAACCCTCACCAGGACAACAGCAAACGGTTCTGGGAAACCTCACCAGAACACAGGGCAACCAAGCGATGCACCTCAACCCAGAGGGCAGCGCAACCGCAACCAGAAACGAGCATAGCACGGTTCTGGGGAAACCTCACTTCCGCCAGAACCAATAGAGAAGAACTCCAGGAGCACCTCACTAGAGCTCACAACAGCCAAACCAGGCCGACAACAACCAAAGACAAGTGTCGCAGTGCTCAACCAGCGATGCAACACGGCACACAGAACATTTGCTTAGCCCAAGCAATGACACGACTGAGCAGAGCACAGCGCACAAACAGAAGAGCACACATAAGACCAACACAGCCCACACCCCAACAACAGGGGAACAACTAACAAGGCAAGGACACATCAACCGGTTCCACAGACAATAACTCTGCACCAGTGAAGGCCACACCATATGCAGGCTCTCTTAGCCACGGAGGCACGCACGCACCCAATTGTGCCGAAGACTACCAAGAGCACCGTGCCTAGACTTGCTTGCAAGCATCCTCCACACGGGGAAGACCACTGCCAGCGAGTCCACCGCCAACCACGGCACGAACACACCAAGCGACCACACACGCAGCACAGCAACAACTACAACCCACCTGTAGCACACACACAAATCTTATAGGGGAGCCGCACACCTGCAAAACAATTGAAAGCACAAGCCTAACACTAGTCGGACGGTGTCAGCAGCATACTAGTACCTTTCTTTGGGACAACTATAGTTATTAACTCAATACCAATCTCAGTAGACCCATCCTTTGATACTAATTGTAATGACCTGACCTCCCGGACCCCCGCCAGGGGACCCCAAGTTCGCGTAGCCACCACGGATCCGAAGACCCCGAAGGGTTAGAAGAATAGTCTAGTGAGATATGTATTGAATTTAAATAACTATAACGAGATATACAATATACAACGTGTCCCAAGTAAAAGCACAGGTACAAGAAGAAAGGTGTAGTCCTTAAGGGGCATACCCTGAGAACTTGCAAAACACAACTCTTAACTCACTCAGGTACAAGAGCTCACAACACTCGCTCTCACTGCTGCTGACAACACACGGCGCCACAACTGCCTCCGCAACCCGTCAGACACTAAGCTCCCATGACGACAAGCCCTAGCTGAAGGAACTAGGGGGTGAGCCTCGCGAACAAGGCCCAGTAGGGATTACCAGTCCCTCACTGGCCAGGAGTAGCAGGAACTCCAAAAATAGGAAACTACCCTAAAAAGCTGTAAAGCGAGGAACACCTACAGAAGGGTACTACTAAGTAGCGGAGAGCAGTGCAATGTCACGACCACCAACCAAGGTCGTGACACACGCACGACTCCCGCAAAAACCACGGAGTCGGGCACAAAACGGAAGCAACCCTTGGCACACCGCCGAGGACCATGCAACAACCAGGCGAGAATGGCGTCTCACCACAAGCACGACCACCTCAAACCTCCACAAGGTTGAGGGCCGAAAAATAGAACCACCCTGGACCCCAGACACACCACGAGGTCGGGAAGCCACACGCGCTGGTGCCACCACGGACTGGCGCCCAAAAATGGGACTATGGAACCGAGGACACCGAAGTGGAAACCACCAGAAGCATGGGTCTACACAAGGCCAGACCAACAATGCCCACGGAAACTAGACACAGTCAGGCTATAACCGCCATGCAAGCTCGGGCAATGATTCGTACTTGGAAACGTCGTGAGGAAACGTCGTCACAACAACGCCAACCAAGCCACCACTGCTAGCAGCCAAGAGGGGGACACGCCGTCCATGCCCTCTACTCGCTAGCCTATCTCCTGCCTCCCCTCCACGGAAGAGCGAGGCAGAGCTGCCACAGAAACACACAACACATGCAACACCACAGCCTGGACAAGTTGCGGCCCCATGACTAGCACCACTACGTGGCTCCGGAACCAATGCAGAGAGAGGCAGTGAGATAAAGGACTATCTAGGCGTCCCGCGCCAGACAAGTGAGCTATACAAATGACTCAGTGCCTCTGTCCAAACCTCGTTTTCCCCTCAGCTCTAGAGTCCACCAAGTCGGCTTCCAACTCGGGCATGCTCGTATCCCAGAGCACTCCCTCAATAGGCTCCCGAGGATGGGGGTCCCTGGTGATGAAGACAACCTCTAAATGGGACAAGCCCTCAAGTGCCAAGCATCGGGCGAACAGGCAAGGCAAGCACAACAAAAACACCCAAGCCAAAACCGCTGGCTTGTAACCCACGACAAGCCCAGCAAGTGAGAGGCACTCACGGACCCTCAAGAGCGTCGTCTGTCAATCAAGGCACGCACGAGCAAGCCAGAACCTCAGAACACTACCAGAAGTACGAAAAGCACATCACTCTGCTAATAATCGATTGACGCCAGTCAATCGATTATTAGATAGACACGACCCTCCTGGCACCGCTGCCAGGACACGGCCATGAAGGTGTCACATTCGGTCACTGAAACAGGGAGGTAACCTGCCGCGTTCCCCACTAGAAGGTCCTAAGAGCAAACCAGCCATGAGGCACACGCCGACGCCCCAACTGGAACCACGGAACACCCGAGGCACAGGCAGGCACTGTCGTGCCCCCTAGGCTGTTGTGATACCACCGCGATGGGAAGGGTACCACGAAAGCAACCCAGTAGCGACGGGGCAGCTCATCGCGACAGCAACCCTGTCGCGACAGGAAAATGCATCGTGACAATGATCCTTATCGCGATAGGCAAATGCATCGCGATAAGATCGCGCCCGACTAGGCAGACGCCTCTTCTGGTGTCACGACGTGCACCGCGGTCGCGACACCAGCAGGGAGGCAGACCCACGGGTTGCTCCATCCCGGGGTCGCCCACACACCACAAACAGTCCACACGGGGGAGGGGAGCATGGAGAAGCAGTAAATACTATCTACAAACTACAAGGGGCTCCCAATCCACCCGGATCAAGAAGAGTTCAAGCAATCCCTACCTTAAACAAAGAACGAACCCCAATAGGGCCCTTCATGTCGGATTGGCCACCTCCTCCTCGCTCCACGCAAGCTCCACGACGCCGAGACACCACTCACAACCCTCCTCCTCGCCTGAAACACACAAAGGGGAGAGAGGGAGGTGGAGCACCGCCGGAGGGGGAGAAGAGAGGGGAAAGAGGGAAAAGAGGGGGAAAGGGTCGTCGACCAAGGCCTTATGCCTTCGGCACCCAAGATGCGACAGGGCGACACGTCGCGTTAAGGATCTTAACGTGACGAGTCAACACAACGCGACAAGGATGCGTCCCCCAAGGATGCCGCGACAACGCGATAGGCCATACTGACACACATGCCACCCTGACAGGCGTCAGACTGACCGAAACAACAGAAAGCTATCGCGACCCGTTGACCGGGCGCGACACGAAGTCGTGACGGAGAAGCCGCGCGCGACAAGAACGCGACGCACACGCTCGTCACGACAAAGATGACTGTCGCGTCAGCACACCCACGACGCGACACGAACGCGTCACCCAGCCCGGACGCATTAGTGGCCAGTCATCCAAGACACTAGACGGAAAGCCGCGAAGCCGGGTCTTACAATGGAGCATCTCTTCATTCACAATGTTACTTGAGCTATTAAAAGATGCTTTTCCTGAAGGGGAGACATTACCAGATTCTTACCATGGTGTAAAGAAGGTTATTGGTGATTTGGGTCTTAGTTATAACAAGATCTATGCATGTCCAAACGATTGTCAATTATATTGGAAGGAATATGAAAATGATGAATCTTGTCGAACTTGTGGTGGTTCAAGATGGAAGTTACATGAGGAAGAGTCAAACAAAAATGTTGAAAAAGGAAAAAAATTGCAGCAAAGGTTTTTTGACACTTTCCTTTAATTCAAGGCTTCAACGTTTGTTTTATGTCAACTAAAACTGCATCATTTATGAGATGACATGAAGAGGGGCGAACTAAGGATGGATTATTAAGGCATCCTTGTGACGGCCCTCATTATACCGGTACGGTTATACCAACCCACGTCGGTATAGCGAGAGTCCTCACAGTGGGACATTTACCCAAACGATACAAACAACTGAGATACACGCGAAT
>CM024756.1:72670292-72795779 GCA_014218235.1 Colocasia esculenta
AAGCATGTGGAAGAATGTTCATGTGTATGTTCTCACCATTCCTGATAATCTGTGGTAAAATCATGTTGCCCTAATTTTGTTAGACCATATATGTACAACCCTGTCTGTGCTCTGAGTTTCTGGAATTTTCCATGCTGGTATGATTTATTGAATTTTCTGTTTTGGGAAATAGAAATCATGCGTAGGTCACGATAAATCTTCCGTAAATTGTGTATTTCCCAATAAATTTGGGAATAAATCATGTGGCTCTATGCATGCTAGGGTTTAGACAGTGAGTTGTTAAATTTGTGATTGGTGTTCAACTCCATGCTAACTTGAATTGTGGATAGCATGTGAATTCGATGTTAGATTTTCTGTAATTACGTTTTAGGTTAGAAAAATCTGAAAATTTGCATGTGGGATCCTAAATCCGAAATCAGCTAGTGGTTAGACTTTCAGGTCATTTGGACAAGTATATGACTTAATATGAATTTTCTATGTAGAAATGCGAAATTAATGCATGTCGTTGCAAAAATGATTTAATTCTGTTTATTTCAACCTGAAGGGTGAAATTCCCTGAGTGTAAAATTTCTGTAATTGTAGTGTCATGTCAGGAAAACAGAGCCCCATGTGTGTGAATGAGTGAATGAGTGAGATGTGAGTGTCATGTGCTAAACTAAGTGCTTAAATCGGAAAACGTGAAGTGTGTAAATTGTGCCAAGTGTGACACTGCTTCCACGGAGGGCAGTGGAACCGTATCAAGGAAAAGTCCCCCTGAGAAGGTTCAATGTGTTGTGACCCTGAGGGCATTAGGGGGAAATCCTAGAGGTGGACAAGTACCACTGGTTAGGTGGAGACTTGTTCTCCCGGTCTGCACAGTCAAGAGTCGCCGTTGTATTGCCTAGATGGCGTCTATGTGATGTGATGTGTTTGTTTCCTTCTTTGGTGGTTTAGACTATGTGTCACGGCACTAAATGTGAATGTGTAAATGATATGTGTTCATGTGAAAAATGTGAATGAGAACAATGTGTAAAAGTGCATGTGTAAAGTGGTGAAATATGCGAATTTGAAATTGTGTAAAAATGTGAGGATGTGAGTTTGTAATCCATGTTATGACAATCTGAAATCATGCTTAAACTGTAGCTTTACTATGTTATGATCATGTTTATGTATGCAAATGCCTAGAATCCATGCTAGGGATAATTGTTAAGCATATATAAACAACTTCCATACTATGTTCACATGTTGTGATTTAATCGTTGTTGTAGCTCTCATGTGTTAGATTATGGTTGCTAAAGCATGTAAAACCAGCAAGCTTAAAGCATGTAAAATGGTTACGTATATGCGTAGGAATGTGTAGATTCCATGTTAGTAGGTATGGTCCTTTCGTGCATGCTCGGAAATTCATGTTAATGGCTTTCATGTCTTGGTTGGTTGAAGATAGATTTTTATGTGAGAAATGAATAGAAAGCATGTGATAGGTGATTCTATTTTAGGAAATCTGAAAGCATAGTCCATGTGTTTAAATTGTAGATTCACCATGATAGGTTGTAAAATTTATGTCAAGTATGCTACATGTTGTGTCTTGTGAACGTATATGTAGAACCTACTATGATATGTACATGTACGGTATGTGTAGAATTACTTGCGGAGTCTTTTAGACTCACTACTTGCTTCGGCGTACAGTTGTAGCCGGTGACGAGACACTCGTGGAGGAGACGTTGGAGACCGACTCCGAGCGCGGAGATTAGAGTGTTGGAGTACTTGTGACATTTTGTGATTTTCATAGTATGTAAATTGAACATTGTACTAGCATTATCATTGAAGAATGTATAAGTATGGACATCTATGTATTTGATTTTCAGCAATTAAATTATGTGGACTTTTAGCTCCTTAAATGTTATCGAAACATGGATGTTAAATGCGGATGATGAATGAAATGAAGATAGTGGTCCTTTTACTTCCGCTACTCTGTTCTTATATTCACGTGTATCTCAACTGAATGTTATTGTTGGGTAAATGTCCCACTGTGGCAACGTTCACTATATCGACGTGGGTTGGTATAACCGTACCGATATAATGAGGGTCGCTACAAAAGACCACAAGTTTCTCAAGTGCTAAGGATAATAATCCAGTTGCAGAGATGTTGCATATTACAGTGTGCTAATTGATGTTCTTGAGTTGGAATTTTGAAAATTTTAATGTTATCCTATTCAAATGCAACTGGGTTGATGTAGTCTCACGCAACCGTGTGTTAATTAGGATGTGCATGTTTTACCCTTGTTAATTAGAATAGGTTGTTAAGTAGTGAAAAATTTAGACGAGCCATTTATCTTGGCATCTCAAGCAGAACAAGTATTCTACTCAAGTGATCCAATCGATGAGGAGTGGCATGTTATAATAAAGGTCAAACCAAGAGATTCTTTGATATGAAGATGCAAGCTGGTGAAAAAGAGCATCAAGTGACTTGAAATGAAATGGGTCAAACCAATGGAGAAGACGAAGCCAATGAAATGCGTGACTTTGATCATTTCAGCATAGTTAGAAATGATATACCAGGAACTATCATTCCTTTTTCTGAGTTGTCTAGAGATGATGGAGTTAATAAGGATAGTGACTATGACAATTAAGTCTATTTTGTTACAAACAATATTTGAAATCTAATGCAATCTTTTTTGGTCTGTAGACTTAACTTCTTGTGATTTTTTATGGTTTTTTCTACCTTGCCATTTGAAAGCATCATGTCATTCTTTCTTTTATTGATCTCCTTCTAACATTTCTTGAAACATTTTAATTTGGTTAATTTTTGTTCTTCAGCTCTACTTGTTCCTTGTAGTGCTGGAAATGGTGCAAACAAGAAGATAAGGTGTCCCAAAGGCCTTCTTAGATCATGTTTGTCACAACCTTTAAACCCTTCACTTGAGCAAGACCTACATAATTTTGAGCCGTGCCATGAACCTAGAGAAACATCATCGCGCAGCATATAGGCCATGTTGATGCTTGTCAACAAACCACATATGATGTACTTGTTCAAACATCTATGGCACAGAGTAAAAGAGTTAGATCTGTGTTGAATTCTAGCTCACATCCATCACAACATACAACACAACCAATTGAAAATTTGGACCATAATTCTAAGGGTATAATTTCATTAGATGTGCAGCAATTGTCCACAGGTCAACTAGCAAGTGGTATGTTATAAAATGCCCGTTGCACTATATCTTATTTACAAGTTTTTTTTCCTATTTGTTGAAATGTGATAAATGTCAAAGTTTACATTCAAAATATTTGTGTATATTATTCTGTTAGATTCCACTACGAAATAGAAAAAAACTCATGGTCCTACAAGGTTCCTCGATTCATTGAAAATGCAATCAGGACAACGTCTTCATATTGCTTCAAATGATTTTGACAACCGGTTTATCCAAATGCTAGAAAGTTAACAAGATACCTAGGGGCACTTGTTCATAACCCAGAAAAGGCACTGCCACTATGGAATGACTGGAGGGTTGTTCCCCAAAAATATAAAGACCATATGTGGGACCTTGTTCAGGTATTATGATTAGCACATATTTTAATAAAAGTCTTTCTTAAACTTTATATAAGATTTCTTTTTTATTATATCTTAGGATAAGTTTAATATCGGAGATGTTGTTAAGGATTGGGTCATGAAGTCCCTTGGAACAAAATGGAGAACCACAAGTGCTCACTAAAGAACAAATTCTACAACCATGGATCAAATGCCTCAAATGTTAGTGACAAACAGGTTGATCCTACACAATGGAAGGATCTTGTCAATTTTTGGGAGTCTGAGGAAGGAAAGTTATATTTTTTGACAATTATAATTTATTTTCAGGTGTGTAGTGTGCCAAATACTAAGATTTACAATGTAGGTTTGTAGTGCTACTAACAAAATGAACCGCACTAAACAAATGGGTACTCATGTTGCTGGTTCCAAAGTTTTGCTATGATAAGGGAAGAGATGGTACAGATACTTCACCTTATACATAAATATTTTTTTTATTAATATTTTATGTCAGTTCTTTTGATAAATTATGTTATTTGTAGCGTATGAAGAGGGATGATTTGCAAAACCCTTCCTTGGTAGAACTGTACATGAAAACTCATACTCAAAAGGATGGACAACTAGTGGACAACACATCAACAAAATGTATGGTATTTGATTTTCAATCTTTTTATCTGTCAAATACCATTATTGAAATTTATGACCTTTGCTTATTCAAGGACCATCTCAAGGAGCATACTTCTGAAAATATGGAAAGCAACATAGCTACAGATGAGGTATTATGTCAAATTCTAGGTGAAGGTAGACATGGTCGTGTACGTATGTATGGCTTAGGGCCATCTCCCTCAGATGTGTATGGACCTAAACCAACTCGAGCAGAAGCTCCCCAAATGGTTGAGGAGATACAAAAAACATCTCAAGCTTATTTGAATAATATGTCAGGGCAAGTTGCTCAAATGAGATTAGAGCAAGAGAATTTGAAAAAGGACTACGAAGATCGCCTTATTATGATGGAAGAAAAAATGAAGGAAGAAATGCAAGCTCAAGTGTAAGCTGCTATGCAAATAGCCCATATCAATAATACAAATAATCAGGTGATTAGAAGTAATAGATTTAAGTCATGTTTATTGCTATTATCAAGTTCTTTCTCACATTTGTTTAACATTTTTATTATCTTTATAGACAAGAGATGCTCCTTCATCACCTTCGGCCTCATCTTCTTCAAGTCATTTTCCACATCAAGGGGTTAAACATAAATGCTTTTTTAGACTCATTTGTATTTTAACACATTATATTTTTAAAGTTTAATATTTCTATCTTATTACACATTTCATATTTCACCATTTGTAGGTTCAAAGCATACAACAATATCTGTGTTACTACTACAAAAATCTACAAAAAAGAAAGGAGACATTGCAGGTTTATCTAATAGGATATTTTATATCATTCTTAAATGTATTTATGTTCTAGGATACTAAATTACAATATTCATAAGTAACTTAATCTTCTAATAAGATTATTTTTCTCACTATAGGTTCAAAAATCTACTCAAAAGAAAGGAAGACAAACGAAGACAATTGTTATTGGGTATTTTATGTCATTAACTATTTATGCCTAATACTTCTTCTATCATTTATAAATTATTTCTTATGATTGTAATCTTCTAATAATCTTGTAGGATAAGGTTTTGCTATAGAGTTTCCAAAAAACTAACTTAATTGTTGCACATGGCATTCTATCAAGATGAGATCCGTATAAGAAAGTAGGAGATCAACAACTCGGAGCTGAATTTTGAGAAGTAGTTATATTTGAATCTTTGGTTGTCAATGAATTTTTAGTACGTCCATATGGGACTATGAAGAGAATTGGAGATGCCATAGGAGCAAGAGTAGCATGGCCATCTATTCGTGTAAGAACAAAATGAATTTTCTTTTGTCAATCTATTTCCCTTTCATTTATCTATTTTATTAGTTAATACATATTTTTTCACAGGTTTATATAATGGACTAATCTTCATGCATTTGAAACATTAAATTGTTTGCCAATACTTAGTTTTTCCAAAATTATTGTATTTGGATAATCTAATTTTTCTTTTATCTTTTGAACCTCTCTGGTGGACAAATGGCAATTATGTTGGTTATATCTCATGAATCATGTTGATTGTGGTTGTTTCACATATTCTTCACTAGTGCTATGTTAAGTTGATAATAAGTTTGATATGGTGCTTGTTGGATGAAGAAGCGGAGTGGTGTTGTCACAACTCTCCCCTGTATCCTAGTCTCTATTTACGATATGTCTTGGAGATATGGTTTGAAAAAAAATGCTTTCAGCTATGGATGATTTGGCGACTATGAATCAAGCCATCCAATAATACTGTGAATGGTAAAATTCTTTACCTTTGCTATATCTTCAAGCTTCGCATCATGAATTGGCATTCATCCAGCATACATTTTCCACATATTTCCTTCAAATTCCCCCCTGTTCCAGTGATGCCCAGTGTTAAGAACCAGAACATCAAACGTGTGATTGTAATACCTCAAGAAAGAACATCAAACTTTATACATTCTTGAAAGACATGAAAGAACAAATCAATAAATTATTACAGGTTCCAATGGTGATCACAGTGTGTCTGGTTTGCAGTTCAAAGGACATCAAAGTTGGCTAAGGCCCTAGCCCACCCATTGGTTTTCAGGTATTCCTGTATGATCCATGACATGAAATACTTCGTTCATTCAAATTTTATTTCCGTTGCTCTGGGATTTAATTTGATGTATGTTCTTTCTTGAGCAATACATGACATCACATTTTTTCTATCATTGCTACCTTGATATTCTGTTCTTGGGTCCATGGATCAATTTTAATATAGAAATGCACCTACGATATAATCAAAGTATTTTGTTGTATTTTAATTCTAAAATTTGTTGGTTTCCATAGATAAGAAACTCAGAAACCTAATCAGAGATATCTAAGGGTATGGTGAAATCCAACATATAATCAAAGTCTTTTAACATATATTGGTGTTTATAGTTTGACTCTATTGTCTAGCATTTCTAACCCAATAAGCTAAGTAATCATTCAACTTGTTGACTACTTAGCTTTAATATCAATCCTTTTCTCTTTGCTCTCTTGCCAAGTTTCACCTTGCCTTTTTTGTTTGGGGGCTTTTTGGGAGCTCCCCCTTTTTTTCCATTTTATTTCTTGTGCAACTTTTTTGTTACCTTTATAATATTTGTGGTACCGTATCCACTTTTCAAGAAAATTTTATACATTCTTGAAAGACATGAAAGAACAAATCAACAAATTATTACAGGTTCCAATGGTGATCACGGTGTGTCTGGTTTGCAGTTCAAAGGACATCAAAGTTTGCCAAGGCCCTAGCCCACCCATTGGTTTTCTGGTATTCCTATGTGATCCATGACATGAAAGACTTGGTTCATTCGAATTTTATTTCCGTTGCTCTGGGATTTAATGATGTATGTTCTTTCTTGAGCAATACATGACATGACATTTTTTCTATCATTGCTACCTTGATATTCTGTTCTTGCTTCCATGGATCAATTTTAATATAGAAATGCACCTATGATAAAATCAAAGTCTTTTGTTGTATTTTAATTCTAAAGTTTGCTGGTTTCTGAACGCGCGGCATAGTTGACTGTGCATTTCGTTGTCCAGAGTTCCTCGCACAAGTCAATATGCGCACTTTCACTAAACTGTCTCACAAAAATAACATTGTAAAGATGAACTCATACAGTGGTGAGAACAGGTCATATCCACGGAGAGGCCGAATAGAATTTGAATTAAACTACTTTGACTTGAAATCTCTAATGACAATGCATTAAAAGTGAATATGTAAACAACACCGATCAAATCCCTCAAATCCTCAAAGCTCTTCCCAGTAGCACAACGATCTGAAATTGGAACTCCCCAAATCCCCTAATCATTCCGAATCAGAAAAGATGCAGAACAACTGGATCTAACTCTTTAACACACACACAACATGGTTACACAGAAGAATTAGGAAATAAATGTCTCTGGCTCGTTCTTACTAAACGCAGAAGAAATAATAGAAAAAATTAACACTGAATTGAAATATAAACACAGAAGAAATTAGAAACTGGAAAGCAGTAAACGCCACTGGATCCTCCACAGCAGCCCAAATCCTCCGCAAATCTCAACATAACCAGATACTGAACCAGAGAAATTTTCAAGAAAATGGCAAACCCTTTACAGTAGAAGAACAGAAGAAAGAAAATTCAGAAGAACAAGCATTAAACATCACTGGGTTGAATTATTCTAAGTATGGACGAAATGGAAACTAAATGTAAACAACACCACTGGATCGGATTCCTCTAAACACAAGAGAAAATGGAAGAAAATTTCCCCCAATAGCTGAACAACCATCCCTCTGCTTTGCTGAAAGGAAGAATACAGAACAAAAATGGCAGAAACAAAATATCTCAAACATCCCACTACTCTCAACTCCGGAAGAACAGGAAGAAGCTAAAATCCCAAATTAATCGAACTAACCAACCTTCCCATAATCTGAAGCTTTGCAGAATAGAAAGAACTAAAATATCTAATTCTAAAGCTTCTACATTCGAATCTCTGGAAGAACAAAAGCAGAAAACTAAATATTCCTCAGAACTCCAACTAGAGAGCCCCCTGCTCTGCATACAGAAAGAAGATTACAGAAGAAATGGCAAGGAAAAATTTCCAAACTAATCTCCCTCTCCTCTGCAGAAAAGAAGGATACAGAAATAAATTGCTCTCAAATCTCACTAGCGAAGAAAGGAAATGGCTAAGAACAGAACTAAAAACCCCCAAACATCTCAACTGGCGAAGCCCATCTCCCTCCTCTCTCTACTGAAAAGAAAATACAGGAAGGAAATGGCAAAGCAAAAAAATTCTAAACTCCGAACCCCATGCTTTGCTAAAACCAAAAATACAAGAAGAACTGGAAAAATGATGAAGCTAAAAATTTCCTAAAATTTCCTACTTGCGAACCCCAGGAGAAGAGGACCTTGGGGTCCTTTAATAGGCTCCCTGGCTGCCTCTGCACGATCCGGATCTGAACCTCCTAGCCAGTGCACAGCTTCCACTGGGATCGCCACGCCAATTGCTTCCATTTCCTTTCCCGCCCATATCTGGCTGCGGCCATCTCAGTACGGCACACACACACCGCCTTGCTCTCCTTCCCGCCCAAATCTGGTCTGCATCGCACTGCGCAGGGGGCCCAGCTCTGGCTTTGCCCAGCTACTGCGCACAGGCCCCCAAGCTCCTGAGTGCCTCAGCTCTGTGCTACGGACCAACTGCACCCAGCAGATCCACACAAGGCAGCAGCACACAACAGATCGCCATCTTCGCATCAGCAAAA
Organism: Colocasia esculenta; assembly: GCA_014218235.1. Taxonomy (NCBI): domain Eukaryota; kingdom Viridiplantae; phylum Streptophyta; class Magnoliopsida; order Alismatales; family Araceae; genus Colocasia; species Colocasia esculenta. The sequence continues at coordinate 72,679,172 of CM024756.1, forward strand.
ACTAACGAACTAGGGCTCAACCGCCCAGCATCTGCCTTCATCTCTGCACACTGCCTCCATCGCCAGCTACACCTGGTCCATCCTCTCTGCAGATCTACCTTGGGCAGCTCAGCAGGCCGCCCCACACCCAGCTGCACAGGACCGCCAGCATCGCGCGATCAGGTCTGGCCGGCCCAGCCCTGTGCGCAGCACCGCCTTGCACCATCTCCGCCCAGCAGATCCGGCCAGCTTTGCCCTAGCCGCCCCAAATCGCTATGTGCCTTCTGCCCCAAATCGATACTAGCAGCTCCATTAAATTCCAGCAGTTCTGGTGGAAAAATAGAAGTGGTTAAGTGGAGTGCGTAGGTATGATGGGGTATTTTTAAACAATTTTTATTAATAAAATTAGGTGGGGTTAAGGGGTATGTGGCATGTTAGTATGATGAGTGGAGTATTTAAAATCTTTATTTATTTACAACTCACACTTACTATTAAAAGATATTTACAAAAATTTTATTGTAACAAAAATTACTTATATACAAGAATTATTTAAAGATCTTTTATTTTTCAAAGTGTATATGTGCAAAGAAAGAAAGACAAATGAATCTGATTATTCAATTTGAAAAAGAAACAGTAAATTGTTGAATGAAAATCTAACAAGTGTTTTCTACCCCAATATCAACTAACATGTTAAAAAAAACTTATTTATGGATGAAATGAAAATTATAATCAAAATACACATTATTTATGGAAAAAGAATGTCAAAACTCAACTAAATGTATGAAATTTAACGCTAAAATTTTAGTAGTTACCACTCCCCCCTACTTGATCATTGCTAGTTCCTTAGCAATGAAAATTACTCCAAATGTAGGACTAGAAGATGCAATGTCTTATGCTAAATAGCCATCATGTAAAAGATTGATGTAGAGATGTCTTTCCTAATTGTAAGGGCTTATGGCAAGAATTAGTACACAAATGGTAGCTCACTTAAGAGTTGACATTAGCCCTTCTGAAGCTCCTCTGTCTCAGCTAGTATTTGAGATTAGATTAATTCGAGGGAGAAGAAAAGAATTGTGGAATAAGATCCTCACTTAGTCAGATTGGGTTGTTTCTCTCAGTTCCATCCTGAAATGTCAAGCAATTTTATTCAAAGATGAAACATTGTGAAATTTTTATTTACGTATGTACGAGCTAAAAGAAAAATTGAAGCACTAGTTAGGATGGGGACTGTGAATGCATGCTTATTCTACCTCTCCCCCCTACCTATTTACAGGAAAAGAAAGTAAGACAGAAAATTACCTGATGAAGGAAATCTATACACTTGGGTTGCCTCCCAAGAAGTGCTAAGTTTATCTCGTCTTCAGCCAGACGCAATTAGGCTCCATTTGGCTCAAGTAACTTGGTAGAATCAAATTTCAAGGAATGTGGGCTTTCAAAGAAATGTTTTAACCTCTGCCCATTAACAGTGAATGATTGTCCAGTTTTAAGATCAAGATAATGGCAGCACCATTGTCACAAGCTTTGACAACAGTGTAAGGACCATCCCATCGGAACATCAATTTTCCACGAAGCCTATAATTGAATAACCAAACCTTATCATGCACTTGAAAAAATTTTCTATGAATGTGTTTGTCATGGAATGCTTTGTCCTTGGCTTTATAGATTTTTGGCATTGGCTTTGAATTTTTCTCTCCCTTAAACCCTAGAGCAGAGGGTTGGTCTACTACTTTCTCCACCCAAGATTCTTCTAAGGAGTCCATCACTAGACAATTCTCTCCTTGATCATGGTGCCCAGATGCCTTAAAAATATTGATACTAACCCGCTCATCCCCAAATGATATATCCATCATCCCGGTAGCACAATCAATGTTAGCTCTAGTAGTGGCCAAAAAAGGTCTACCCAGGATGATGGTGGACTGAGTTAAATCTTGAGGAGTGTTCATTTCCAAAATGATGAAATCGGCAGGGAAGTAACAATCATTGATTTTTATAATAACGTCCTCAACTAAGCCTTTAGGAGTGGTGACAGATCGATCGGCTAGTTGAAGGATGACAGAGGTGGGTTTCAATTCTCCTAACTTGAATTTCTCAAAAATAGCATAAGGTAGGAGATTGACGCTGGCTCCCAAATCCAAAAGACTGCTTTCAAAGGTGACTCCACCGATGGTGCAAGGAATTAGTGGAGTGCCTGGATCTTTAAGCTTCTTAGGGAGTTTGTTCAAGATAATGGCACTCACAGTTTCTGGAAGAATGATTGTTTCAGTTTTATTTCTCGCTTCACGTTTTGGAGTGCACATTTCTTTTAGGAATTTGACATAAGCAGGCATATGCTTGATGGCATCAAGAAGAGGAATGTTGATGTGAACTTGTTTAAAGAGTTCCAAGAGTTCTTCATTATCAGTTGGTTTGTTTTTGGATTTTGGCTTTAATGCTTCAGGAAAAGGAACTCTTGGGATGTAACAACTTGTGTCTTCACTCATTTTGATTTTGTCTAGAGATTCTTCAGTTATTTTCTCTTTTCCCTTACATTTTTCAATATTTTCCTCAATCACTTCTTCATTTCAGTTTCATTTTCATTTTCATTTTCTTTTTCTGTATCCTCATGCAATGTTGACATGTGTGGGTGAGGATTTATTCTGATTTTTCCACTTCTTAAAGTTGACACAGCTTTAACATTCTCTACTTGGGGGCTCCTAGCTTGGGCAAGAGGATGGTCCTATTGTATAGGTTGGTTTTGAATTTGAGGTGCTGGAATGTTCTGGACAAAAGCTTGTTGTGTGTTTTGTGGTGGAGTGCATTTTGTCTAGCAGGTGGTGGTCTGTACCCCTGGGTCTGATGGTATTGCTGATTTTGATAAAATCCGGGAGGGTTGTTGCTTGGGTTTGCTATGGTTTGACTTGGTAACTGACTGGTCTCCCTCCATTGACATACATCAGCAATTTGGGACTCTATCCTTGCCAAATTTTGTTGAAAATTTTGATTTTGAGTTTGTTGTTCTTACACAGTTTGGCATAGAGTCGCCATCATGTTTTGGAGTTGGTTCATTTTATCATCCTAAAAAAAAGATTGGAATTTTAACTTCCTTGGAATTGTGGAGGTTTTGAGTTAGAAGATTGGCCAAATCCCGAATTTTGATTAGGATAGGATTGACCGTATATGGATTGCTTGAAGGTAGGTTGGGAAACTTGTTCAGATTGATTTTTCCATGAAAAGTTGGATGGTTTCTCCAACCAGGGTTATGTGTTAGAGTATGGATCATAGGAGGGTTTGTAGAAGCCTTGAGCAGCTTGAACTTGTTCCTGAATGAAAGGAGGTAATTGGACAGTAGTGGGACAAGCACTGGTGGGATGAGCTGGGCTAGCACACATAGCACAAGTTTCAGATGGTTGAGAAAATTTAGGTGTGGCTTGCCCAGTGAAAGACAGTAATTGATCAAATTTTTGTTCCAACTTCTGCTCCAATCTCTGATCAAATCTAGCTAACAGGTCTTCTACCCTAGAGTCTGATTCTCCTCTCTCCCTTAATTCATACAACCCTGCCTTCCTTACAGGTCCTAGTGCTCTCTCATAAGAGTGGAGTGAGGCATGATTAATGAATTCTCGCTCAATGTCTCAAACAGATTATATGCCTCATCCTCGCTCTTAGTCATAAATGCTCCTCCACATAAGGCATCAACCATCTGCCTATTTGATTCAGTCAGTCCTTCATAAAAGGCTTGAACAATTTGCCACCTCGACAGACCATGATGGGGGCATTTTCTAAGCAACTCCTTTAATCTTTCCCATGATTCATGCATTAATTCTCCTGGGTGTTGGGAGAATCCAGTTATTGCCCTTCTCATGGTATTGGTCCGGCCAATGGGGTAGAACTTCTTCAAAAACTCCTGCTGCATTTCTGGCCATGTGTGATGGTTCTCCTATGGTTCCCAACCAATGTTTAGCCTTGTCTTTTAAGGAGAATGGAATAGGGTCAACCTTAAGGCATTTTCAGTGAAGTTTTGGATCTTTACAGTGGAACAAATTTCTAGGAACTCATCTATATGCCTATAAGGATCTTCATTGGGATTGCCATAAAAAGAAGACAACATCTGAATGGTTTCAGGCTTGATCTCAAAATGATTTGCCGGAATTTCCGGTCTAATGCAAGTGGCAGGTTGATAATTAGAAGGAATAAAGTACTCCTTCATCTGTCTGGGTGCAACGTCTTCTAATTTCTAGCAACTTGGTTCTGGTTTTGGTTGGCCATCCTATGAAAGAATCTTTCAATTTCATCTATGGGTTGAGCCAAATCTAAGTTCAAAGATCGTGTACCAAGCATACACAGTGGAAGAGCCCTCTATTTATGATTTTTGAATTTTAAGATTTTTATTGATTTTTGATGATTTTTAAACAAACACAAACACAAACACTTTCAAATCAAATAACCTACCACTAAGTGTTCCTTGGACTTATGTTATTTTTCTCAAAATCAGATTTATGCTTGCTTAAGTCCAATCCTAACTCTTCTTGTACTGGCCAGGTAAGAGGTGGAGTAGAGGGAGGCCCCCCTTGCTTTCGCAAGGACCCAATTAAATAACCTCTAACTCACTTAAGCGTAAGCTTCTTAACCTCTAATCCTAGACACCAGACTTAAAGAGAAGTTTGAATTTAAGAAATAACAATCTAATTATGAACCCTAAGGCCACGTCTACTGGTTTTTATTGAAAGTTTAGGTAAATGCAAGAATGTGAAAATTTTTTGTGATTTTTGGGCAAAGGAAAGGGTGATGAAATCCCTCACCTTATCTTTTTATTCTAATGGGTGAAGCCATAAGCAGTCCCATTTAAAAACATGAAGTGCACATATCAGATTCAAACAATGGTTTGTCTAATGCTAAGTCTAATGCATGAAACGAGCGTTGGAAGTCTTACCTTTCCCCCGCACTCTTCAATGCAAGAAAAAATGACAATAATGATGAATGTCCTAAGACAAGTGTTCTAATCTTGAGAAGATGATTTTTTTTTATTTACAACAAACGGCTAACATGAAAGAGCGATTTGGAAATTTTTAGATTTTAGATTTTTTTTTAATTTTTTATTTTGTTTTTGAATTAAATGAAATGAAACTAAGAGAATAAATTGATACTATAAGCTAATTCTCAAACCACACAAACCACAAAAGAGTCCAATTATTACATGCCACAAGAAAGAAATCTCTGTACATGCACAGAGAGTACATAAAAACCTCACTACAAGCTTCCTCACACTACCCTATCTAAATTTCTGAATTAAAAGCAATTAGGAAATGAAATCAGCACGCTCTCCTCCTCCAATGGGCTTCAAATGCCAAGCCCGATCTCCAAGTTCCTCCTTATGTGCAAATCTAAAATAAAAGCCCAACAACAAGTCAATGTAAAACCAATAGAAACGAAATCAAATCAAATAGATCTAAATCAAACTCTAATGCCTCCCCGGCAACGGCGCCAAGATGAACGCGCGGCATAGTTGACTGTGCATTTCGTTGTCCAGAGTTCCTCGCACAAGTCAATATGCGCACTTTCTCTACACTGTCTCACAAAAATAACATTGTAAAGATGAACTCATACAGTGGTGAGAACAGGTCAAATCCACGGAGAGGCCGAATAGAATTTGAATTAAACTACTTTGACTTGAAATCTCTAATGACAATGCATTAAAAGGGAATATGTAAACAACACCGATTAAATCCTCAAATGCTCAAATCTCTTCCAGTAGCACAACGATCTGAAATTGGAACTCCCCAATCCCCTAAACATTCCGAACCAGAAAAGATGTAGAACAACTGGATCTAACTCTTTAACCCACACACAACATGGTTACACAGAAGAATTAGGAAATAAATGTCTCTGGCTCATTCTTACTAAACGCATAAGAAATAATAGAAAAAATTAACACTGAATTGAAATCTAAACACAGAAGAAATTAGAAACTGGAAAGCAGTAAACGCCACTGGATCCTCCACAGCAGCCCAAATCCTCCACAAATCTCAACATAACCAGATGCTGAACCAGATAAATTTTCAAGAAAATGGCAAACCCTTTACAGCAGAAGAACAGAAGAAAGAAAATTCAGAAGAACAAGCATTAAACATCACTGGGTTGAATTATCTAAGTATGGACGAAATGGAAACTAAATGTAAACAGCACCACTGGATCGGATTCCTCTAAACACAAGAGAAAATGGAAGAAAATTTCCCCCAATAGCTGAACAACCATCCCTCTGCTTTGCTGAAAGGAAGAATACATAACAAAAATGGCAGAAACAAAATATCTCAAACATCCCACTACTCTCAACTCCGGAAGAACATGAAGAAGCTAAAAACCCAAATTAATCGAACTAACCAACCTTCCCATAATCTGAAGCTTTACAGAATAGAAAGAACTAAAATATCTAATTCTAAAGCTTCTACATTCGAATCTCTGGAAGAACAAAAGCAGAAAACTAAATATTCCTCAGAACTCCAACTGGAGAGCCCCCTGCTCTACATACAGAAAGAAGAATTACAGAAGAAATGGCAAGGAAAAATTTCCAAACTAATCTCCCTCTCCTCTGCAGAAAAGAAGGATACAGAAATAAATTGCTCTCAAATCTCACTGGCGAAGAAAGGAAATGGCTAAGAACAGAACTAAAACCCCCCAACATCTCAACTGGCGAAGCCCATCTCCGTCCTCTCTCTTCTGAAAAGAAAATACAGGAAGGAAATGGCAAAGCAAAAAAATTCTAAACTCCGAATCCCATGCTCTGCTAAAACCGAAAATACAAGAAGAACTAGAAAAATGATGAAGCTAAAAATTTCCTAAAATTTCCTACTTGCGAACCCCCGGAGAAGAGGACCTTAGGGTCCTTTTATAGGCTCCCTGGCTGCCTCTGCACGATCCAGATCTGCACCTCCTAGCCAGTGCACAGCTTCCACTGGATCGCCACGCCAGTTGCTTCCATTTCCTTTCCGCCCAGATCTGGCCGCGGCCAGCTCAGTACGGCACACACACACCGCCTTGCTCTCCTTCCCGCCCAAATCTGGTCTGCATCGCACTGCGTAGGGGACCCAGCTCCGGCTTTGCCCAACTACTGCGCACAGGCCCCCAAGCTCTTGAGTGCCTCAGCTCTGTGCTACGCACCAACTGCACCCAGCAGATCCACACAAGACAGCAGCACACAACAGATCGCCATCTTCGCATCAGCAAAAACTCACTCACGAACAGGGCTCAACCGCCCAGCATCTGCCTTCATCTCTGCACACTGCCTCCATCGCCAGCTACACCTGGTCCATCCTCTCTGCAGATCTACCTTGGGCAGCTCAGCAGGCCGCCCCACACCCAGCTGCACAGGACCGCCAGCATCGCGCCATCAGGTCTGGCCGGCCCTGCCCTGGGTGCCGCACTGCCTTGCACAATCTCCGCCCAACAGATCCGGCCAGCTTTGCCCTAGCCGCCCCAAATCGCTATGTGCCTTCTGCCCCAAATCGATACCAGCAGCTCCATTAAATTCCAGCTGTTCTGGTGGAAAAATAGAAGTGGTTAAGTGGAGTGCGTAGGTATGATGGGGTATTTAAAAACAATTTTTATTTAATAAAATTAGGTGGGGTTAAGGGGTATGTGGCATGATAGTATGATGAGTGGAGTATTTAAAATCTTATTTATTTACAACTCACACTTACTATTAAAAGATATTTACAAAAATTTTATTGTAACAAAAATTACTTATATACAAGAATTATTTAAAGATCTTTTATTTTTCAAAGTGTATATGTGCAAAGAAAGAAAGACAAATGAATCTGATTATTCAATCTGAAAAAGAAACAGTAAATTGTTGAATGAAAATCTAACAAGTGTTTTCTACCCCAATATCAACTAACATGTTAAAAAAAACTTATTTATGGATGAAATGAAAATTATAATCAAAATACACATTATTTATGGAAAAAGAATGTCAAAACTCAACTAAATGTATGAAATTTAACACTAAAATTTTAGTAGTTATCAGTTTCCATAGATGTGAAACTCAAAAACCTAATCAGAGATATCTAAGGGTATGGTGAGATCCAGCATATATCAAAATCTTTGGACACATATTGGTGTTTATAGTTTGACTTTATTGTTCTTTGATTTTGGTTTAATTTTTTTGTTCCTCGAGTATTATGGATTTATAAGATTCTAAATGTGAATGCCTTCAAATATTCTCATGTAGGTAGTTGCAGTGTACAAAATGTGAATATGAATGTGCATATTAGAATTTTCCCTTTATTTGTAGGAGGAATCACTTGGGATGATTAAATTGTTTTCCCAGGTTGTTATGGTTTAATTTCCTATATCCCATCTGTAGACACCCATTTATCGCCCATAAGCTGAGCCAAATTCCTTGTCACATTATTGATGCCCCACGTTGGCTCATCATCGCCAAGCTGGCTTTCTCCGATCATGTTATCTTCTTATTAGTTCATCGCCCTGGTGGGTTCTTCCTAGTCAAATCAATCAGTCTTCATCATCATCTCATAGCTCTCTGGGTTGGGAGTCCAACACTTCAAACCGTGTGCCAATCCGATATCCATGCAGGGAGATCAGACACTTTGATTGAGCCATATGCTAAAAGATCATGAAGGCGACAACATCCCTATCGTTTTCACATTCAGAAGGCGACGCCCTTCATGTCGCGTTCATGCCTACACCGATTGCCTCCAGGACATAAATCGATCTTCTTCAGAAGGCGACACCTTGAAACGTCGCGTTCTCATTTGGCCTCTTAATTCCTTGAAAATTCGCCAGAAAATGCTTAAAGACTTCCTTTTATGGAAGGCGACGTATCGAGGCGTCGCTACCTGGTAGCGACACAGAGGCTGTTGCGTTCTGGTTTCCTTCACAAAACCATGGAACGTGGCCTTTTTTATTCCTACTTGGACCCTTACTATTCATGAATAATCCGACTTTTGGTGGGTCTAGAGGTCTCCAAATATTGCCAAACTCGGAGGAGACCTTTCTTAGAGCCTCCTTGCCATGTTCTGATTTCCCTTGCACGAGCACAATTACCCCAACTCGGACTCCAACTCATTATTCCTCTCGCAGCCCGTTCAGGAATAATGGCCTATAAAAGTGTCAATAGGGCACGGTTTAGGGCAAGGCTGGCGTTTGCTTCTTCCTCTCCCAGAGGGCTACGAATCTTCAGAAGAACTCTCAGCCTCCAAATGACCAGGAAGTGCCCATCAGGGCGATTGCTTCACATCTATACTTTCTGTCTCCTATTCTTCATGCTTTTTCCTTCATACATGCACGTTTAGATTCGTTTCTCTTCGTAGATTTGCATTAAATCACTCCACACACACCTATTTTAATCACCTAGAGGGGTTAAGACCCCACCCCACGTGAGTTCCCTCCAATTCTTCACGTTCTTTCAATACTTTGAGATAGATTCTACATCAAATGAATTTCTAATGAGTTTTCTATTGTTTTGATGTTTTTGGCAGGTTAAAGAAGATAGTACTAGCACGAGGCTCTTGCCCCTTGGCCGGCTGAGGAGCAGGAAGAATCAGAATCCACAGTCTTCATCCTCTGTTGCAGAAGGCGACACACTCCTGGTCGCGTTCTTCTGAAGGCGACGGTTGGAGCATCACGTTTAGAGAACCAGAAGGTGTCAATCTCCTTGTCGCGTTCTATAGAAGGCGATGGCCTGGGCATCGCGTTCACAGGATCAGGTATTCTTTTGCACTGTTCTTCATATTTCCAAGGTAGTTAGCATCTGTTCTTCATCTTATCACTCTTTGCAACTACTTGGGGGCGATCACGGTCTTTTCCTTATTTTTAATCATCTTTATTTGGGGATCAATTCTCGTGATTACACCATCCTTATTATGTCACTTGAAACTTCAATATATGTTGGCCTAGATTTACGTTTTTGATATTGGAATATTGAAGTTTAGGCTTTTTGTTATCATTTTTTTTACATAAAAGATTCTACTCTCCACCAGGGTCAAAGATGTGAAAAGATGGCACGCCTGCTGGAATGTCTGATTGGATTTTCATATGTTGGGGTGTGTGTGTGTGTGTGATTGCAGAGTGAAGGGCGTCCTAGGCCTCACCTTGTACCTTCTCAAGAGCCATCTCTAGGCGCCTCCATCTCCTTCTGCCTACAATCTAAGTTGGTTCTGGTTACCCATGATAATTCATGGTTATATGATCTTGTTATGTTCTTATAAGCAATCATTGTTTTAAATGTTTTCTACTGTCTCAAAATCAGGAAGTACAGGTTCGTGGTGAAACAGAATCCGGAAGTCTCCTGCAACTACAGGGAAGAGGCTGAGAACTGATGTTAGAATAATAATGCAACAATAGTCATTATTCTTCGTACTCTGGGCGGTGTCTGGATTAATTTTGAATAGATTTCATGCCAGCGGATTGCAGTGCACATAGAAGAATCGGGGGGTGCTTACGACAGCGTGGCTCGAGACGAATCTCAAATTGACTAGCTGCTTGAAGGACGTTGTCTAGAGTCCAGAGTAATGAGGGGCCGGTTTGCACTCTATCATCTTGAAATATATATAGTCACTCCCTGTCCAATTTTTGTTTTTTTTTGTTTCTTGTTCATCTCTTTTTTATCAATGAAATTTGACTACTTGGTCAACTTCTATTAATATGAAACTTTCTTTTTCATTGTAAGAATGGAGGGTAGTACCATTAGACAAAAATGGCAACAGTGATATCTAAAAAAGTCATAAATTATTACCTACAAAATCTTCATATATTCATTTTGTGAGATGACTTTCAGGAGAAAATTAGTAAAATGTGACATTTGTTGAGTTTTTAATGCACAGTTTATTAAATTTATTAGTTTATATTTGACCAATTTTTAGTGGTGATTTTTTAAAAAATCATCGTAATTGCTCAAAATTATGCTGACTATTATGACTGTCGAAAAAGACTCTGTAGTGGCATTCTTTGCAAAGTGCTAGTAAGGTCGCATCCATAGCAGCAATCATAACCATCACAAAAGATGCCTTCTAACAGCAGGTTAAGAAAATCGCCACTAAAATCCTGTAGTGACGTAGCCTTCACATGCACTTTTGCAAACCACTACTATATGAGTTTAGTGGTGGTTTGTTATACCTATAGTGACACTTTTAGACGCCACTAAATGTCTTACTTCTTGTAGTGAGTGATGTTGACGTCAACAACATCTTGACGTCACACACACTTGACGTCAAGAGGCCCCTTGCAGAAAACCCCTGATTCAGCCAAAACACGTCGTTTGGGGTCCCAAACTCCGACCAAACGAATTTCTGAAAGCGTAAACTTGTAGCCTTACATAACAAATTGTTCATTATCATGATACAAAAAATAATTTTCAATCACACATTACTTTTGAAAAACACTTAATTTTCAACTTCAACATCCCACGACAACCTTTCTGCATGGATGTCATATGCTTTAACATCTCCTTATCAATCTATGGAGTATGGTCCCATCGGTAGGTCATCTACATATATATTACAAATCTAATTTAAATATCTCAAAAATACACAACATCCACTTTAAATATTAATCTATTTATCTCAAGCATATTATATACTTTGTCTCTTCAGATAGTTTTGAAAAACAAATTCTGCCATTATTTGCAATACAGCCTGATGACAATGCCCATACAGCTTATAAAGTTTGTCCCTTGCTCACCTACGCCGTATCCACCCATCATTCCCACATTCCACTTATGCCCAAGCTCTATCCTCCTCTCCTTGGCACCTCTAGAGGGATCCTGGCGACCGGTCCCCCAACCCCACGACGGTGTCTCTATGTAAAGATATGTATATCAGGAAATATATTAGATTTTATGAAACTAAAATAAATATAAATTGCAATGCTATTGAATGTGAAAATATACCTGCTACAGAAGAAGATGCAGACGCAGTAGAAGATGTCCCCTGAGTGGTAGGAACAAGGGCCTAAGCAGAAACCAAATGATGTCTAGTAACAGAGTCTTGAGATGAAGGACCTAGCACATCATCTACAGTCTGTAATCTCCGAACCCATGATCCACTGCATGAATGCATATATGAAAAGATTGATAGTAATAAACAATGTATAATTTATAAATATATTTGACAACATCTCCCCTATATCAAGTGCATATCCACACCTGTAAAAAAAGACACCTGTAAAAAAAATAACTTTATAAGCCTATACACAACCTATAAAAAAAAATAAAAATAACATCCACACATTCACATCTTGTAAAGAAATATTTACATTCGCACATTCACATTCTATAAAAAAATAATCTAAATCAAGCCATTGACATCTTGCAAACAAATTAAGTTTCTATACATTCTCCAACTCTCACATTAATTCCTTCTGTTACATCCACATCAAATACCAGTCCAGTTATAGAAACATCAATCAAATTTTCTTGATATGCTTCGACAATGTCATCATCGGGTACTTCATCCTGCATCTTATAATAGTCTCAGGGTTGTGCTCTAATAGGAATGATCCATGCTATTCTTCCATTATCGTCCACAAAAAACACTTGCTCTACTTGTTGGGCAAGTGCATATGACTCATTTGTCCTAAATTTTTTACTTGTGTTCAGACTGATGATCCCATATTTGTCAGCTTGGAATCCTCTACCTTCACAATAAACATCCCACCAGTCACACTTAAACAATATAACACGTCTCTTATGGTCAAAACATATTTCCACAACATCCTTAAGATGCCCATAATAGCCATCACATTTATTATTAAGATATGCAATCAAAACAACACCACATAGTTGAGTGTGCTTTGTATAATCTGCAGTTCTTATACGGAACCTAAACCCATTTGCAATATAGCCTTAATGTAAATAAGCAATTCTTGATGGTGTTTGTGACACAACTTGGACATCTTGAGTGCATCCATGATCATTTGCATCTTTTAATTCTTCAACATAACTTCGAAACCATTTTCTAAAATCTTTCTCAATTCCTCTACAAGTTTCTAGTCTTCGTCTGTGTTCAGCCAAAAAAAGATCAATCTCCTCTATCTGTTTCAAAATATACATGTGTCCCATCTACACTTCTTCCTCAGATAACAAATGATTTTCAACTTTACCCTTCAAAAAATGTCCTGGGGGATTGAAGATTGACAAGGAATCAACATCAACACTGCGACTGGGAGCGCCATCATAATTTCTTTCTGTACGATTAAATAAAATGGCAATGTTATGCAAGTACATGGAACAAAATGAAATAGTATCCTCTAGAAGATAGCCTTCTACAATTGAACCTTATGGTCATATTTTATTGCGCACATAATCTTTTAATTTCTTCAGGTATTGTTCTATAAGATACATCCACCTATATTGAATCGGACCAGCAATTCTTGTTTTATACGCCAAATGCGATATCAAATGAATCATGATAGTGAAAAATGACGGCGAAAAAATTTGTTCTAAGTTGCATAGTGTTACTGCTATATCATCTTCTAACTTAAGCAAATGATCAGGCTGCAGAACTTTGGAACATACATCTTTAAAGTACATACTCAACTCGGTAATTAGTTCAGTCACATCTGCATGAACAATGTTGTGAAGTGCTAAAGGTTACACTTGCATATAAACATGAGAATCGTGACTCTTCAACCCTATGAGTTTCCCATGTGTAAAGTCAACACGCTTCAACAAATTAGATGAATATCCATTAGGGACTTCAATGTTCCTTAGAAACTCACAATTATGTAACTGTTGTGTTTTGTTCAATGTAAAAATCGTTGCAGATGGTTTTCCTTTTTTATCTTTTGGCACATGAAGTTGCGGACGTATCCCCCTACCTTCTACATCCATTCATGCTTCAACTGTGTCTTTACTGTAACCAGATCCAATGAGATTTAAAGTGCTTATGCATCACAAATAAATTATGGCGGAGAAGCAGATTCTGTTGTAGACACCCGTTTTTAGGCTATAAGTTGGTCACATTTCTTGTTCATATCATTGATGTCCCAAATTGATCATCACTTTGGAGTTCTTCTTTGGCCCATCATGATCCCATTCACCCTTAATTTCAAGTCCATTCTCAAGCCCATAGCCAAGATCCACTTGAAACATCAAAAGTGTGCAATCTGCCCTATCCTATAAACATGCCTTCACTTTGAGAGCTAATATCTTCCTCATTTTTAATCCAAATTTTGCATATCATACCATCTTTTACATCCCTCTGACTCTAGAATCCAATGCAATAAATGGTGCATCAATCCTATCACGCCCCGCCAATTTAGCAGGGGAATAAATCGAGGAGACGTGAGCAAAGTGCATAGTAATGTAAATTGCAACACCGTTAAGTGATTTAGAGCATCTAATGAACAATAACTGGAATAAACTCTTCATTTCATTAACATTTCACTAAGGCTATTACAACCACTAATTCAGAGCCAACATATAAGGCTTATTGACATTATTACGTTGGAAAAGAAATCTAAGCAATATTTACTAGACTCCATTGTACTAAGATAACTTTATCATTTGACACCAGGTCGCTCATCACTCTGGTCCTGTCCCATCGATGTGTGTAACGTCATCGTCCGACTTACCCGAGACAAAACAACAAATAACGAAGGGTGAGCGATAACGCTCAGTAGGACTTAAATCTCAATAGCCAAGTATGCTTTAAATGATTAATGCTTTAAAGAACATAGTAACTAATGGTAGAGCGAGTCATGTAAAGATGAGAAAGTAATAGCACAAGTAACGTAGTTCAAATAGCACATGAATCAAGTATAGCACAATGAATATGATTAAGTCATGATAGAAAGTGATATCCAAAACGATAGCAAGTAACGTCATTGTCAAGCAATGGCAAGTAACATGTATAGTAAGGGAGAGAGAGAGTAGTTGGCCATATAGAGAGTAAATTGCACTTTGATTAATTTTCGTCAATCGAAATAGTAATTGCAATATGGTTAACTGTAGATAGCCAAGAGAGAGTATAACACTTTGTTTGTCAATAGACAACGAGAGAATATAGCACTTTGTTTTGATTGTCTTAGAATAAACTTGATAGTATGGCACTTGGATGTATTGTTGACATCTTGATCATTGAACTCCCGCGGGAAAATGGCACTTTTCGGGCGCACCTCCCAGGATAAGATCAGGCCCTATATTGCCTGGCATTGGTTATGCTTATTATCTTAAACAATCAATAGATGGACAAATAGAGTACCAAGAATAGATGAGAGTAATTGATGAAATAGACGAGAGTGTAGAGCAAACTTGAATGGATGAGCGTATAGAGGATAGATGAAAACTAAAGGTCAATGTGCATAACACAACGTTAAACAGATGATAGTAACAGTTGCACAACACACGTGATTGGTGCTGGCAGTCGGGTAGAATTCACTAACCAACCATTCGCCATCCTATGCACATAGTCCAGAGGTCCGGTGTGATCTCATGATAAGAGAGAGAGAGAGCATTCTAAGGTCGTTTGGATCTTACTGATCCCTAAAGGGTATTATAGATATTGAGGGTACAACCAGCTCGTCGACCATGTGGGAATCCATGGACAGAGGAGACTTACGGAGGTCTTGAACAAGGATTCACTAGTCCGGCAGAAGGAATATACGACGGAGAGTTTGTCCACGTCAAAAGAAAGAATGTATATAGAAACAAAGTGCTCGAAATTCCAGAGGAATTCTAGAACAGTGGAGCACCAGTAATGGTATTCCAAAGCATCGCCAGAAATTAAGACAAGTCCATTTAAAGTTGTAATACCCCAATTTATATTACTATTTATTTATTCCAAAACAAGGATAATTCAGCTATAATACCTTAACGATGTCAATAAATTGAAATAATGGACATGTAAGTACGGCTGGTGGTAACGAACATTACCCCAGTGACGCACATCGAAATGCGTGCCTCCACAGGGCGATTCTGGAAACGACGTCAAAATAAAAATCCAAGAACATCATAATTTCCAGAAAAATGTGGAGAAATTTATTATGTAATTACATGAATTTTTCGACGTACGGATTTCAACGTACAATCGACGCGACCAATTCTCGGGTGATTTTTCACCTACTGCAAAATAAAATCTAAAAATAAACTAAAATTACTACAATTTGTAAAACCATTCTATTAGCCTATGATTAAAATTTCATAACAAAAGGACACCATTTAAATGTGTTTGCCTAGCAAACTTTGGACCAGTTGATTTATTGAGTATTTACGGTTTGTATTTTCTTTGGATCTTCTGGAAGCTTACGTGTAAGCTTGTAGGAAAGCCAGCACTTGGGGTAAAACCTCATAATAACTTACCTGAGGTGTCCTACCCAGGAAACTTGCATGCTACCCGTGTCCCATGGTAAAAGCTTTTCACTTTTACAGTGACACATGGGTGAGCTTCGTGTCACCATGCATGGGAAGGCTCCTTGCTTATAAAAGGACCCCAAGGCCATCGTAGATAGGTTCCACTTCTTGCATTCCTTGCTTCTTCTACCATAGCTTGAAGCAACTTCAGGAGTGAGAGGTTTTCTGAGTAAGAATCTGGGTGGAGAGGCCATTTCGAGGGAGACATTGTTCTTTCTCTCTCTTTCTGTTCATGCATCTTACCTCTGCTCAAAGTTCTGATTGAAGCTGTTGCTAAGGAGCAACTGGAGGGTTATCGTGAAGACTAAAGCTTTTATTATACCAAGCTACACTTTCCTATACCTCTAATTGTGGTTATCATCTTCGTATCTCTCAAACCAAGGTAGAATTCTATTCTTGTAACTTTCCTTCCACACACTCTTGACATCCTCTTTAGTTAAGAAGTTTGATCACTTTAATTGCCTTAAGTGTGTGAGGTATCTTGTGAGAATCATGTATCTACTCTTTATAAGGTTTATCTTAGTACGAGGTCTTAGAGATCCATTCTTATTCATGTTCTTTTCCTTCCACATTTCAGTGTAATCTAAGTAGATAAGTAATCATTCTCTTAAGTTTGTTAACCTTCAAATTTGGGGATTCATTCCATGATAAGGTTCAAGCCTTCATCACATAAAGTTTTATGTTTTCCATGAAAGACAATGTCATCCTTTTCTTCCATAAACCTTTGTGCCATTTTGAGATCATGTTGACTACAATTCTTGGATCTTATCGATCATTTATGTAAACTACATTCCATATCTTTTCCTTGACTTTCTTGTCATGTTTAGCTTCATGTTTGAGGCTAAAACCATACCTTATAAGGTCCCAATCATGTTAGGTATGATAGGTGGGTATATTAGTATCATTTCTGGGTGATCTTAGCCCATTTTTGCAAGTTTACACTGCACCTGTCGACAGCCGAACCTTGCCCTGTCGACAGGGGCCTCTGTCCAGAGCCAGAAAATTGAGGACTGACAGGGGCTGTCGACAGCACCCCCTTGCTGTCGACAGCAAAAGACAGGCAGAGCACCAGTCTTCTGGAAAAAGTCTCCCTGTCGACAGGAAGACTTTGCCTGTCGACAGGCACCTTCAGTCCAGCAATTTTTGCACTTGTTTTGACTTGTTTTGTGATTGGAATCACACCCAATTGATCCCATCAAATGTTCACTCAATTATAGATGTTTTTATCACTCAAAACACCTACTAAATCAGTCAAGCTTATCCCTTTATACCTGAACTTTCACTCCAAAGTTCCGAGCATATTGACTTCGTGAAATTGGCGTTACTTGAACTCCATGAAGGGATTTAGTTCCCAAACTCTTGTGTATAAACTATAAATCTTGTATCCTTGATCTATTGCATGAATGAGTGTGTGAAGATGACCATATTTGAGTCTCGGACTCGTTTGATAATTATGCCAGGCAAATAAGGGCTGGTTCAGTCCTGGGGAGAGCGCCCGAATTCGTCACTGGCCGCGCGGGGACGTTGAGAATTTCTGGATGTTGGCATGCATCAATTATGTTTGATTAGTCATCATATCATGCTTGTGTGTATGAGAATATCTATTTCTGAATTTAAGTATCCTCTTGAGAGAATACTCTTGTTTCTGAAAGCACTCATGAGAATTTGTGTATCTTGATTATGTCATACTTGTTCGTTATCTTGAACTTCATGTCAGTGATCCACATTTGTTTCTATCCTTGATTATAATCATCTAAATCCTCTTGATTTAAAAGAATGAGTTTTCTACTGGCTAGTTAGCTCATTAAATTTAACATTTTCAGGTGATCAAGATGGAGTTGATGCTTAAGGGAAATTTGTGTGCTGAGCGGATAATCCGATGCTGAGCAAAGCTATTAGTTTTTGCTTTCTTTGTAGATAAAAGGAGAATGTAATAAAGATACAATCTACTTTTTTTTAATCCTCATTTAGACTGTAATGAGGAGTATCGTGTAATAAGTTCCGCGAACCGAGTTGGTTATAAAATACCTTTCGTTATCTACATGTTTATAATCTGTCATTTCCGATAAATGCAATTTTATTAGGACGTGACAGATTAAATTGGTATCAGAGCATTAGTACGATAAACCTAGGGATAATCAGTGAGATGGGGTAGAAATTTGGGATTAGTTAGTATGCTTTCATAATTCTATACATGTTAAACCTCATATTTGTTTCAGTATGGACTTGAATGCCCAAGAGAGGCTGGTGACAGCCATGGAAATGCTTCGTCAGGATATTGAGTTGTATGCTCAAGCACAAAAGGAAGCCCATGTATTACTTAAGGAAGAAATCCTTAATCTGACTGCGGGTGCTTTCTTTGCCGGAAATCCTAGTGCTGCACTGGATGTAATGACTCAAGCCATGTGTAGGCTTGACAATCTCAAACTGGGGCAGGATATGCTGCAGCACTAGTTTGAGGAATATTGGGAAGCCATTACGGATGCGGCAAGGGAGCTATACCACGGAACCGATGAAGTACAGCAGCCTCAACCTGCTGAAGTTGTCATAGATCTGACCCAAAATTAGAGAGGACTTAGGCAATATATCCCTCCTTTTGTAAAACCTCTCCTTTTGTGTAAGTGTTAGTTGTATTTATGTAATCTCCCATGTGTGGGAAATGAGAGGGTAGTGAAGGATGTTTTTGTAAAATGGAATAGCTGGAAGTAGTAGATGGCGGCAAGTTAGTTGTTATCTATGGATGTAACTTTTGATGTAAATATCTGACTGATAAATGAAATGACGTGTTATATGGATTTGAAATGTGTATATGTGTGATGAATGCTAGTGGGTGGACTGTGAAATTAATGTATGCCCTATTGATGTTTCAGATCATTACCTAATTATTGTTATGGACGGAGGTGATGCTAATTGGAGGAAAATGGAGAGTTCAATGCATGACTTGACCCGTGTAATGAGGACGGTAGCGAAGAGTAATAGCCATAATGGAACAAGTTTATTCAGGGATTTCCGAAGCTTAGATCCTCCGAGATTTGCGGGAAGTACAGACCCGGATGAAGCTGAAAACTGGTTAAGGGATATTGAAAGGATATTTGGAGTAATTAAATGTACTGAAGAGGAAAAGATCCGGTTGGTGGTTTTTCAGTTAGAACGGGATGCTAGAGCGTGGTGGGATACTATAACATCCACATTAGAAGAGCCAACTCAAATCACTTGGGATGAATTTGTGGAGTTGTTTAATGATCAATATTTTTCTGAAGTTGTACAGGAGAAGAAAGCAAATGAATTTGCTAATCTGAAACAACTTAGGATGTCAGTATCCGAATATGAGGCTCAATTTGCTCGATTATCCAAGTATGCACCACATCTTATAGCCACGGATAAGCTAAAAGCTAAGAGGTTCATGAATGGACTACGTCCTATCTATATTGTACAGTTAACTTCACATTTGATTACTACATATTCAGAGATGGTCAAAAGAGCTTTGGCTTTGGAAGCTGCCAATGAAATGGTGGATAAAATTAAAGGAAGGTTAGGAGAAGGATCTTCGAATCGGAAGAGAAAGTTTGAACCAGGAAATACTCCGAAAGTTCAACAATCTGGAAACAAGACAGGAAAAGCTCAGAATGGAAATAAAGAGGTGTGTAAACACTGTCATGTTAAAGGACACAAGATGGAAAATTGTTGGCGTAGGCTGGGAGCATGCCTCAGATGTGGGAATACTCAGCATCGAATTTCAGAATGTCCAATGGTTAAGAAGGTATCAACCAACCCAAATTCTCAAGGAAGGCAGCCAAGACAAGGGAGAATTCAAGATGTACATGAAATAGAGTCTGAAACTCCTCAGGAAGGCAAACTGATTGAAGGTACACTCACCATAAACTCAAAGCTTGCTCACGTGTTATTTGATTCAGGAGCTACACACTCCTTTATTAGCTATAATTTTGCTAAGACTTTGGAAATACAACCAGTACTATTGTCTACACAATTGGAAGTAGCAACTCCATTAAGTGAAGGTAAGAAACTTAGAGAGTATTACCCTGATAGTCAGATTTTGTGTGATGGACACAACTTATGTGGTGATTTAATATGCTTGGAAATGTGGGATTATGATGTGATCCTTGGGATGGACTGGTTATCTAAATACCATGTTAATTTAGATTGCCAATTAAGGCGAGTCTCATTTCCAGGAAAAGAAAATTGTTCTATGACTTTTGACAAACCTCATGTTAGAAGAATGCCGATAATCTCAGCAGTCAAGGCCTGTAAGCTAGTACAAAAAGGTTGTCAAGGGTACTTGGCTTCTGTAACAATACTAAATCAAGATATCACGGGATTGGATAATATTCCGGTGGTAAGGGAATTTCTTGATGTTTTTCCTGAAGAATTGCCTGGTATACCACCTAATAGAGAGGTGAATTTCTCGATTGAATTGGTACCGGAGCTACACCAGTATCAAGAACACCATATAGAATGTCGGTAGAAGAATTAAAAGAATTGAAAAGGCAGTTGTAGAATTGTTAGAGAAAGGATTTATCAGACCTAGTACCTCGCCATGGGGTGCTCCAGTGTTATTCGTGAAGAAAAAGGATGGATCTATGCGGTTATGTATAGATTACCGACAGTTGAATCAATTGACCATAAAGAACAAATATCCACTTCCAAGAATTGACGATCTATTTGATCAATTGTCTGGAGCCCAGTGTTTCTCCAAAATTGATTTAAGATCAGGATATCATCAACTCAAAATTCAAGAGCAGGATATTCACAAATCAGCTTTCCGAACAAGATATGGACACTATGAATTTGTAGTGATGCCGTTTGGATTAACTAATGCACCTGCTGCATTTATGCGTTTGATGAATGACGTGTTCCGAACTTACTTGGATCAATTTGTGGTTGTGTTTATTGATGACATATTGATTTACTCCAAGAGTATAGAAGATCATGAGGTACATTTACGAATTACTTTGCAATTATTGCGAGATCACAAACTATATGCAAAGTTTAGTAAATGTGAATTTTGGATGAAGCAAGTTATATTCATGGGTCATATCATCTCAAAAGAAGGGTTGTCTGTGGATTCTTCCAAGATTGAGACCATACAAAGATGGGAACAACCAAAGAACCTCACTGAGGTTAGAAGTTTCTTGGGTATGGCTAGTTATTACCGGCGGTTTGTTCAGAATTTCTCTAGAATTGCCTCGCCTCTTACACAATTGACCAGAAAAGGAACTGCATTTATATGGAATGAGAATTGTAAACAAGCATTTCAGTCGTTAAAGAAATATTTATCATCAGCACCAATTCTAGCTTTGCCAGTTGAGGGAAAGTTATTTGAAGTCTATACTGATGCTTCAAGTATAGGACTAGGATGTGTATTGATGCAAGATAGAAGAGTTATTGCTTATGCATCAAGACAATTGAAAACTCATGAGAAGAATTATCCAGTACATGACTTGGAATTAGCTGCAGTCATTTTTGCTCTTAAACTTTGGAGACACTACCTATACGACAATCAATTTATAGTGTACTCTGATCATAAGAGTCTCAAATATTTGTTTTCACAAAAAGAGCTGAACATGAGACAAAGAAGGTGGATGGAGTATATCAAAGATTATGATTTCAAAATTGAATACCATCCAGGGAAAGGCAATACGGTGGCTGATGCACTCAGTAGAAATCCTATAGCTAAAGTATGCCACTTACAAGGAAGGGAGTGGAAATTGTTAGAGGAATTTTCTACATTGAGCTTAAGGGTGGAAACACAAGAAGGAAAGATTGTTATTAATAACTTAACAGTTCAATCAGATTTGATAAAACAAATTGGTGAGCGGCAGCATCATGATCCTATACTAGAAGAGATCCGAGAAAACTTAATTTCTAGACCTGATTTTATTAAATTCTCAAGGAAATCTACGATTCCGAAATAGGTTGTGTGTGCCGGATGATTGTGAGATCAAAAAGCAAATTCTTGAAGAAGCTCATCGGTCACATTATACCATTCATCCTGGAGCTGTTAAGATGTACCAAGATTTAAAGAGACATTTCTGGTGGTGCAATATGAAAAAGGATATCGTAAATTTTATTGCAAGGTGTTTGATATGTCAGAAAATCAAAGCCGAACATCAGAAACCGGCTGGGAAGTTAAAACCACTCGAAATACCTGAATGGAAATGGGACAGTATTGGAATGGATTTTATTGTGGGATTACCTAGAACTCGAAGTGGATTTGATGCTATATGGGTAATCGTTGATCGATTTACAAAATCAGCTCATTTTCTAGCAATTAAAATAAGATGGTCTGTTAGTATCTTGGCAGCCCTGTATATGAAAGAAATTGTCCGATTGCATGGGATTCCAAGAAATATAATTTCAGATAGAGATGCAAGATTTACTTCACATTTCTGGAAAGAATTACAGGATGCATTAGGAACTAAACTGAAGTTTAGTACAGCATTTCATCCTCAAACTGATGGACAAACAGAACGGGTGAATCAGATTATCGAAGATATGTGCCGAGCTTGTATATTAGAATTTGGAAGTGACTGGAATACTCATTTAGCGATCATGGAATTTGCATATAATAATAGTTATCAGTCTACAATACAAATGGCACCTTTTGAAGCTTTGTATGGCCGTCAATGTAGATCACCGTTATGTTGGGTGGAATTAAAAGAAACCCATATTCTTGGACCTGAAATGATTCAAGAAACCACGGAAATTATCAAGTTGGTGCAAGATAGAATGAAAGCTGCTCAAGACCGGCAGAAAAGCTATGCTGATCGTCGAAGAAGAGAATTGGAATTTCAAGAAGGCGAACATGTATTCCTTAAAGTATCTCCTAGACATGGAATAAGAAGATTTGGGATCAAAGGAAAATTGAGTCCAAGGTACATTGGACCATTTGAGATTTTGAAAAGGATTGGAGAGTAACCTATCAATTGGCACTTCCGCCACAATTGTCCAATGTACATGATATTTTCCACGTATCGATGCTAAGAAAATATGTTTATGATCCGGAGCACATCATTGGATATCAAGATCTGGAAATACAAGAAAACTTAGCATATGAAGAAAGACCTGTACAAGTTCTTGATCGAAAAATCAAGCAACTTCGGAACAAGGAAGTTTCCTTTTAAAGATTCAATGGAATAAACGCGGACAAGAAGAGGCAACATGGGATCTTGAAGACGCCATCAGAACCAAATATCCAGAATTGTTTACAGGTCAGTAACCACACTCTTAAGTAATTAAATTGGAGGACCAAATTTCTTTTAGTGGGGGAGAGTTGTAATACCCCAAATTTATATTACTATTTATTTATTCCAAAACAAGGATAATCCGCTATATACCTTAACGATGTCAATAAATTGAAATAATGGACATGTAAGTACGGCTGGTGGTAACGAACATTACCCCAGTGACGCACATCGAAATGCGTGCCTCCACAGGGCGATTCTGGAAACGACGTCAAAATAAAAATCCAAGAACATCATAATTTCCAGAAAAATGTGGAGAATTTATTATGTAATTACATTTTTTCGACGTACGGATTTCAACGTACAATCGACGCGACCAATTCTCGGGTGATTTTTCACCTACTGCAAAATAAAATCTAAAAATTAAACTAAAATTACTACAATTTGTAAAACCATTCTATTAGCCTATGATTAAAATTTCATAACAAAAGGACACCATTTAAATGTGTTTGCCTAGCAAACTTTGGACCAGTTGATTTATTGAGTATTTACGGTTTGTATTTTCTTTGGATCTTCTGGAAGCTTACGTGTAAGCTTGTAGGAAAGCCAGCACTTGGGGTAAAACCTCATAATAACTTACCTGAGGTGTCCTACCCAGGAAACTTGCATGCTACCCGTGTCCCATGGTAAAAGCTTTTCACTTTTACAGTGACACATGGGTGAGCTTCGTGTCACCATGCATGGGAAGGCTCCTTGCTTATAAAAGGACCCCAAGGGCCATCGTAGATAGGTTCCACTTCTTGCATTCCTTGTTCTTCTTCTACCATAGCTTGAAGCAACTTCAGGAGTGAGAGTTTTTCTGAGTAAGAATCTGGGTGGAGAGGCCATTTCGAGGGAGACATTGTTCTTTCTCTCTCTTTCTGTTCATGCATCTTACCTCTGCTCAAAGTTCTGATTGAAGCTGTTGCTAAGGAGCAACTGGAGGGTTATCGTGAAGACTAAAGCTTTTATTATACCAAGCTACACTTTCCTATACCTCTAATTGTGGTTATCATCTTCGTATCTCTCAAACCAAGGTAGAATTCTATTCTTGTAACCTTCTTCCACACACTCTTGACATCCTCTTTAGTTGAAGTTTGATCACTTGTTAATTGCCTTAAGTGTGTGAGGTATCTTGTGAGAATCATGTATCTACTCTTTATAAGTTTATCTTAGTACAAGGTCTTAGAGATCCATTCTTATTCATGTTCTTTTCCTTCCACAATTCAGTAATCTAAGTAGATAAGTAATCATTTCTCTTAAGTTTGTTAACCTTCAAATTTGGGGATTCATTCCATGATAAGGTTCAAGCCTTCATCACATAAAGTTTTATGTTTTCCATGAAAGACAATGTCATCCTTTTCTTCCATAAACCTTTGTGCCATTTTGAGATCATGTTGACTACAATTCTTGGATCTTATCGATCATTTATGTAAACTACATTCCATATCTTTTCCTTGACTTTCTTGTCATGTTTAGCTTCATGTTTGAGGCTAAAACCATACCTTATAAGGTCCCAATCATGTTAGGTATGATAGGTGGGTATATTAGTATCATTTCTGGGTGATCTTAGCCCATTTCTGCAAGTTTACACTGCACCTGTCGACAGCCGAACCTTGCCCTGTCGACAGGGGCCTCTGTCCAGAGCCAGAAAATTGAGGACTGACAGGGGCTGTCGACAGCAGCCCCCTTGCTGTCGACAGCAAAAGACAGGCAGAGCACCAGTCTTCTGGAAAAAGTCTCCCTGTCGACAGGAAGACTTTGCCTGTCGACAGGCACCTTCAGTCCAGCAATTTTTGCACTTGTTTTGACTTGTTTTGTGATTGGAATCACACCCAATTGATCCCATCAAATGTTCACTCAATTATAGATGTTTTTATCACTCAAAACACCTACTAAATCAGTCAAGCTTATCCCTTTATACCTGAACTTTCACTCCAAAGTTCCGAGCATATTGACTTCGTGAAATTGGCGTTACTTGAACTCCATGAAGGGATTTAGTTCCCAAACTCTTGTGTATAAACTATAAATCTTGTATCCTTGATCTATTGCATGAATGAGTGTGTGAAGATGACCATATTTGAGTCTCGGACTCGTTTGATAATTATGCCAGGCAAATAAGGGCTGGTTCAGTCCTGGGGAGAGCGCCCGAATTCGTCACTGGCCGCGCGGGGACGTTGAGAATTTCTGGATGTTGGCATGCATCAATTATGTTTGATTAGTCATCATATCATGCTTGTGTGTATGAGAATATCTATTTCTGAATTTAAGTATCCTCTTGAGAGAATACTCTTGTTTCTGAAAGCACTCATGAGAATTTGTGTATCTTGATTATGTCATACTTGTTCGTTATCTTGAACTTCATGTCAGTGATCCACATTTGTTTCTATCCTTGATTATAATCATCTAAATCCTCTTGATTTAAAATAATTGAGTTCTACTGGGCTAGTTAGCTCATTAAATTTAACATTTTCAGGTGATCAAGATGGAGTTGATGCTTAAGGGAAATTTGTGTGCTGAGTGGATAATCCGATGCTGAGCAAAGCTATTAGTTTTTGCTTTCTTTGTAGATAAAAGGAGAATGTAATAAAGATACAATCTACTTTTGTTTAATCCTCATTTAGACTGTAATGAGGAGTATCGTGTAATAAGTTCCGCGAACCGAGTTGGTTATAAAAATACCTTTCGTTATCTACATGTTTATAATCTGTCATTTCCGATAAATGCAATTTTATTAGGACGTGACAAAAATAGAGCAATGTAATATACATTATTGAAGTAAATTACCAAATATATTATAAGATTTTTTCAAGTCAAGTCAAGTCATAATGGATGGTTACAAGTATGTGCATGTGATAAAGGAAAATCATAGATATGAAGAGATCATGTATGTCTTTTAATTAATCAACACATATTCATATTATTGTCTCATCTTTTTCTGCGTTTAAGACTATTAACATTAACTATGATCACTGTGGAAAGTCAAGAAATACCAAATTTTAGGGTTTATGTACAAAAGTCCAGAAGGTGACGTACCCCTGTAAGGAACGCGACAAGGTACATCCAAAACGCGATGGGGCCTGTCAAAGATCGCAACAGGACCGTCTGGAACAGGCAGATAGAACGCGACAGTGTATGCTAAGGAATGCTACAGGTCGGTCAGGCAGACAGCCAGAACGTGACGCCAGAGCCTGTTGCGTTCAGAACGTGACAGGTTACTGGTCGCGATCAGCCCCTGAGAATGCGGACTATCGGACCGTCACGTTCTCAGGTCCTGCGCCTGAGCCAGATCAGAAAAAAGGTTTGCCTTGGATTGCGATCCAGGTTTTCCATGATTTGATACAGGGTCATTCAAAAGTAAAAATTTCGGTGTATAGATAATGAAAAATCATGAAACCAGTTTTAAATGAAAGTAGACTTGCGAGGGTATGACCAGTAAGGATGAATTAGAAACATATCATGATCTGGATAGGGTTTTATTCAGGTTCTTTCACGAAGAACATAGAACATGATGCAGTGATGGAAAAAGAATTAATTTGAGCAAGATACTGAATAGAAATTGGGGGAAAAGATGGCAAACAATTCTTGATATCATGTAGAATCTACAGTAAAAATTGCATAGCATGAGATCAAGTGTGGAGAAAGATCTAAGGGGATTATAAGGGTTCGGGAGCATGATGATTACAAAACTTCCAACATGAAAATCTCAAGATAGGGTCGATGAAAATTAGGGCAAATAGAGGGCTTTTGTTCCTGATGTCAAGAACATCCTACAGACAAGACTAATTTAGTTTTGCTTGTGAGAATGCCTACCTTTGGGTCGATTTGGCTTCTAGGGCTTAGAACTCGAAGAAGAACTTGTAGATCTTCAAGCAATCCTTCCCAATGATTCCCTTCTCCTTTGGCCTCTCCTCCACGTCTAGGAAGTCTCAGCAACACATTAGGGTCGGCCATGAAGAGGTTGGGGTGTATTTAAGCATCTAATAAGTTCAATTACCATTACAACTCTAACTCCTATTAAAACTCCAAATTTCCTTGTTTCCGCCAACCTTCCTAGCTTTCCTTCTCCTAATTGTGTTAGGTTGGGTTCCAATTTCGTGGCTAGCTAATTAGGGTAGGGTTAGGAGTCCAATTACACCATATTTTTGCTATATTAATGATTTACTTGCTCTTTTCAAGTTAGGAAACATTAAGATTACGAATTTAGGGTATTTTTCTCTTATTCCAAATTTCATAACTCCTATTTTCTCCCAATAACTATCTCACGGTACATAAGTAGAACCCATAACTTATTATTATCATTTTTGGCTTATTGGTTTTAATTTATGGATATTGCGTCGATTTTAATTTGGGAATTAATGAAATTACAATTTGAAATATTTCTTTTATTATACGGCCCAATGACTCTTTTATGAGCCATCCATTAAAGCCCATCACTTAATGCATTTAAACTTATGAGATTTCCCCTTTTAATTAGTGAATAATAGAGTTACAGATTTTAATGTATTTTTCTTTCTTGAATTTATTCATGGGCTATGAAGGGTCCATTGGTCCAAATTCTTATGATGGACTATCAATACATATCGTTTAGAGTGTACCAATAATTTTATTTAAATATTAGAATCAGTTATGTGTATGTGTTAATGGGTTTTGCAACTCATTCCTTAATAATGATAATAAGTCACAAAATGCCTTAATTTTGACCAATCGGATTTTCCTTTCCACACATTTCTTCGTGGGCCAATAGGGAATATTATTTAGAGTTGGGCCATGATTTTATAAAATTTTCCGATTTGTTTTTGAACATACGATAATGGCACGTACGTTTTACTATTTCAAAAATAGTGAATTTATCATTTCCATTTTATTTCGGAATTTCAATTTACTGATTTTTCCGACGTGCTACATCCTCCCCCTCTTAAAAAGAATTTGGTCCATCAAATTTCATGACTCCTTTGGTTAAGTATGAATCATCACTCTATACTAAAAGTATTAATCAGGATGAGTTTAGAGTTACCTTCCATGGTTCCTACTTCGGCATTTGGACTAGGTTGTGCCGAAGCTTCAAGTGTATCATGATGTTTTGATTCTCCATGACGTTTGTCCTTCTGTGGGCATTTTGCCCTCTTTATGGTATGGGCTGCCAAATCGATAGCATTTTCCTTGATTTTTCCAGCAATCCTCCGACATGTGGCTCGTCTTATTGCAATTCTTACATCGACCTTCGTGATTAAAAGCTAAACGTCTATCATTCTTATTACCCTTCATTTTATTCTTACCACTGTTTGGTCACTTCTCTTTTGTCATAGAATTGAGATCCTTTTTACTAGTAGTTGATTCCTCTAAGAGAGGATAGTCTCGCAGTTGATGCCTCAAGTTGCCACAACGTAGGCATGCACCAATTTTTCGCCAACACTTCTTGGCCACATGACCTGGCTTGTGACAATGAAGATAGATGATCCTAAAAATCTCATTGTTACGTTTCATTTGCTGGTTTGCCTTCTTGCCATGGTTATATCTTCTCTTCCCATTCTTGTTGGTCACCTTTTTAATCTTTCTGGTCGCTTCCAGAGCTCTTTCTAGCAGTTGAGCGGCTTGCTGACATGCTCGAACTAGCTTTTGAGTCGGTCTCATGTCAGCTTGTAGTGGTGTATAGTTAACGTCCATTAAGAGTCCCTTCAAGAATGAGGTTGACATTAGGGTGCGAAAGTAGCATTAAACTAATAGGTGTAAGCATATATACATTAGATCTTAACCACGGTTCTACCCAATCTTCACTTAGGTATGATGGTTGATTTAGACACGTGTCATGGCAGTTTATCCTAGAACACCCTATACCTAAGAGATCTAATGAGGACATCCTAGAACATCCTAAACCTAAGATATCCGATTAAGACATCCTAGGCTCTGATAGCAACTGTCACGTCCCGCCAATTTAGCAGCGGAATAAATTGGGGAGACGTGAGCAAAGTGCATAGTAATGTAAATTGTACCATCGTTAAGCGATTTAGAGCATCTAATGAACAATAACTGGAATAAACTCTTCATTTCATTAAAATTTCACTAAGGCTATTACAACCACTAATTCAGAGCCAACATATAAGGCTCATTGACATCATTACGTTGGAAAAGAAATCTAAGCAATATTTTCTAGACTCCATTGTACTAGGATAACTTTATCATTTGACATCAGGTCGCTCATCACTCTGGTCCTGTCCCATCGGTATGTGTAACGTCATCGTCCGATTTAGCTAAGACACAAAACAAGTAACGAAGGGTGAGCGATAACGCTCAGTAGGACTTAAATCTTAATAGCCAAGCTTGCTTTAAATGATTAATGCTTTAAAGAACATTGTAACTAATGGTAGAGCGAGTCATGTTAAGATGAGAAAGTAATAGCACAAGTAACATAGTTCAAATAACACGTGAATCAATTATAGCACAATGAATATGATCATGTCACGATAGAAAGTGATATCCAAAATGATAGCAAGTAATGTCATTGTCAAGCAATAGCAAGTAACATGTATAGCAAAGTGAGAGATAGTAGTTGGCCAGATATAGAGTAAATTGCACTTTGATTAACTTTCGTCAATCGAAATAGTAATTGCACTTTGGTTATCCGTAGATAGCCGAGAGAGAGTATAGCACTTTGTTTGTCAATAGACAATGAGAGAAAATAGCACTTTATTTTGATTGTCTTAGAATAATCTTGATAGTATGGCACTTGGATGTAATGACGACATCCTGATCATTGAACTCCCGCGGGCAAATGGCACTTTTCGGGCGCACCTCCCAGGACAAGATTGGGCCAATATTGCCTGGCATTGGTTATGTTTATTATCTTAAACAATCAATAGATGGCAAAATAGAGTAACAAGAATAGATGAGAGTAATTGAAGAAATAGACGAGAGTGTATAGCGAACTTAAATGGATGAGCGAATAGAGGATAGATGAAAACTAAAGGTCAATGTGCATAACACAACGTTAAACAGACGATAGTAAAAGTTGCACAACACACGTGATTGGTGCTGGCAGTCGGATAGAATTCACTAACCAACCATTGGCCATGGTACGCACATAGTCCAGAGGCTCGGCATGATCTCATGATAAGAGAGAGAGAGCATTCTAAGGCCGTTTGGATCTTACTGATCCCTAAAGGGTATCATAGGTATTGAGGGTTCAACCAGCTCGTCGACCATGTGGGAATCCATGGACAGAGGAGACTTACGGAGGTCTTGAACAAGGATTCACTAGTCTGGCAGAAGGAATATCTGACGGAGAGTTTGTTCACGTCAAGAGAAAGGGTGTATATAGAAACAAAGTGCTCGATCTTCCAGAGGAGTTCTAGAATAGTGGAGCATCGGTAACGGTATTCCAAAACATCACAAGAAATGAAGACAAGTCCATTTAAAATAGGGTAATGTAATATACATTATTGAAGTAAATTACCAGATATATTATGGGATTATTTTTTCATGTCAAGTCAAGTCATAATGGATGGTTACAAGTATGTGCGTGTGATAAAGGAAAATCATAGATATGAAGAAATCATTTGTATGTCTTTTAATTAATCAACACATATTCATATTATAGTATCATCTTTTACTGCGTTTAAGACTATTAACAGTAAGTATGATCAATGTGGAAAGACAAGAAACACCAAATTTTAGGGTTTATATACAAAAGTCTAGAAGGTGACGTACCCCTGTAAGGAACGCGACAAGGTACATCCAGAACGCGACGGGGCCTATCAAAGATCGCGACAGGGCCATCTGGAACAGCAGGCAGAACGCGATAGTGTATGCTAAGGAACACGACAGGTCGGTCAGGAAGATAGCTAGAACGCGACGCCAAAGCCTGTCGCGTTCAGAACGTGACAGGTTACTGGTTGCGATCAGCCCCTAAGAACGCGGCCTATCGAGTCGTCGCGTTTTCAGGTCCTGCGCCTGAGCCCGATCAGGAAAAGGGTTTGCCTTGGATTGCGGTCCAGGCTTTCTATATTTTGATACAGGGTCATTCAAAAATAAAAATCTCGGTGTATAGATGATGAAAAATTTTTAAACCAGTTTTAAATGAAACTACACTTGCGATGGTATGAGTAGTAATGATGAATTAGAAACTTATCATGATCTGGATAGGGTTTATTCAGGTTCTTTCACTAAGTACATTGAACATGATCCAGTGATGGAAAAAGAATTAATTCGAGCAAGATACTCCATAGAAATTGGGGAAAAAGATGGCAAACGATTCCTAATATCATGTAGAATCTACAGTAAAAATTGCATAGCACGAGATCAAGTGTGGAGAAAGATCTAAGGGGATTATAAGGGTTCGGGAGCATGATGATTACAGAAATTCCAACATGAAAATCTCAAGATAGGGTCGATGAAAATTAGAGAAAATAGAGGGCTTTTGTTCCTGATGTCAAGAACATCCTACAGACGAGAGTAATTTAGTTTTGCTTGTGAGAATGCCTACCTTTGGGTCGATTTGGCTTCTAGGGCTTAGAACTCGAAGAACAACTTGTAGGTCTTCAAGGAATCCTTCTCCCCACTATTCCCTTCTCCTTTGGCCTCTCCTCTACGTCCAAGAAGTCTCAGCAACACATTAGGGTCGGACATGAAGAGGTTGGGGTGTATTTAAGCATCTAATAAGTTCAATTCCCATTACAACTCTAACTCGTATTAAAACTCAGAATTCCTTGTTTCCTCCACCTTCCTAGATTTCCTTCTCCTAATTGGGTTATGTTGGGTTCCATTTTCATGGCTTGCTAATTAGGGTAGGGTTAGGAGTCCAATTACACCATATTTTTACTATATTAATGATTTACTTGCTCTTTTCAATTTACAAAACATTAAGATTACGAATTTAGGATATTTTTCTCTTATTCCAAATTTCATAACTCCTATTTTGCCCCAATAACTATCTCATGGTCCATAAGTAGAACCCATAACTTATTATTATTGTTTTTAGCTTATTGTTTTAATTTATGGATATTGCGCCTATTTTAATTTAGGAATTAATGAAATTACAATTTGAAATATTTCTTTTATTATACGACCCAATGACTCTTTTATGAACCATCCATTAAAGCCCATCACTTATTGGATTTTAACTAATGGGAATTTCCCCTTTTAATTAGTGAATAATAGAGTTACAGATTTTATTGTATTTTTTCTTACTTGAATTTATTCATGGGCTATGAGGGGTCCATTGGTCCAAATTCTTATGATGGACTATTAATACATATCGTTTGGAGTCTACCCATAATTTTATTTAAATATTAGAATCAGTTATGTATATGTGTTAATGGGTTTTGCAACTCATTCCTTAATTATGATAATAAGTCACAAAACACCTTAATTTTGACCAATCGGATTTTCCTTTGCACGCATTTCTTCGTGGGCCAATAGGGAATATTATTTAGAGTTGGGCCATGATTTTTATAAAATTTTTTGATTTGGTTTTGAACATATGATAATCGCACGTACGTTTTAGTATTTCAAAAATAGTGAATTTATCATTTCCATTTTATTTCGGAAATTCAATTTATTGATTTTTCCGGGGTGCTACAAATCCAATGTCTATGGAGAGAGTTATGGGCCATTTTGTGAACCTTGTGCGCACTATCCAACTGTCGCTACCGAGTGCATGGTCGCGACAAGTATGTGACCACACGTCTCGTCGCGACAAGGCCATGCATGTAAACACATTTTTATGTGATTTTTCGCCTCTCCTTCCATCCTAGAGCCTATCTAAAGTGCCTTTGAGTTGGATTACGACCCAAACCTCATATCCTCATCCCTAGGGAGCCCCCAAGTCCATCCAAACTCAAGATAGACTCTTCAACTCTCCCACAACTTGGACTCTCTCTCTAACTCAGGATTGGACTCTGTCTCTCTCTCTCTCGAACATATCCTAGGACTCTCTATCGGATAAAGGAAGTCTAACACTATGAGGAGAAGTCTCTGGAGGCTCTGCTCACGAAGTCCCATCGCCCCCAACGTATAGGAGGAGTTGTTCTTCCCATTTCATCCCTTTCTCTCTCCTCTTTCTCTCTCATATCGTCTCCAGGACCAGCAGTGCTTGCACGGCTTGTGGAGATCCAACCAAGCCAGATATTTCAAGGTGTCTTCATCAACGATGTTCCCCACATAGCCCTCTTCAACCTCGAAGTGGAATCACATCGATTGGTGGTCTGCAAAGTTACAACAGATTATTCTTCACTTTCTCTCTCATATCGAGATCTGCACCTGTGAGAATATCGTGCCTTCCACAGTCCAAATGAGGGCATATCTCTTCAAGACGTCTTCATGAAAGTGGTTCCCTACATCCTCCTCTACGAGGTCAAACTAGAATTACATAAAACAGGGAAGTATTAACTCAGTTTTAATTTTTCTACGATTTGTACATGTATACATGCTAGTTAGGGTTCCTCCCTCTCCTCTTCCATGATTTCTCTCCATGCATATTCCCTCCTAGCTTTCCTATACCCAAAAGGGGTTTCCAAAACCACCCGGTACGCATTCACCATGTTCTTCACACGCTCTCTCATATGTGATGGATGCTACACATTTGAATGTCTAATTGGGTTCCCTTTTCATTTTTCATGACTTGGCATGTACTTGGAACAAAGAACAAGCGAGGAAGCTCTTCCTATTTGGCTGGCTAAAAAGGAGGAAGGAGGTCTGCCATTCATCTCCCACACTGCTAAGAGGGTGTCGAGGGACCCGGTCGCGACATCCATATCGTGTCTGATCGGGCGGTCATGACAAGGTTGCCATCGCGTCGCACATCGGCGACATGTTAACATATAAGTGGCCTTCTCTTTCCTTTTTCCAAGTTGATTATCCCATGCTTTGTGAGTATTTCTTTAGGCAATCATCTCGGTGGCGATCACATTCCTTCATTTTATATATATCACATGCTGTTTTGTGTCTTAGAGGGGCGCATAACCCCGTGATTACACCTCTTGGTGATCACGGTGGGACCTCCACTGCCAAACATCATCTGTTCAGCCATTTTTATTTGCCTTTTGTTTGTTTTTGATGTGTTAGAATCATCTAAGTATCGAATTTTCCATTTTATCCCTTATGTTGTTTTCGGGACATGTTGCGACGGATCGGGCCGACGCGACGCAATCGCCGCGACGTAGGCGGACGCGATCTCAGGTACGCCTTGGTTGGTACAGTTTCCCATTCCATGGTGTAGGTTTTGCCTGTTAGTGAGTCTCCATTCTCTGTTTAGTTGTTTTTCATGTTGTACTATGTTTAGGACAGTCTATTAGCCATCTGTTTGTGTGCAGTTTAGGGTTTCTGTAGGCAAAGATTATCGTGACCGACCCGTTGGTCGTGATAAGGTCACAGTGGATCTGGTCGTTGTGACTCCATCAGAGACTCTTAGACTGTTGTTTGTTAGATTAGGATAGAATTTGCATGCACTCCAGTGCAATTAGGTAAATGCATATACTATTTTGTGTAGATAGGACTCTTCCTTGGTAGTGGAGACACTCTCACCCGCGAGCACTCCTGGGCTGACCAGGGCCTGCTATCAAGGGCCTTCGTAAGTCCCCGTTGTTGTATGCATGTTGCGACCACCAGGTTGGTTGTACCTGGTGCCCCCTAGTTCAAGTCGTGTTCATGTGAGCTGCATGTTCCACCCTAGTCGTATCAGAGTACTTGAGTACACACCTATTAGGGTTCCTCTTTGGCAGTGCAATTCAATTAAATCAATCCATTAAAAGGCTAAGTGATGACCCTAAAATTCTAACGCGTATCATGCCAACTTGGGTATTTGTGTGAGAACTCCCTTTCTCATCCCCGTCTTGTGTGATTATAAGTGTTTTTGTACCCCTCATTTGTATTTTAGTGTATTCTTGTAATTCTCCATTATCACTTTGTTATGCCTCCTTTCCGCTTTACCTATCCTCCAACCTCCCCTTCCTATGCGGATCCCTTATCTCATGAATCTTTTCCAAATTCGGCCCAACCCAGGGCAAATCGGGCCGAGCAAAGTATCTTTTCCCACTCTGTTTCGTCACCATCCTCCTCTGATGAGGCCTCTGAATTGGAGCACCTCCTGCTTGAAATGGGACTCGACCAGGCCCGCGAATTGTTGTCCACGTTTGCTCTACGGTCTTCTTCTAGGATGGGCCCAATAGCCGACATTATCCTGCTCATTCTAGATCCCCTCACATTGTCACTCCTGGATTAGGCCATCCTTTTGTTCAGCCCACATCATTACACCCGGCCCATTGTGCTCAATCTGGTCCGGACCTTGACTCTCGACTCTGCTCTCATGCCCAAGCTGGCCCTCGCTATTCACAATCCACCTTGGCTCAGGACTTCCAATCTGAGTTCGAGTCCATGAAGCAAGAGCTTAGTGATCTACGGAGGCAGTTGAATCCCAAACCCTCCTTTGATGATACAATCCACGATATTTGTGGTCTTTGGATCCCTCCACTCTCTCAGCTTCCTGTTTATCGCAAATATAGTGGAGCTGGAGACCCCTACATCTATATGAACGAGTTCCTCTCTGAATCGATGTCCTACCAACATGATTGTCGCTTATTGACTTATCTTTTCAGGCGGTCACCCCATGCCTACCCACTCCATTAACCCCTATACACCTCTGCCTCTATATGGCCAACTCGCCCCACTTTCAAAAGAACAACCACCTCGCCCGCGGCGCCGCACCACACCATCCACTACCCATCCATCATGCCATCTACTTGGCCCAAAGCGAGCACATTATCATCCATTCCCAGAATCACTCTCTGATGTCTTCATTGCCCTGATGTCTATCAATGCATTGCAGCTCCCTCCAGAAAATCCAAATTGGGATGCTACCATGGACCGGTCTGAGTATTGCCTATATCATCGCTATCCAGGGCATATAGTCGCAAATTGTTATGAATTTTGAGATGTGATATATGATCTGGAACAAGGTCAAAAGATTAATTGGTTTGAAATGCACAGGCTCATCCTACACTGCCAATAAAATAGGAGGACATAAAGCCAAGGGCAACAATCCTCTCTGTCACAGGTAGCGGAACAACTGCCCAAGTAGCTTCAAGCAGATCAGCCAATGCGAGGCCAGAGGCATTTCTTCATTTACCCCCCAGGTGAGTCATCCGTTCAGGCCATTACCACCACACCTACCTCTGATGCCACACCGCACCACGATGACAAGCTGTTAGCTCGACGTATTGTGTCGGTGTGCCAACGGTCATCTCCAACAATGCCGCAATCCACTGATCCCTCACCTCCTCCAAACCCTCCATCTTTACCCATTTCCATCCATCTCTATGCCATCACCACCTGTGCTTGAGCAAGCCACCACCACAACACTAATGTTCAAGCAAGCTCCACTCGCCCCCGAGTTGGAGCCAGACCTTCCCACTCCCCAACTTAAAGCAAACTCCCCTACCATCGAGCTGGAGGAAGAAGTCTCTACTCATGAACCAATCCTTGACACTATTCAATCGCCTCCTGCTAAACCAATGCCTTCCACCCTACCTTCCACAATACATCCCACCATCACCACCCAATGGAGTGGGTGTGAACGACCAAGGGCATGCCTCGGATCTACTTCCCATGAACAAGACAGAACGAGTAAGGATAGCATAGTCTCGGTCATGCATTTTGACCCTCACAACTCCATTATCCGCATGTCATTCTATGTCCTTGTCTCGGGCACATTTAGGGAGGATGAGCCTTTGTCCCCTCATGAGATGATTGTCGAGAAGGGTTCCCAAGCATTGATGCCAGTCACTTCCAAAGTGAGGACAGTAGCTATTACACTACTCATCGTAGATGCTACCATGGATGACCTCATCACCCCTCGCTCAGTGGTATTGCAAATGGCTGCACAAAAGAAGGGTTTCTCTACAAATGGTGTCCTATCTCACACTGCCGTCAAGGCCATCATGAAGTCAATGCTTAAAGGTCAGGCATGGCGACCTCTAGTTGAAGCTCTCGACAGTACAACCTCCACATATCTACTAGAGTCTTCACTTAAAGGGCAAGAAATCAAGCTGTCAAGAGCTTCTAAGTCTGCTCCCAAAGCTCTCCATGCTCCGCTTCAACCCAACCAGGGGAAAGTTGCTATGACACCAAGAACACTCATGGTTTTTCTAAGAGTCCTTTGCAATTTGCCTCAGCCTGTCAGTCGGTTGGTCGTGTTGGTGCCACCTCTTATACTCTCAGAAGTCTCTCGTTTTCAACTATCAAGGGAGTTGGTCCTTATGCCAAATTGTCAGCCTAAGATGCCAAATATCAAGTTGCTGGTACCACGCATCAAGTTCCCATGGATCTGCACTATCCACATGTCAAGGGAAATCCTCTCTGCGAGGAAACCAATTCACGGCATTGCTCCGTGGGAGTCTATGAAGGTTCAGCATGCAAATCAAAGGGCAAGTGCACACATGTCAATCAAGACAATTGATGAGAGAGCCATGTGGCTACAGAGAAGAGCAAGGCCATCTACTTCTTGGGCCCGTTATCTGAGGAGACATGCCAAGAAGAAGAAATCACATCCATCTCTGAGAGCAAAGTAGTTGCATCATGCAACGACATCTACCAAGAAGTGAAGGAGGCTGAGGTCAAGATCAAAACTCTACAAGAAACATGATGATCTCAATATCTTAGGATCTTCTGACCTTGATCTTTCAATGCTTTTTATTCTGGTCAATCTTGTCCCAAAAGGAGAAGCTTGATCTCTCGGTCCTGGGCTGGTGCCACATCCTTCTCCTCCTACTCTTCCAGGGTCTTTGGACCCTCACTTACCTCTTCCCCCTGAGCCACCCGACCACCCTCCTAGTTCCTAGGATCTCTTTCCACTACTTCATCTATCCGAGTGACCTGACCTTCTTCCTAGTGCTAAGGATTCCCCTCTTCCTCTCCCCCCTAAGCCACCTGATCACCCTTTAGATTCTCAAGGTTTCTTTCCACATCCACCTGGGTCACTTGACCATCTTCCTAGTGCTCATAATTCTTTTATTCCTCTTCTACCTGAGCTGCTTGATTGTAGACCGGGTCCACATCCTCCAGGGATGTCTAATATTGGTCCCGATTCCCCTCCTTCCACTTCCCCTTCTAATCCTCCAGATCCTCCACCCTCTATTCTACAGTTCCTTCCTCTAACCCCTCCTGATCTCGTGTTTGACCCGATTCCTCCTTCACTACCTACTCAGGGTCCTGACCCTTTCTCTCACTATTTCTGAGGTTTCAGCCCTCTCTAACATTTCTCCCATTCTTTGTAAGTCCTTTTGTTTGAGGGTTATTATCCCTCATCTTCATGTAGAGTCTTGTCTCCCTCTTGTTTGTGTTGAGCTGACTCTAATTCTTGCCACCCCAAATCAACCAAAATCAAAGATCAAAGACTAAATGCAGGTCGTTCTTTCAATAAAGGGGTCACATTGTGCACCAAATAACCGTAAAAATATTTTTTTGAACATAAAAAAAATCAAAGAGAGTCATCTCAGCTCCCAACAAGAGTGGTCGAGTCAGTCTTAGGTTTATTTTGCTTCTACAACACTCTGGCTAGAGATTACTCCATGCCAGGAGTCCGACATTCCTTCCCCTATCGTTAAAGGTTGCTCTAAGCAAGGATCACATCATCACACACTCACATGGAAACCTTAGTTGGTTCCTCTAGTAAACACTGTTTCTACTTAGGCCATACCTAGGAAGTGCAAGAGTTGTTCTCTTCTTTACTCGGTCGAAGTGTAGGGGTAAAAAAAGGGCTATCTGGGAAAGGAGACCAACCTAACCACATCTCAATGACAGGAAATCTCAAATAGGGATGGTCAATCAAGGCTGCGAAAGAAAAGTAAAATAAAAAGAGAAGAAGAACAAATGAAAGAAAATTGAGGAATAGGGGCAAGGCAAAGAGTGGCAGTACAGTTCCGCACGGGATGCCCTTGAACTCGGTCGTACGCATGCCCCAACCAAAAAACAGACAAGAAAAAAATATGAAATGACCGAAAGTCCTTGCACAATAGACTGAATCTTTAAGGGGTGTGTTGTGGAAGGAAGCTAAACATATTTGTCCTTTAAACACTGTACTAGACTTATCCCCAAACTGTATTCTCTTTCTCCATATAAGGCTGGGTCATCTCTCGGGTATGGCTTTTGTAGAAGCACCACTAGCCAAGGACAACCATCTACAGGACGTCACCATCTTTATGCATATTCGACCTTTTCGGTGGTCTTTAACGAAAGGGAAATGCGTGAGGACCCCTGGCCAGTAGTTCGATCTTGCTTTAGTGTTGTAGTAGAAAGGGTGAGTATCTTCCATCTCACGTGTCTTTTTTAAGAAGGGCTAACGTCGATTTTATGCGTTATTCAAAACTCTAAAAAAATTAGATATTTTAAAAAAATCTAAAAAAATAGATATATCAAAAAATCCTAAAAAACTAGATATTGCCAAAAATACAAAAAAATCAGATATTGCAAAATAAAAAAAATTCAATAATTTCAAAACTCCAAAAAAAATCAGATGTTAACTAAAATAATAAACATGAACAGATCTGATCAACACTCACAGTGTGGAAGTACTTTGGCTCTCCAGCATTGTTCACTCAAATCTCCACATTTCTTCATTGCTTTTGTTTGAGTCTTCCTCACTTCATCTTTATGATCTGTCTCTACTCCTCAGTCCAACCCATCATTTGAATTTCAAGCTTATTATCCCACCAAGTCTATCTCAAGTCCCACACTTATTTTCCCTTATCTCAATGACTCTGTGGGAGGACTCTCTATGTATGAACCTGGCGGTTCTTGTGTTGGTTTGAGTGTGTTTTGGAATTTCCTAATGATAACAAGGAACATCACTCATACTTTGATTTTGATGATGACATATTGTGATTTTGATGATGATATTTGAACACGTTATACATTCTATACATATCACAATAATGCTTAAACAACATGTTCTTGATGTTTAATATCTCATACTTTAATGATAATATCTTGTACTAATGATTATGTGTTAAATTTGCAGGTGTATACAGATTTTGTCATGGTAGTGTCGACACACCATTGATGGTGTCGACACTGGATCAGAGTCCTGGAGGTTTTTCATGAAGATAGGGTCAAGTGTGTCGACACAGCCCCTGGTAGTGTCGACACTAGTCCTAGTCTCCAGAAGACCCAGTTGCCTGACTGGGACAGTGTGTCGACAAAGCCAGTGGCAGTGTCGACAATAGTCTCAGCTCCTAGAAGTCCAGTTTTGCGCAAATGGACAGTGTGTCGACACACTCCCTGGTGGTGTCGACACACTTCGGCTGAAACTCAAAATTGTGAATTCATCTGGACACGTGGCAGCTTGGGGTTCAAGGGGATCTGCCTAGGTTTTTGTGCCCATGCACCCTAAGGCTCTTTATCGACATATGGGTCTATAAATATCCATCTCTTTGTACTCCAAAGTATCCCATGCAGACAAGAGCCAAGAGCTTTCTGGAAGAAGGAAGAAGAGCGGGAAAGAGGCATCTGCATCCAGAGGAGCAGAGCAGCGCCGCCAAGGGAAGAAGAAGGAGAAGAAGAGAAGGAGCTCGAGATTGCAGCAGTGCTGATCTAGAAGGAGATCCAGCCGAGTCTGTATTTGGTCAGAGTGTTTAATTTCTCTGGGGAATCTGTGTATGTGTTCTACACAGATCTCCCAATTCTATTTGTCTTTACCAATTCTATTGTATTGAGATAGATCGTGCTAGAGGATCTATTCTCTAAGTGTGCTTGTTCTAGCAGAACTTGGATCTATTGTGATCCAGAGGTTTGAGTACTTTGTACTCTATTTTGGAGCCCCAGTGCTCTGGGTTGGAGCCGTTGTGCTCTGGTGCTTGAGCTGTGGTGCTCAAGGGCTTGTGAATTTGCTGAATTCACAAGTGGTCTTTGGAGTAGGTCGTTATGCCTATCTCCTGGGTTTCTTTGAGTTGTTGAACTCAAAGAGATTAGAGTCGTCATGCTCTAGTTTGTACTGCACTTGTGCTAGTGGTCCTCCGTTGTGGAGGTGGACGTAGGAGACACAAGTTGTGTTCTCCGAACCACCTTAAAATCTCCAGTGCACTGTGGTTTGATGTGTGGTTTGCTGTTCTTATTCACTATACTCACACACCACACTTGGATCTGATCGAATTGTGTGTTTTACTTATTTTAATTCCGTTGCTACACATACAATTTCTAGTTCATTTACCAAAGTCACCTATCTGATCCCCAACAATTGGTATCCGAGCAGGTCAGAGTCAATTCTATACTCTGAGGTGCTTTGGTGAATTTTCTGTATCTCAGATTTTGATTACTTGCTCAAGTTGCTGTGTGTTTTGGTTTGGTTGTCTTTATCATGGACTCTAGAGGTTTTGTTGCTGAAGGACATTCAATCAATAGGCCTCCATTTTTTGATGGTACTGGCTATCCTTACTGGAAGAATAGGATGATGGTTTTTCTTAGAGCACAGAACTATGAAGTATGGAGAATTATTGAAAAAGGATGAAATGAAGTCACTGAAGATGAAGATCAATGGACCAGGGAGCAGATCAGAAGGGTCACCCTGAACTAGAGCGCCATGAACATGCTGCAATGTGCCATCCATCCGAAGGAGTATTCCAGAATCTCTATGTGTAAGTCTGCCAAGGAGATGTGGGATAAATTAGAATTGCTTTATGAGGGCACATCTCAGGTTAGGGAGACTAAGGCTAACATGTTAGTTTTTTATTATGAATTATTTATCATGAAATCTAATGAAACTATATCTGAGATGTTGCCAGGTTCATGGTTATTATAAATGGACTTCGAGCTTGGGTAAGGTATACTCAAATGATGAATTGGTAAGAAAAATCAGCTCTCATTATCTCCTGTATGGCACACTAAAGCAACTGTCATTGAAGATTCAAAGGATTTATCCAAAATCACATTGGATGAACTATTGGATCATTAATGACATATGAATTAACCTTAAGAGATCAGAAGAACACATGCTAAAAACAAAAACCATTGCTCTCAAAGCTTCATCAAGTAATAAAGGAAAATCTAAAGAAAATTCTGAGTCTGAGAAATCTGAATCTGATCATGATAATCTTGCTTTCATCACTAGACAATTTAAGGCATTTTGAAATCAAACAAGAAGAATTTTGATAATAAGCAAAATGCCATGTCTAGTAAAAGAAACATTTCACTCATGTTGATCATAAGAAAACTGATGAAATTCCTGTGTGTTACAGGTGCAATAAATCTGGACATATGAAGGCTGATTGTTCCAGAAGGTAAGAAGGAAAAGCATAAAACCCACAAGAAGGAGTTTCACAAAAAGAAGAACAAGGCCATGGTTGCTACATGGTCAGATGATGAAGCTCAGACTGCAATGAAGAATCCTTAAGTTCAGAAGGGAATGAAATCTGCTTCATGGCTGGAAGCAGTGAAGAACAGGTATATATATCCTTTGAACTATTTACCATTGAAGATGGCAAGAAGCATATGGTAATTTAGTTGAAAATCTTTCTGATGTTAGAAAAGAAAATAAATATTTGAAAAGAAAAATTGAAAGCATTCTTCATGATACTCATCATCTGAAAAGATCTTAATTGGAAGCTCAAGTTTCAGATCAAATCAAAGAAAATGATGAACTGTTGATTTTTGTTCATAATCTCAAATTGAAAATTCAAAAATTGAACAAAGAACTTATCAATTCTGTTAAGAAATTTGAAGAAAAAGAAAAGGAAAACCATGAAAACTTGAATCAAATTGAAAAACCCAATCTTTGCATCGAAGAAAAAGAAGACATCATCAAGAACTTCACTCAAGGTAAAGACAATTTGAATGCTCTACTTGGAGTTAAGATGAATTCAAATAAGCATGGCTTAGGTTTTGAACCACAAATTCAAAGAAACTGAATCATCTCCAAAGAAAAAAAATCATCAAAAACTCCTTTAATAAAATTTGTTAAGGCAAGCTCATCTGAAAACAAAGGAAAAATACAAAAACAAAAAGAACCTGAGAGGTCGACACATACCTACCTAGGTCGACCATACCCTACATAGGTAGACACATACTATGCCAGGTCGACCTATCCCAGTCAGAGGTCGACCTACCCTTCTTATAAAAATCACAAAAATTTCAAACCAATCAATAATTATCTTTATCATGGAAATAGGAATGTTTTCTCCTTTTACAATTCAAGATGGAATAAGCCTTGGAACCAAAGGTACAATGGTAACCAATGGTTCAATCCTTATTTCTATCATTCATCTTTTCCTGCATATCAACAGCAATACATGCCAAGTTTTTCACAGTGGAACAAATCAACTAAGAGGCATAATGTTCAGAAAATTGAAAACAAAAAGTTGAATCTTCTGTTTCAAAACCACTGTGAAGAAAAATACACAAATTTGGGTTAGAAAGGATTTGTTATCTCTTCTCACTCAGATGTTGGTACCAATCTCATGTGGGTACCAAAAACTTTTCTTGTCTAATTTGTTATGTGCAGGAAAGCCGTGCATCCAATTCCAACAACATCTGGATT
Organism: Colocasia esculenta; assembly: GCA_014218235.1. Taxonomy (NCBI): domain Eukaryota; kingdom Viridiplantae; phylum Streptophyta; class Magnoliopsida; order Alismatales; family Araceae; genus Colocasia; species Colocasia esculenta. The sequence continues at coordinate 72,723,252 of CM024756.1, forward strand.
CTTGACAGTGGATGCTCACGGCACATGACAGGAGACAGAAATAAATTTTCATGCTTGATTGAAAAGGAAGGTGGATCAGTCATCTTTGGAGGTAAGAAAAAGGAAAAATAATTGGCAAGGAAAATTGGTAAGTCTTGCATTACCTTAAGTGATGATGTTTGTTTAGTTGAGGGTTTGAATTACAACTTGCTTAGCATTAGTCAATTGTGTGACAATGGTCACAAGATTCTTTTTGAACATGATTCATGCAAAATAATTGACTCCTCTTCTGAGCAAATTAAATTGATTGGAAAAGAGAAAATAATGTCTACATGATTGATTTGTGTGATACTTCTTCTTTAAATGTTTGCTTGATTGCAAATAAAAATGGCACACTGCTTGGTTGTGGCACAAAAGGTTGGGTCATGCAAGTTTCACAACCATTAGTAAACTCATAAGAATGAATCTTGTAAAAGGTCTTCCTGAATCTTTCCCAGTCATTGACAATCCTGTTTGTGGGATATGTGCTCAAGGAAAACAAACAAGAAAATCTTTTAAAGTGTTCAATGAAGTACTTACATCTAAACCACTTGAGTTGCTTCATATGGATCTTTTTGGTCCAACCAGAACTCAAAGTCTCAGTGGTAATAGATATGGCTTTGTGATCATTGATGACTTTACAAGATATACTTGGGTCTTATTCCTATCCCATAAAAGTGATGCATGTTCAGAATTCAGGAGATTTTACAATTCTGCCTTAGTGGTTTATCTTTCAAACTGAATTCTATTTTGACAGATCATGGGGGTGAATTTGAAAATAAATCATTTTCTAATCTCTGTACTGAATTGAAAATTCTCCATAAGTTTTCTTCCCCTAGAACTCCAGAACAAAATGGAGTTCTAGAAAGAAAAAATAGAACTCTTGTGGAAATGGCCAGAACTATGCTCATTGAAAGTAAACTGTCTAAATCTTTTTGGGCAGAAGCTGTAAATACAGCCAATTTCATTTTGAATAGAGCATTAGTAAGACCAAAGATCAGAAAAACCCCTTATGAGTTGTTCAAGAATAAAAAGCCAAGTGTGTCATATTTCAAAATTTTTTGTTGCAAATGTTTTGTTCACAATAACAACAAAGAAAATCTTGATAAATTTGATGCAAAAAGTTTTGAATCAATCTTCTTAGGTTATTCTGAAACTTCAAGAGCTTACAGAGTTTATATCTTGAAAAATAAGACTGTGGAAGAATCTCCACATGTCATTTTTGATGAAAATTTGCAAAAGATTGACATTTCTGATTTGTACAGAACTCAAATATGTGATGATGAAGATGAGTTTCTTGAACATCCATCTACAAATCTTGAAGAGCAAGAAGTACCAAATGCACATGAGGTTCTTGAAATGCCAACTTCAAGTAATTCAGGTAATCATGATCCTGAAAATCATGCAAACTCTGAGGTAATTTTTGAACCCAGATTTTTAAGAGATCATCCACTTGAAAGCATTGTTGGTAATTTGCAAGAGGGAATAAGAACCAGATCATCTTTTCATTCTGTCATAGTTGAAGATTCTTTGGCACTACTTTCCCAAATTGAACCCAAAAATGTTGAGGAAGCTTTATCTTGTGAAAATTGGATAAATGCTATGCATGAAGAGCTTCATCAATTTGAACGAAATCAAGTTTGAGATTTAGTACCAAAACCTTCAGATTTAACTTCTGTCATTGGAACTAGATGGATTTTCAGAAATAAATTGAATGAATCTGGTCAAATTGTTAGAAATAAAGCTAGACTTGTTACTCAAGGGTATAACCAAGAACTTGGTATTGATTTTGAAGAATCTTATGCCCCTGTAGCAAGACTTGAAGTTGTTCGAACATTCCTTGCATTTGCTGCTTCTTTGAAATTCAAAGTCTTTCAAATGATGTCAAGAGTGCTTTCTTGAATGGTTACATAAAAGAAAATGTCTTTGTCAAACACCCCCTGGTTTTGAAAATGAAAATTTTCCAATCATGTTTTTAAACTCAATAAGGCTCTATATGGTCTTAAGCAAGCTCCAAGAGCTTGGTATGACCGGTTGAGCTCCTTTCTTGTAAATAAATGTTACATAAGAGGAAAATTGATCAAACTTTGTTTACAAAAACTGAAAAAATCATTTTATTGCTGTTCAGGTTTATGTTGATGATATCATTTTTGGCTCCACAAATAATAATTTGTGCAATGAGTTTGCCCATCTTATGCAATCTGAATTTGAAATGAGTCTAATGGGTGAACTTACATTCTTTTTAGGTCTGCAAGTACATCAAACTGCTGAAGGAATTTTTCTGAGTCAAACAAAATATGTCAAGGAGTTGCTCAAGAGGTTTGACTTCCAAAACATCAAGCCATCCAACACACCAATGGCCACAAGTGTAAACTTGAGAGTGATGCTTCTGGTAAGCCTGTTAATGCTAAACTTTACAGAGGTATGATTGGATCTCTTCTTTATCTAACTACCTCTAGGCCAGATATTCAATTCAGTGTCTGCATGTGCGCCAGATTTCAAGCAAATCCTAAAGACAGTCACATGTCTGCTGTTAAAAGAATTTTCAAATATCTTCTTTCTTCATGTGATTTGGGTCTTTGGTATCCTGCTGGGTGTAAATTAGACTTGATTGCATATAGTGATGCTGATTATGCCCGTGCAAACTTGATAGAAAAAGTACTAGTGGGTTGTGTTTATATCTAGGAGGGTGTCTTATTTCTTGGGCTTCCAAAACACATTATGTAGCTCTTTCAACTGCAGAAGCTGAGTATGTTGCCGCTGGTAGCTGTGGTACCCAAGTCCTTTGGGTCAAACATCAACTTCTAGATCACTACATTAGGTTGCATTCTTATTCACAACACAAATAAAAAAAAATCACTTAGCATTCATTCTGCACAAAACACATTCATTGACATTCGGCATCATTTCCTTCGAGATGAAGTCTCAAAGAATTCTTTTGAACTCCTTCATTGATTCAGAAAAACAATTGCAGATATTTTCACTAAGCCTCTTGCAGAACCTAGATTCACTTCTCTTAGAAGGGAACTTGGTTATGCAAGTTTTCACATGTCTGAAATCTTCATCTCATTCTTTGTGCAAATAAAGACCATTCTCTCTTGCAAATAAATTCCTACTTCTCAGTTGCATTGAAATTCTTGGTATGTCAAATAGTGATTTGAAGAAAGACAAGTTAGGCTTGTCTGGACACTTTCACTATTCGTGAGTATATGTCTCCGCCAAGTATCAAGATTCCTTTATGCAATTGTTGAGGGGGAGTATTTGTAGGGGGTCATTGTCTATTCTCACTCATTTTTTCTTGACAATTGTTGTCTATTCTGACCCCAATCATCAGAATTTTGAGTCATTGTGCTATTTTCTTATGAGAGAATTAAGACATTGAACCTAAACTCATTGTGCATTAGTTTAATTTCAAAGATTCATTATCATTTCAAGGTTAAGCAATCTTAATACTGAATGTTTTTAAAATGATTTGCAAAACACATTATAGGCACATGAGTGGCTTTAATATTTCACATGTGTATGTTTAAGCTTCATTTTACCACATGTTAAAAATAATTTCTCTAAATTGTAGTCATGACTTTTTTGGTCAAAGCAATATATTCCTGCAAAACATCAAAAAAATGATCAATCTGGAAAGATACAACAGAGCAATGCAAATTCTTGAACCACTGAGTAACCGGGTCATTTCACCTAAAAAGTGATTTGTTTCGCGTCAAAAAGTGGAAATAAAGTTTTCAACTCTGTATAAGATAATGAAAGTTAAACCACTGAGTAATCAGGAGATTTTGCATCTAATCAATGTGATCTCTTGCACTGAAAAGTGAGATTTAACTAATTTATTCTTGTATTCTTTCCCAGTTAAAAATGAAAGAAAATCAAATTATCAGGATGGAAAAGCTCAAGACCTTAATAAAGTTCATGTTTACTGAGTTTAGACCTATTATTTTACATTGTGTTAAACTTAAAGCTCCTAACATCCTTGTTAAATATTTCTGCTCACTCATATAGGTCACTTTATTTCACATTTGCATCATTATTTTAACCACATTCAGATCATTATACTTTGCTATACTTTGTGTTGAGTGTGTCTTTGTGATTAAACTTTATTGCACAATACAAAAACACAATAATTTCTCTCATATGTAATATCACTTTGCCTCATTTATTTTGATCATTTCTTACCATTCATTTCCTACATTTCATTTCTTGATCTCTTCCAATCTTTGTTTCTCTCTCTTATCTATCTTTTTGATGTTGTCAAAAAGGGGGAGAAAGTTCCTTAAGGAGGAAAGTAAAAGTTTCTAGAAAAGTCTCTAGAGGGAGAAAGTCTTTATGGGGAGTAAGTTCAAAGGGTGTATATGGTCAAGGGAGTTGTTGCAGTTAAGGAAGTCAGTTATTGGGAGATTGTGCATATGTTTTGTCATCATCAAAAGGGGGAGATTGTTGGGTTGAGTGTGTTTTGGAATTTCCTAAAGTTGTATTTAATGATAACCAATGAACATCACTCATACTTTGATTTTGATGATGACATATTGTGATTTTGATGATGATATGTTGAACATGTTATACATTCTATACATATCACAATAATGCTTAAACAACATGTTCTTGATGTTTAATATCTCATACTTTAATGATAATATCTTGTACTAATGATTTATGTGTTAAATTTGCAGGTGTATACAGATTTTGTCATGGTAGTGTCGACACACCCATTGATGGTGTCGACACTGGGTCAGAGTCCTTGAAGGTTTTTCATGAAGACAGGGTCAAGTGTGTCGACACAGCCCCTGTAGTGTCGACACTAGTCCCACAAAAAGACCTAGTTGCTTGACTGGGACAGTGTGTCGACACAGCCAGTGGCAGTGTCGACACTAGTCTCAGCTCCCAGAAGTCCAGTTTTGCACAAATGGGACAGTGTGTCAACACACTCCTTGTTGGTGTCGACACACTCCGGCTGAAACTCAAAATCGTGATTCATCTGGACACGTGGCGCTTGGGGTTCAAGGGATCTGCCTAGGTTTTTGTGCCCACATACCCTAAGGCTCTTTATGGACATATGGGCTATAAATACCCATCTCTTTGGTACTCCAAAGTATCCCACGCAAGACAAGAGCCAAGAGCTTTCTGGAAGAAGGGAAGAAGAGCGGGAAAGAGGCATCTGCATCCAGAGGAGCAGAGCAGCGCCGCCAAGGGAAGAAGAAAAGAAGAAGAGAAGGAGCTCGAGATTGCAGCAGTGCTGATCCAGAAGGAGATCCAGCCGAGTCTGTATTTGGTCAGAGTGTTTAATTTCTCTGGGAATCTGTGTATGTGTTCTACACAGATCTCCCAATTCTATTTGTCTTTACCATTCTATTGTATTGAGATAGATCGTGCTAGATGATCTATTCTCTAAGTGTGCTTGTTCTAGTAGAACTTGGATCTATTGTGATCTAGAGGTTTGAGTACTTTGTACTCTGTTTTGGAGCCCCAGTGCTCTGGGTTGGAGCCGTTGTGCTCTGGTGCTTGTCCTGTGCTCAAGGGCTTGTGAATTTGCTGAATTCACAAGTGGTCTTTGGAGTAGGTCGTTGTGCTATCTCCTGGGTTTCTTTGAGTTGTTGAACTCAAAGAGGTTAGAGTCGTCGTGCTCTAGTTTGTACTGCACTTGTGCTAGTGGTTCCTCCGTTGTGAGGAGGTGGACGTAGGAGACACAAGTTGTGTTCTCCGAACCACCTTAAAATCTTCAGTGCACTGTGGTTTGATGTGTGGTTTGTTATTCTTATTCACTATACTCACACACCACACTTGTATCTGATCGAATTGTGTGTTTTACTCATTTTAATTCCGCTGCTACACACACAATTTCTTAGTTCATTTACCAAAGTCACCTATCTGATCCCCAACACTTTGATGCTTTGTATTCTATCATTGGTTTGACTGAGTTGTTTATACTTATTTTTGTTAGTCTGTTTGATTATCTTTCATGCTTTTGTTTATATTCTTACTTGTTTATTCAAAAAACAAAAAAAAAAAGCAAAAGCAAACTCAAAAAAATGGCGAGCTCTGCATGTTTCAGGTAAGCAGGTAATATCTCTAACCCACCCATGCATCTTACTATATGATATCTACATTACTATATCATTTTAAGGACTGACTGGTTCTCAATGTATTCTGGGATTTGAGTTCCCTTTCACCAAAAATAGTGATGATCTAGGTGCACATTGTTAATTGTTGGATAGGCCGTTGGGTTAGATGAGTTTGGGAACAATGGATTCAGGCCTGCACTGTGGTTACAGGAGTTTCTTGACCCATTCTTCTTCGGCTTAGCAATATTATCCTTGAGTATTTTATATTTTCTCCTTTATTTGCATATTGATTTGATGATTTCTTTTTATTTTAACTCAACATGCATCATGTAGGACTTTGAGTTTCATGCCTCATGATTTGTCAAAGGTTGCTTCCCTGGTGATGGTCAATCATGGTTAAGTTTCTTGAACAAGAAATCTTATTCCACATACAATTTGAAGGTCTTCTTTTATCTAGTCACTTGGTCCAGTTGGCCAGTACGGCTCTTGTCTGGAACTTTCTCTCTCCATTTATCCAAATCAGCTTAAATATTCTCCTTGATCCATCTTGGTTGCGAACTGCTCCCAGGCCTTGAGTCATTGTGACCCGCCTGGCACGCACATGTCCTCCCAAGTCAAAACCTGTAGGCCATTTGGCTAGGGTACCTATTAATCAAGAGATTGATCATCCTTCTTTTGCTTTCCTTTTCTTGTCATTCCAAACAGGAGCCGGCCATGCTCGCTCTTCCTTGAGATTAGTTTAGAGTCTTCCTGACAATTTCTATCACTTATTGGTTATGATGGGTGTCTCTTTTTCCTTAATGACCATTTTCAGTCCACTATGCTTCATCCTCACTCCATTCCATTTCATTACAATCAGCTCTCCTTCTGCAACGCTCTCCTACAAAGCGGCATCAAGGAGGGGCAATCTATAGACACCCATTTTCGTCCTATAAGTTGGGCACATTTCTTGTTCATATCATTGATGCCCATTCACCCATAATTTCAAGTCTATTTTCAAGCCATGTCCAAGATCCACTTGAAACATCAAAACTGTGCAATCTGCCCTATCCTCCAAACATGCCTTCACTTTGAGAGCTCATATCTTTCTCATTTTTAATCCTAATTGGGCATATGACACCATCTTTTATAGCCCTCGGAGTCTAGAATCCAATGCAACAAATGGTGCATCAATCTGATGTCTGTGGAGAGAGTTATGACCCATTTCGTGAACCATATACTCACTGCCCTACTGTCGCGATCAGGTGCATGGTCGCGATAAGAATGCGACCCACGACCTGTCGCGACAACACCATGCACGTAAACACTTTTTTACATGATTTTTGGCCTCTCCTTCCATACTAGAGCTTATATAAAGTCCCTTTGAGTTGGATTATGACCCAAACCTCCTATCCTCATCCCTAGGGAGCCCCCAAGTCCATCCAAACTCAAGATAGACTCTTCAACTCTCCCACAACTTGGACTCTCTCTCTAATAGGATTGGACTCTCTCTCTCTCTTTTGAACACATCTTAGGACTCTCTATGGGATAGAGGAAGGCTACCACCATGAGGAGAAGTCCCTGGAGGCTCTGCTCACGAAGCCTCATAGCGCACAACGCAGAGGAGGAGTTGTTCTTCTCGTTTCATCCCTTTCTCTCTCCTCTTTCTCTCTCATATCACCTCCAGGACCAGCAGTGCTTGCACAGTTTGTGGAGATCCAACCAAGCCAAATCTATTTGAGGTGTCTTCATCAAAGTTGTTCCCCACAGACCCCTCTTCAAGCTCGAAGTGGAATCACATCAATTTGTGGTCTGTGCACAAAGTTATGGTAGATTATTCTTCACTTTCTCTCTCATATCGAGATTTGCATATGTGGGATTGTTGTGCCTTCCACAGTCCAAACGAGGGCATATCTCTTCAAGACATCTTCATAAAAGTTGTTTCCTATGTCCTCCTCTACGAGATCCAATTAGAATCACATCAAATGGGGCCGTATTAACTCAGTTTTGAATTTTCTACAATTTGTACATGCGTACATGCTAGTTAGGGTTCCTCCCTCTCCTCTTCCATGATTCCTCTCCATGCATATTCCCTCCTACTTTTACTATACCCAAAACGGGTTTCCTAAACCACCCGGTACGCATTCACCATGCTCTCCACACGCTCTCTCATATGTGATGGATGCTACACTTATTTGAATGCCTAATTGGGTCCCCTTTCATTTTTCATGAATTGGCAGATACATGGAACAAAGAACAAGCGAGGAAGCTCTTCCTCTTTGTCCAACTGAAAAGGAGGAAGGAGTTCTGTCATTCATTTCCCGCACTGCTAAGAAGGCATCGAGGGACCTACTCGCGACATCCATATTGCGTCCGATCGAGCGGTCGCGACAAGGTTGCCATCGCGTCGCACATCGACGACGCGTTAACAGGTAAGTGGCCTTCTCTTTCCTTTTTTCAAGTTGATTAGTCCATGATTTAGGAGTATTTCTTTAGGCAATCATCTTGGTGGCGATCACATTCCTTCATTCTATATATATCGCATGTTGTTTTGTGTCTTAGAGGGGCGCATAACCGCGTGATTACATCTGCCAGTATGGTGACTCTCTGAAAAAAATCCTTTGTTTTTTCCATCCTTTTAGTTTATCAATATCTTTCTTAAATGTCTTCCCAAATCTTGTAATAGGCACCTTCTTTTGTTGTTGTTCCGACAATTCACGACCATCCAAATTTTTCGGAGCATTCCCAGCTTCGACTCTACAATCAAATCTATCCTTATATGTGCTTTTCCTCCATCTATGATGTACTGGAAAAAAACGACGGTGCCTGAGATAACAAAATTTCTAACAAATTTTAATTCTTCTTGAATGTGTACTGTAGTTACATGTTGGACATGTATATGTTCTTTTTGTGCTTCACCCTGATAGATTAGCATATGCAGGGAAGTCATTGAGCGTCCAAAGGAGTGCAGCTCGCATGGTGAAGTTCTATTTCTTTGCCGCACATATGTTTGCACACCATTATACCATAAATATTTCAACTCACTTATCAATGGTTGTAAGTACACATCAATGTCATTTTCGAGCTCTTTAGGACCAGGAATGAGTAAGGACATCATGGTATATGTTTGCTTCATACACATCCTTGGAGGTAAGTTGTAGACAACTATAACCATAGGCCATGTACTATACCTGTTACTCATGTTTTCAAATGGATTAAACCCATCACTTGCCAAACTGAGTCTCACATTGCGGGCTTCAACAACAAAGGCTGGATAGACAATATCAAAATGTGTTCATGCTTCAGAATCAGTAGGATGCCACATCTCCACATTTTCTTGCAAAGTCTGACCATCTTTATGTCATGTCATCCACTTAGCTACCATAGAAGACATAAACATTCTTTGCAATCTATCTTTCAGAGGAAAATAACGCAAGACTTTATTAGGTACTTGCTTGCGTGTAGAAGATTCATTTGTATGATTGATTGTTTCTTTATTTATTGATGTATGACATTGTGGACACTCATCTTTATCTCCATTTTCCTTCCAAAACAATACACAATCATTCTCCCATGCATCTATCTTTGCATGGCTTAACCCCAAATCTATAACTGCCTTCTTAGCTTCATACCATGATTCAGGGACATAGGATCCTTCTGGTAATATTTCACGCAAAAGATCAAGGAACATACCCATACAATTGCTTGTCACCTGATTCATTGTCTTAATGTGTAACCATTTTAAAAGAAATGTCAATCTACCCATTTTCTGGCAACCGAGATACAAAGGCATTTCCGCATCATCTAATAGTTTATAAAATTCATTCGCCTTTGCATTTAGTTCATCTTCATCACAACGAATAGCCATCTGAGCATCTTGTAGCTTATGTAACATCTGAACTATATTATCAACAGTCATCTGCTGTTCTTTCTCATTGGTCTCCTCTGAGGATACGTCACCAATGAGTTCTTCTCCATGGCACACCCAATTTTTATAATGAAGCCATACCCTCACATGTTAAATGAGTTTTCACTTCATACCAAGTGAACTTCAATCCATTGCGACACTTTTTACAGAGACATAAAATCAACTGCCTATTATCTCCATGCCTAAAACTCCTATCTTAGTGAAAAGCAAAGTCCAATAGTTCTTCGACTGCTTTCTCATATCTAGAATCTAAACAATCGTAACTTTCATCCAACTCTTATCGACTCGAGCCATTTCAAAATAATCTAGAATTAAGAAGTGAAAGAAAAAATATAAGATATGAATTAAGTCGTATCATATCTACAAACCTAATTATACAATGACATAATTAGGTATGAACGTATAATTCAAAGAAAATTTTAACAACATCTCCCCTGTGCTAGGAGGAAATCCACATTTTCACACTGTCTATATTCACACATTCCTGCAAAGAAAATGAAGTACCTACATGAAATCATGCCCATCTGTGGATATTTGATCATATGATGTTCTTTATATATGTGTTTTGAGATTTTTCTTAAAATTTTGACAACATCTCCCCACACTTCCCCAATATATCACTATTATTTACTAATTTTAACTATGCTCAGAAATCACATGCATAAATACAAATGATAAGAAGAACAGTTAAAATTAGCAGGTATACTGGAGAATAGTGAGGAGATACTACCAAAATTTAAGACAACCTCAAAACACATATAATAAAAAATCAGATGATCAAATATCCATGGACTGTCCAATTTGAACAATTCAAGACTGTAAGCTCGATATATGGCATTACTATCAAAAGACATCAACAACAAATATCGTAACAAAAGTCTTGAATGGGCAAAAAAAGGGCCCACTCATTCTCACATCCATATGTTTCATCCAGTGCTTGCATCCTACGTTAAAATACATTCACATCTTGTAAAAAATATATTCACGTATCCACGCATAATATAAAAGTTGAACAACCACTCAAGCTCACTAGATTAACGAAAGATGAGCCACCACCCAGGCTCGCTGGATCTTACCTGAACAAAGAGACTCAAAAGATGAAAGCAACCAGATCGATCTCTGTATGTGTACGAAACAAAACCTGTCATCATATTTTACAAAAAAAGTATATTAATAAAAAAAAGGTAAATCAAGACAATTTATTCAATACATTACACAGTACGACATGAATATAAAAAATTACAGGAATATCAACTAACATCACCAACATTTAGGAACAGTGTGGACAACATTCTATTTCTCACCTTATATTAGAGCCTATTTTACAAAGTTATTCATAATTCATTTTGGATATTGCTTGTTTTCTGGTGTCTTCTCTTTTCTCTGCCTTGAGGTTTTTTGTTGGGAAGTCCAATTAATTTCTATACTTTAATTCCTCACTAGTCTCTACCGTATCTTAATGAGGTAATGTAGGCCCTCGAATTTTGTTCTTTATTTAGACTATGTCTTATAGTGGTTAGATGCTTAGTGCACATAGCTATATGTATATATATATATTATATATATATATATATATATATATATATATATATATATATATATGTATTTATTTCTGTACATATTGTATTTGAATAGTGTTGTACATATGTATACATGTGTTTAATTATGTACATGTTGTTTCATTAATTGTACATATGGTGTTTAAATTATGCACTACATTGCATGTATATATGTATAGAGTGTTTGTATATTGGAACACTTCTGTGTTCTGGCCTCCAATTAACGTCAACATGAGTGGACGTTTATAAGGGAGTCGACGTCCAGATCGATGGACACCAATTCCTAGTAAACGGCAACAATGTGGCCATTTATCTCCCAGAAATTGTGCGGTTTCACATCTAGAAACAGTTGCGTTTCCTTCGGTTCTGGTTTTAGAAACCTACCTCCAACGGTAGGAAATCCTATCTAATGCATACCCAACCCCCCTGGCTCTATAAAAACACCCTTTTTGGCCGAATTAGGTTCCTTTGGCTCTTTGAGAAACCCTAGAACTTTCTGTGCGAAAGCTGAACTTTGGAGGCTTTGATCTAGCGTTTATGTGCGTCTTCCGGCGATCTACAATGACTGGAAGATGCTTTGGACGTTTGTGAAGCTTTCTGACTCTGGTGTGCGACCAGCATCAACACATTAACCGGTTCGGGAGGAGATTTGGGTACCCTCTTGGCTAGGCCGAGGAGGGCATCTTCAGCAATTTAATCTGATTTGATAATTTTTCTAAGGCAAGTAACCTATGAATCTCATCCCTACCCATATCTAGTAGGTCCCAGGAATTTAGTGGAATTTTTCTCGTGTCCTGGAACCCCCCTATTCTCTTGTATTTATGCACCATGTCTGTGTTTCTGCAGACAGGAGATTAACGGCCACATGTGTGCCATCAAGATCTTGAGTTGGTGGCAACCTATTGTGTCGTTAACCCTGTTGGTGGCAACCCTTGTGCCGCCAAGTTCATCAAGTTTTACATAATGTATGTTTTGATCTCTGTGATGTATTTTCCAGATTTCTTGGTATATGTGTACACTGTAAAATCATGTTTAGTTAGGAACAATCAGTAGATCATGTTAGAATAATGTGTCGAATTTCTGTAATTTGTTTTATTTTTAAATTTCTGTAATGGATAATGAGCATGAGTTGATTTGATAATTCCTGATTAGTTAGATCCATTAATGTTAGGGCTTCATAAATTTTCTATGATGATATGATGACTAGTCTCAGATTTCTGGACTGTTAGAACCGACCATGTTGATATGTACCATGTTTAGTGAAATTCTTAATGGATATATCTGAAAACTAGTTTAAATTGTAAATTTTGGTTTACTATTCCGAAAAATGTGAAACTTTGAGAATGTGATATACGTTCTGTGTACAACCTATGATAAAAATTTCATACTAAATAGACAATAGAAAGTACTGTAACCAGTTTAAGTTGTGCTAATATCCATGTTAATTTTGTTAATTCTAATTGTATAAAATTCATTGATTAGAAGCATGATTAGGGATTTGCTATGATCATTTTTCAATGTGAACAGTAAGATTGAATTCAGTAAACTGAATCATTTGTGTGAGTTTAAGTGCATGAGCATGAAATGATTAGTGTATGTGAACAATGTAAGTAAATGTAATAAAGTATTTAATGTGTAATTGTGTCGTTAGTGACACTGCTACCATAAATGGCTGTGGAACCATACTCTAGTAAAGTCCCTACGGGAAGGTTCAATGTGTCTGATATCCTATGGGCATTATGATGAAATCCTAGAGGTAGACAAGTACCACTAGTTAGGGTGGAGAGTGCTTCTCCCGGTTCTGCGCAGTTAACCAAGATCTATCACTGTGTTGCCTAGGTGATGGATATGTGTAAGTGTATGTGTGTCCTTCTAGTGGTGGTTTGGACTATGTGTCACAGCAACTAAGTGTAAATATGTGAATGTGAATATGTGAATTGTGCAATGTGAAAAAGGAGCATGTGAAATTGTTAAGTAAATGAGTTAGCATGTGAATAGTGTAAACCATTGTGAATGTGTTTATTCATGTCAAACAGCAAGTAAATGTGCATATAAGTGTGATAAATGCATGAGAAAATGATTAGATATCATGCTAGGTGCATTATTATCTTGTATATAGTACAGGATTAAATTTGTACATAATAGTGAAATGTATGGAATTAGATTGTACCCTTAAATCATGTTACATGTTATGTAGGAAGCATGCGTAGGATGATTATATATATTGTTTAATGTTATAAGCATGGACCATGTGTTTCTAGTGCTATGAGATTTCATGTATAGTAGTTTAAATTGTATGAAGCATGCAACATGTGTTTATTTTATTGTTAAAGGATAGCATGTACATGTGATATGTGTAAGGGCATCATTCTTAGATTGCTTGCTGGGTCTATTTAGACTCATACTTTCCTCGTCGTACAGGTGAGACAGGTGTCCCCGTGCTTGACGAGTATGTTGTGAGGAGCGACTCCGAGCGCGAGGAGTAGCTTCACTTGTGGAATCTACTACGTTGTTATTTCTTTTTCATAGTATGTAATCAGTGGAATTATATAATTCATGTGGAAAATGTATTTTATTTGAAGTTGTAATAATGTGGACTTTAGTATTTCTCTTATTTCTATTTAGACTGTGGATATGATGATGATGAGGAATACGAATATATATTTTATTTCTGTTGTACTCTTTGCTATTCATGTGCATATCACCTATCGTTTAGTGTTGGGTCAATGTCCACTATGATGGCACTCTTTGTATCGATGTGTGATTGGTATAATCGTATCGGTACGAAGAGGGTCATTACAGAGATTGGTATCAGAGAGACCTAGGTTGAGATTGTACATGAATACACCATCATCTTCATAGTTTGCTATCTTTATAGAATTGTCCACATATGTGGAAAATATTTAATAATGAATGAAAGATTGCTAAGAAAATGGTCAGGGCTAATCACTTAGTTTTTGACTAGATTAATTTATTTTATAGGCTATGGCTTCTCGTGGTAGGCATGGTGCTCATGCTCGAGATGACGAGTAGAGGCGTGAGGATAGGGGTGAGCAGGAGGCCCCAACACCACAGGGTCCTACAGTTCTTCCTCCACCGCCGCCTGTGGATTATGGTGTGTTCATGCAAGGCCTAGTGTAGGCTATGCAGACTCAGGCACACACTCAGGCTGCACTTCAGGCTCAGCTGGAGGCTCAAGTTAGAATCGTTAGATAGAAGTAGCCTATTTTTATTAAATGTATGATTGCTATTATGTTTCTTATGTTGTTTGCTGTGGCAGGCATAGGCTCCAGCTCCAGTTCCTCAGGAGCAAGGCCATTGTGATCCTTCCATCATGGAGTGATTCAAGAGGATGGCTCCACCCTCTTTTAAGGGGGAAAGTCAGCCATTGCTGGCAGAGAGCTGGATGAGGGAGATTGAAAAGATATTCCGGGCTATTAAGTGTGCTGAGGAGGATAAGGTCAGCTTGGCCACCTACATGCTATAGGAGAGAGCCGATGTGTGGTGGGCCTCTTTGCTTCGCACCAGATTTGAGGACAGTGCTGTAGAGGTGGCTTGGGATGAGTTTGTGAGGTTCTTTCGAGCCAAGTTCATTCCCGAGCATATTTGAGACAAGATGGAGCAAGAGTTCCTTACTCTTACTCAGGGCTCCATGACGGTGCTTGAGTATGAGGCCAGGTTTGCAGAATTATCTAAGTATGCACCTCATATAGTTGTTGATGAGCGCAAGAAGGCGATGAAGTTTGTGATGGGCCTTAAACCATCACTACGATCGAGGCTTGTGGCATTTGACCATCGTTCAATGGATGAGGCTCTTAGTGCTGCGTGCAAGTAGGAGAGAGAGATGGAGCAATATTTGGAAGAGAAGAAGGCATCGCAGAAGAGGTCCGCACCACCGTTCCAGCGGAAGGATAGGAAGAAGGCGGCGTATCAGTCACCGCTGCGACCAGTAGCGGCGTCCAGTGAGTAGGCAGTTACTCCGCGGTCCCTAGGCATCAGACCCAGTGGCAAGAAGGAGTGTCCTCGCTGTGGAAGGGCACACAGTGGTACTGAGTGCTGGAAGTTAGCGGGGAAATGCTTAAAGTGCGGTAGCAGCGAGCATCAGATCAGGGATTGCCCCAGATTGTAGTAGGGCGTTTAGCGTGGAGCGCCAGCCCCAGCAGTGGCAGCAGCAGCAATGCCAGTGACCGGAAGACTAGGAAGGCCTCAAGCCCAAGCTCAAGTGTTTGTGTTGGTGCGAGAGGACGCAGAGCAGGCAGAAAACATCACGGAAGGTACGGGTCTTTTCATGGGTGTGCACGCTCGGGTTTTTTTTTATATGGGTGCCACTCTCTCGTTCATTTCCGAGCGGTTTGCTAGGTAGTTAGCTCTAGAGTCAGGTATGGAGGCTGAGGAGTTAGAGGTCTCTTTGTCTGTGCACACACCAGCAGGAACGATATCGACTAGGAAGTGTATTCCGTCTTTACCGGTGTGCATTGAGGAGCGAGGCTTAGATGGGTGCTTCTTTTTGCTAAAGATGAAAGACTATGATGCAATTCTAGGTCTGGATTGGCTAGAGGAGCACTATGCTTTAGTAGATTGTCGTGGGAAGAAGATTACTTTCCGTATTCCTTGTGAGGATGAGTTTTCACATCCATTGCCAAGGAACTTTGTGGAAAGGTTCGTTATCTCCGCCATGAAGGCGATGAGGATAGTGAACAAGGGATGCGATGCTTTTCTTGTCAGTGTGGTATTAATACCAAAGGCTGATCAGTCACCTACCCTTGAGGAGATTGATATAGTGCAGGAGTTTACAGATGTATTTTTGATGATTTGTCTAGTTTGCCACCGGTTAGAGAGAGATTTTACTATAGAGTTTCTTCCAGGCACCTCTCATATCTCGAAGGCTCCATATCAGATGGCACCTGCGGAATTGGCAGAGCTGAGGAAGCAGTTGCAAGATTTGTTGGACAAGGGGTTTATTCACCCTAGTGTATCCCCATGGGGCGCACCTGTATTATTTGTGAAGAAGAAGGATGGATCACTCAGGTTGTGCATCGATTATAGAAAGCTCAACCAGGTGACTGTGAAGAACAGGTATCCCTTACTGCAGATTGATGATCTATTTGACTAGCTGCAGAATGCATCGGTATTTTCTAAGATTGATATGCGTCCAGCTCTCATCAGTTGAGGATTAGGAGTGAAGATGTGTAAGGTCTCGGGTCTTTAATGGATCCTTATTGGGTCTGTAGAGGTCCTGTGTAGTCGACGGCCAGGGCTTGCCATTGAGTCTGAGTCAGCGTCCAGCGATGTGGACGTCTGAGCTTGAACTCAGCGACAAGCTATGTGGACGTTAATCTGTAGGCGGTTTAGTTGGCGGCCATTGATGTTGACGTCGACTAACCAGTCCTGTTGAAATAGGGCAGCCCGAGAGCAGAGCTTCTTCTTCTTCTTTTCTCTCCTTCCTTCCTCCTTAGCCTTTCTTGATTCCTGTAGCTTCTGTTGGGTGATTTGAGTTCGTGGGAAGCTCCTGAATCGTGTGGCGTCGCTAGTTCGGGCGGAATCGCAAGGTTTTGGCGTGATTCGCGCGGAGTCTTCGGGGAGATCCGGCGCGATGGTGGCTGTTTGGGGATTCTTAAGGCGTTCTGAGGTAGGGACTTAACCCCTATAACCTTCCCCAGCAACCAGCATGTCCAATAACTTAATTGATGTGCAAATCATGGTTTAGGGTTTGGGTTATATCATGCCGGAATTGAGGGTGGTTGGATAATCTAGGTGTTAGATTGTCTAATTATGTTATTCTGGTAGTGTAGATTGATGAGAGGAAGTGTTTCCCTCCATCAGTCAGGTTTGGATTTGTGTTTCTGCCTTTTGGGACTGATTCGGGTCAGTTCTGGGTATGGGGAGCTGAAGATATCAACGTCCACATCTGTTGACGTTGAGATCTTCAGGGGTGAATTAAACGACAAGGTCGACTGCCATTTAGTCATTGTTGGCGGCATAGGGTTGCCGTTTACCCTTTATTGGCGGCAATCGATCAGGCCGTTTATATCCTGTCTTCCAGCAGACTTAAGTTGTGTGATTAGAGGCGATTGACATGTGATGTCCGCCCTAATAACACATATGGGCCAGGCTTAGAGTGTGACTCCGCCTGTGCATAGTAGTAGTTGTTTGTGGCACGAAGTGTTTACTACTGTACGGGTTTTCAGACGTTGAGTGTGTTCCGTCTGTTGTATGCGTGTTGCATTACCGTGTACCCGTTTCTGTTGTGTTACCTAGGCGTGGGTGCGACTCCGTCTAGATGACTAGCGTGTGGTTGTCCTCCGCTAGTGAGCTGGGACATCGAGTGCGACTCTGTCCTGTGCGTACTCCTTTTGGTGGTTTTGAGCCGGTCTCCGTGGAGCCCCTTCTCTACCGCTAGGGTCAAGCGTAGGGGAAAAACCGGTCGTGGACCAGACGCGAGAGAGAGCGTCTGTAGTGTGCACACGTGGCTGGGGTTGAGAGCCTCTGTGGTGACGGGACGCCGAGCCACAGACCCTAGCTGAGTCCTACTTGCTGTGTGTGTGAGTGTGTGTTACTGAGCCGTGTGGTTTACAGTTTTGTGTGGTGCGACGTGTACTTACTTTCTGTTTTTACTTTCCGCACTTTAGACTGTTACCGGTGGGGTTACTTTTCCCTACTGGGTCTCTTTCTTGAGACTCACTCCCTTCCCTTTCAGGTGGGTCTTCGTCGACTCCCGTTCCAGGCGAGTCTAGCCACTCCGGTGTTGGTGCTCCCTAGCTGCAGTGAGTTGTACCTTTTTGTTGTACTTCTGTACTCTGTACTTGTCTCAGACTCTGAGGTTGTATATGATATGTTCATATAGTGGAATTTATTGCTTTGCATGGTGTGTATCTTCTTACATATAGTCTCCTCGGACTCTAAATTCCTACCCTTCCGAGCTTGTCTCGTGGGTTAGCGGGTCAGAATTCGGGTTACTGGTTGTTACTGGTAATGCGGATTCTGGGTCGTTACAAGATGTGTCTAAGACGGCCTTTAGGACTTGTTATGGACATTATGAGTTTTTGGTGCTTCCATTTGGTCAGACCAACGCCCCTGCAGCGTTCATGGATCTCATGAACAGGGTGTTTAGACCTTATTTAGATAGTTTTGTAGTGGTGTTCATGGACGATGTGCTAGTCTACTCTCCCGATGAGGCTACACACTGTGATCATTTGAGGGTTGTTCTGGAGATTCTTTGAGAGCACAAGCTGTATGCAAATTCAACAAGGTGATTTCTTGATGAGCGAGGTTCATTTACTTGGGCATGTTATCTCCGGCGCTGGTGTAGCAGTTGATCCAGCGAAGGTCCAGGCTATATTAGATTGGGAGATCCTAGGACCCCATCGAAGATTCATAGTTTTATTGGTTTAGTGGGCTATATAGGCGATTTATTGAGGGATTTGCATCTATCGCCGCACCTTTGACTAAGCTACTGAGAAAGGGTATGAAGTTTGTATGGTTTGAGGATTGCGAGAGTAGTTTTCAATTGCTGAAGACGAAGCTTACTTCTGCACCTGTGTTGATCTTGCCGAGTGGTGTAGAAGGTTTTGCTATTTACTTGGATGCATCTCGGATTGGTCTTGGTTGTGTGTTGTATGCTTCTCGTCAATTGAAGGAGCATGAGCGTAACTATCCAACTCATGATTTGGAGCTTGCAGCAGTGGTTCATGCACTGAAGATCTGGAGGCACTATCTTTATGGTGTCAGATTTGAGGCGTTCACTCACCACAAGAGTTTGAGGTATCGCTTCTCGCAGAAGGAGTTGAACCTACGGCAGAGGAGATGGATTGAGTTCCTCAAGAACTACGATTTCGATCTTCAATACCATCTAGGGAAGGCGAATGTCATAGCGGATGCTCTTAGTAGAAAGAGGTCCTTGCTTCAGTAGGATTTGAAGATGTTGGAGGATGTTGCATGTGTGATGACTGAGTTAGAGCCATTGTTATGTCAGACTTTTGTGGTTCAGTTGTCCATTCGGTCCACTATCCTAGATGAGGTGATTGAGCAGTAGAAGGCGTCAGACTCCAAGAGTTGGTGGGCACGGCAGGTGTTGCTCGAGATGACGAGGGTGTGATTAGATTTCATCACCGAGTTTGTGTTCCCGATATTGTAGATGTTCGTGAGCATGTTCTAGCAGAAGCTCACAGGTCAAGGTTCTTTATTCATCCAGGTAACACTAAGATGTACCAGGATTTGAAGATATCTTTCTGGTGGTCTGGCATGAAAAAGGATGTGGCTGAGTTCGTATCAAGGTGTTTGGTATGCCAGCAGGTGAAGGCCGAGCATCAGCAACCATCAGGTCTTATGTAGAAGATGGAGATCCCAGTATGGAAGTGGGAGGCTATCACTATAGATTTTGTGACGGGTTTGCCTAGATCGGTGAAGGGCCATGACTCGATTTGGGTGATTGTTGACCGTTTCTCCAAGATGGCTCATTTCTTGCCGATGAAGAAGAAGTAGTCAGGGGAGAGTTTGGCTAGGTTGTATGTTAGTAGCATTGTCAGATTGCATGGCATGCCGAAGTCTATTATTTCAGATCTAGATCTGAGCTTTACTTCTTCGAGTTGTGGAAGGGTCTTTAGGAGGCTTTAGGTTCCGAGTTGAAGCTCAGTTCAGCATTCCATCCCCAGACTGATGGACAGTCTGAAAGGACTATCCAGACTCTCGAGGATATGTTGAGAGCGTGTGTGATGGATTGGAAGGGTGATTGGGAGCATCATTTTCCTCTTGTGGAGTTCGCATAGAACAACTGTTTTCATGCCAGTATTGGTATGGCTCCATTTGAGGCTTTGTATGGGCGGCCTTGTAGATCTCCTTTATGTTGGGAGGAGACTGGGGATAGGCAGTTTGTCACGTCCCGAGAATTACACAGCGGATATTAGTTCGAAGAATTCGAGTCGATAATTCAAGATGTGAACAGTCGGCAAATAAGCCTCTAGCTAGCACGCACTAAATGTATAACAACATACATCATCATTGTGCCCAAATATTGAACTCAACATAAATTGTATTCAAGTGTATTTAAAAAGAAACTAGTACAGGACTAAGACTCAATAAAAAGAAAAAAGTACATTCTATTCCTCACTTCCTACTACATGATCTAACACTCAAAACAAACTAACTATAGATAGACTCATAATTGGAACGCTCTTCACTCGGAGGCAATCCCATCCTCGACTTGCTCTTCCTTTGATCTTCATAGTCACCTAGATTGGGTAAAAGTAGGGAAATGAGCAAACTAGCCCAGTAGGATTTATATCTCAATGTACGGGCAATGATATAAGTGATTAGCAGTTTAGAACTAGGTAAGCACGATGAATGTCATATTATGCATGTACGAATAAAACTCATTAAAAACATGATACAGGAAACAAGTTAGAGAGAGTGATCATGATAGAGCAAAAATATAACGAGCAATATGTTGTCAAGAGTGAGGCATGTAACAAGCACGCAAGATATCATGTAAATTGCAATAAATGCAGGATGGCCATATCACGCAAGCAAGCAAGCACGTACGAGCATGATCAGTAACACTAATCCGGCACGTAGACACTAATGTACACCGAGAAAATCCATCAAGATGTACACTAGGACACGTGTATGTGGTATTGAATCTATCATTCAACAAGCAAGCAAGACTCCCAACGCAGATGCAACGCCAGTAATCATTATACCCCATGGTTAACAGTATATCTATGACTCGCTATCATTGGGGCTAGATTGGAGCCCTTGGACACACGTCGTGCCCTGTCAGCATCTCATGTAATTTTTTAAATGTAGATACCCACAGTCATTAATAATGGCAATGAGAGTTTCAATAAGTAAGCATGTGCAATGTCATGTTCATGATGATAAGTAATTGAACATGATTTCATGATAACAATGGTCAAGAGATAAATTCGGCAGCATAACGGTACGATTTATATTTTAGTTCAATCTTTACATTAATGGCTTTAGTCTAGATTGTAAATCACACTCACGAGATCAAGACGAGAGAGGAAGTGCACGCTATCTCCAGGGAACTTCAATGGTACAAACAACTCGTCGGTCATGTGGGAATCCATGGTCAAAGGAGATTTACGGAGGCCTTGGTGAAAAGGTCGCTAGTCTACCGATTCGGAATGACCGTAGAGAGTTTCCAATTTCCCAAGAAACGGGCTGCCTAGATGTGCAAATGTGTAGTGATGTACGCGTGTCTCAATTCTCAAACCATCGGTTTCAAACCCATGGAAAGCACTTAACCTGATGCCACGAATTGAACAATGCATTAAACTACACATGGGTTTGCAAGATTTTAAGAACAATAATTATCATTTTAAACATGGTAGAATAATGGAGAGATTAGATCGTGAGTTTGCATGAATGGATCATAACATTTAAGGAGCAATTAGAATAGCATTCTCATAATTAAAGCTTTTAAATGGGTTAATCACTTTTAAGTCATTAAAATAACCACCATGCAATGATCAGACCCAAAACATGTGAAATCACACACGAAATATCGTATTAACCAGACCTCGGGTATGGCGGTTAGGTTTGCAAGAAAGTAAGTGGGGGTTTAATGCAAAATCCTGAGATCACGACAGGTACATATAAGGAAAGCGACAGGGCTATCAGGCCCGGGGTTAGGTCGCGACAGACACCAGGTTGCGACGGGTCGGGGCCAGAACGCGACAGGGTTATGTGAAGGACGCGACAGAGCGGTCAGATAAGGCAGCAGGGTCGTGACGGAGCGCTTCGTCGCTTTCAGAACACGACGGTCACTGCTGTCGCGACAGGACCTCAGTACGCGGCCTATCGGGCCAACGCCTTCACAGGGTCTGCGCCTGACGTCGACAGAGAAAGGACATGTTCTTGGATTGCGGTCCAGAACTGCCTATATTGACAGAAGGGGCTTCTAAAGAAAAGAACAATTTGTATAGGGTATGAAAAATAACGAAACCAGTTTTAAACTAATCTAGACATGCAAGGGTGCTTCCAGTAATTGGAATTAGAAAACCATGATGGTTTCGATAGGCTTTAATCAAGTCAAATACAATGTAGAAGACAAGTGAAACTAGAAGACGTAGTTTCAGGCAGCAACCCTCTTACCATGCTTATAACTCCATAACTAATGAGATTTAGACAAAACGTTCAAAACAAAACCTGACGAGGACACCTAGTAGAATAACTTCTATGTTATGAGTTTACTCTAATTCGGTCTTGAATCATGTGCAACATATTAAGAACAGGAAAAGCCCTAACAGTGCGCGACTTTGGCAAAACGCTTATAATTAAAAATCTACTAAATGAATTCGATGAAACTAGTGGGAAATGAAAGTTAACTTGATGCTATAGACAATGGTATAGGATATGTTAAGTTTTGGCCCGAGAAAACCTACCTTTTTGGTTGATGAAGTCTCATTTTTCCAGAAAACCTGTGTTCAGACCACTTGGAGGAGGACTCTTACTGCTCAGTGTATACTACGTGGAATTTGGGCATTCCACTTGGGTTAGAACGTATACTTGACCCTCTTTCCAGGGGTATAATCCTTTCAAGGTTTGGTTTATGTTTGACCTACCTTTGGTCGACTTCAAGATGACTGTCTATGCAGGTCGCAGCAGACACAACGGGGAAGAAGATGAGCTTCTTGCAGTCGTTCCATAGCTCCTCAGCCACCAAGAGCTCCTCCACACGACCCAGCAAGCTCTAAACTTGTCCCTAGGGTTTGGGTGAAGAGTATTAAACAACCAAGGTATTTAGGAGTCCTATTGTACTAGGAAAGAAGGGTTGCAGGATTGGCTTGTGTCTTTCAAAATTTGAAGATCTCTCCCTCCATTAGAGAGTCTTGGCCATCAGCAACCTCCATGGATGGGTAGGCACAAATTTGGGTTGCCAAGAGTGTAAGATCTCTTCCCAATTCAACTCTAATTGGCTCTTTTTAATTTCAGCTAATTTAAGCTACGGATTTCCATGCATTTCCTAGCTTCATTTGATTTTTGGGTCATATGTGGTCCATTGGCCCAATTATGATATGGGTCATTACTATATAATGTTGGAAGTCTCTACAACACTTTTATTTAATTTATGGTTGCGTCGTATTTCCGTGTTAACGGTTTTCCGACTTGTTTCCTAATTTGGATAATCGGTCACACTAACTCTTAAACCTAGTCCAATTGATTTTTATTGACCCAAATTTCTTGATGGGTCATTAGAGGATATTATTTGAAATCCATATATGATTTTTATTTAATTTTCGGACTCATCCAAGTACGTGTGATAATGATTTTTCAACTTATTTATGAATTACGATAATAAGTTGCAAAACACTTTAAACTTGGCTAATCCGATTTTTCTTGGCTCAAATTTCTTTGTGGAACATTTAGGAATAATGTGTGGGGCTGATTTATAATTTTTATGGAATTTTTCGATGTGCTTTAGCACATACGATAATGATACGTATGTTTTAAATACTCCGATATAATGAAAAATATTTATTTCCATTTATTTTGAATTTTTTATGAAATTAAAATTTCCGGGGTGCTACACCCTCCCCCACTTAAGAGAATTTGGTCCCCAAAAGCCTTTAAGGAGGATATCAAGATAGGGTGTTTGTGATAACGAGTGCCAAGTAGTGATAGAGTTGGAAGGTTTGATCTTTTAAAAGTGACCCTCCTATGGCGACAGTTTACATCGGCATCATATTCAATTAGCCAATCGACACCCAAAATGGCATCATAACCCTTCATGTCTAAACAGATAAGGTCGGCAGGGAGATTGTGCCCTCCAATTATAGTTTCTCATTTCGGCAAGTAGTGAGTGAGTTCAGATTCCGAGCCTAGTGGAGAGGCTACAGTGATCTTGGATTTCAAGGGGATAGGTTTGACAGGTAGAGTTGCAGCAAATGTGGTGGAAATAAATGAATAAGCAGCTCCAGTATCAATAAGCACAAATGCAGGTTGAGAGTGTATGGAAATGATACCTTCCACCATACCCCTTCCTCGGGTAGGTCAGCTTCTATGAAAGCATTAAGGCGTCCCTGACGCCGTGGTGCATTCTGAGCTCTACCTGGTTGGTCCTTCATCATTGGACAGTCAGGAATATAGTGGTCATGACCACCACATCTCAAGCATGCCCCGAGCTTCTTCCAGCATTCCTCAGCTCAGTGTCCTGGTTTATCACAGAATTTACAGTTCTCAGCCAACTACCTACCTTCCATTTTGACTCTTTTGTCCACCGCAGCATCTCTTCCGACATTCGGCCTCTTGTTGTTGTTGTTGACGTTGTTGTTACGAAAGGTTGGAGCAATATTAGGTGCTCCCTTCTTGACGAAGACCGGCTTGTTGTTGTCCTTGCCCCTCATGCCCTCTACTTTGGCCATGGTGTCTTCTACTAGCTGAGCTCTTTGGACCATCTCAGTGTAAGTTTGAATGTTGTGTGGTCCGAGCCTTTCAATGAACATGGGCCTGAGCCCATCCATGAACCGATTTGCCTTAAGTCTTTCTGTTCCGACCAAGTGTGGGGCATACACGGCAAGTCGTGTGAACTGAGCCTCATACTCAGCCACAGACATCCCTTTCTATTTTAGTGCAGCAAACTCTGCTGCCTTCTTCTCCTTGACTCTCTCAGAGAAATACTTTCCTCAGAATATCTCCAGGAATCCAGCCACTCCAGTTCAGCTACATTTGGCAGGTGGGCCGAGGTGGCCTTCTACCATGCTCGAGCATCTTTAGTAAATTGGAAAGTGGCCAGTACCACTTTCTCTCTATTAGTGCATTGCATCACCTGGAAAATCCTTTCCATCTCCTCTTGCCAATTCTCTGCCTCGTCCGGATTAGGGGATCCAGAGAAACGAGGAGGGTTTAAACTCCTAAAATTCTGGTGCAGGTACCGGCTCCGTTCCTTGCAGCTCCAGCCTGATTTCCAGCCTGAACTACATTTTGTAATGCCTGGGTCAATCCAGCCATGGTTTCTTGCATAACTTGCCACTGATTACGAGCCATTGCAGTTGAGTGTAAGAGTTATGAGGGTTCCTGAGAAGAGGATGGAAACCAATTAATGTCTCTAGATACATTATAAGAGTCAATGGGTAGGAGTGTTTAATTCTTGCTAACATAATCCCAGTCTCTACCCATTCTCACTAGGTACTATATTTAAGTACCATGACCTAGGTTCCATAGGTATCTCCTAATCCTGAGACATATATCCTATTTGGTATTCCTAGGCTTTGATACCACTAAACTGTCACGTCCCGAGAATTATGCAGCGGATATTAGTTCGAAGAATTCGAGTCGATAATTCGAGACATGAACAGTCGGCAAATAAGCCTCTAGCTAGCACGCACTAAATGTATAACAACATACATCATCATTGGCCCAAATATTGAACTCAACATAAATTGTATTCAAGTGTATTTAAAAAGGAAACTAGTACAGGACTAAGACTCAATAAAAAGAAAAAAAGCACATTCTATTCCTCACTTCCTACTACATGAATCTAACACTCAAAATAAACTAACTATAGATAGACTCATAATTGGAACGCTCTTCACTCGGACGCATTCCCATCCTCGACTTGCTCTTCCTCTTGATCTTCATAGTCACCTAGATTGGGTAAAAGTAGGGGAATGAGCAAACTAACCCAGTAGGATTTATATCTCAATGTGCGGGCAATGATATAAGTGATTAGCAGTTTAGAACTAGGTAAGCACGATGAATGTCATATTATGCATGTACGAATAAAACTCATTAAAAACATGATACAGGAAACAAGTTAGAGAGAGAGTGATCATGATAGAGCAAGAATATAACGAGCAATGTGTTGTCAAGAGTGAGGCATGTAACAAGCACGCAAGATATCATGTAAATTGCAATAAATGCAGGATGGCCATATCACGCAAGCAAGCAAGCACGTACGAGCACGATCAAGTAACACTAATCCGGCACGTCGACACTAATGTACACCGAGAAACGATCCTTCAAGAATGTACACCAGGACACGTGTATGTGGTATTGTATCTATCATTCAACAAGCAAGCAAGACTCCCAGCGCAGATGCAATGCCAGTAATCATTATACCCCATGTTTAACAGTATATCTATGACTCGCTGTCATTAGGGCTAGATTGGAGACCTTGGACACACGCCTGCCCTGTCAGCATCTCATGAAATTTTTTAAATGTAGATAACCACAGTCATTAATAATGGCCATGAGAGTTTCAATAAGTAAGCATGTGCATGTCATGTTCATGATGATAATAATTGAACATGATTTCATGATAACAATGGTCAAGAGATAAATTCGGCAGCATAACGGTACGATTTATATTTTAGTTCAATCTTTACATTAATGGCTTTAGTCTAGATTGTAAATCACACTCATGAGATCAAGACGAGAGAGGAAGTGCACGCTATCTCCAGGGAACTTCAATGGTACAACCAACTCGTCGGTCATGTGGGAATCCATGGTCAGAGGAGATTTACGGAGGCCTGGTGAAATGGTCGCTAGTCTAACGATTCGGAATGACCAGTAGAGAGTTTCCAATTTCCCAAGAAACGGGCTGCCTAGATGTGCAAGAGTGTAGTGATGTACACGTGTCTCAATTCTCAACTATCGGTTTCAAACTCGCGCACAGCACTTAACATGATGGCATGAATTGAACAATGCATTAAACTACACATGGGTTTGCAAGATTTTAAGAACAATAATTATCATTTTAAACATGGTAGAATAATGGAGAGATTAAATCGTTAGTTTGCATTAATGGATCATAACATTTAAGGAGCAATTAGAATAGCATTCATATACTTAAAGCTTTTAAATGGGTTAATCACTTTTAAGCCATTAAAATAACCACCATGCAATGATCAGACCCAAAACATGTGAAATCACACACTAAATATCGTATTAACCAGACCTCGGTATGGCGGTTAGGTTTGCAAGAAAGTAAGTGGTGGTTTAATGCAAAATCCTGAGATCGCGACAGGTACATATAAGGAAAGTGACAGGGCTGTCAGGCCCGGGTTAGTTCACGTCAGACACCAGTAAGGGTCGTGACGGGTCAGGGCCAGAACGCGACAGGGCTGTCAGGCCCGGGTTAGGTCGCGACAGACACCAGTAAGGTCGCGACGAGTCGGGCCAGAACGCGACAGGGTATGTGAAGGACGCTACAGAGCGGTCAGATCAGGCAGCAGGGTCGAGACGGAGCGCTTCGTCGCTTTCAGAACACGACGGTCGGTGCTGTCACGACAGGACCTCAGAACGCGCCTATCGGGCCGTCGCCTTCACAGGGTCTGCGCCTAACGTCGACAGAGAAAGGACTGTTCTTGGATTACGGTCCAGAACTGCCTTATATTGACACAAGGGGCTTCTAAAATAGAGAACAATTTGTACAGGGTATGAAAAATAACGAAACAATTTTAAACTAATCTAGACATGCAAGGGTGCTTCCAGTAAATCGGAATTATAAAACATGATGTTTCGACAGGCTTTAATCAAGTCAAACACAATGTAGAAGACAGTGAAACCAGAAGACGTAGTTTCAGGTAGCAACCCTCTTACCATGCTTATAACTCCATAAATAATGAGATTTAGACAAAATGTTTCAAACACAAAACCTGACGGGACACCTAGTAGAATAACTTCCATGTTATGAGTTTACTCTACTTCGGTCTTGAATCATGTGCAACTATTAAGAACGGGAAAAGCCCTAACAGTGCGCGACTTTGGCAAAACGCTTATAATTCAAAATATACTAAATGAAATTCGATGAAACCAGTGGGAAATGAAAGTTAACTTGACGATCTAGACATTGTATATGATATGTTAGGTTTGGCCCGAGAAAACCTACCTTTTGGGTTGATGAAGTCTCATTTTTCCAGAAAACTTGTGTTCAGACCACTTGGAGGAGGACTCTTACTGCTCCGTGTATACTGCATGGAATTTGGGCATTCCACTTGGGTTAGAACGTAGACTTGACCTTCTTTCCAAGGGTATAAGCCTTGCAAGGTTTGGTTTAAGTTTACCTACCTTTGGTCGACTTCAAGATGACTATCTGTGCAGGTCGCAGCAGACGCAATGGGGAAGAAGATGAGCTTCTTGTGGTCGTTCCACAGCTCCTCAGCCACCAGAGCTCCTCCACACGACCCCAGCAAGTTCTAAACTCGTCCCTAGGGTTTGGGTGAAGAGTATTTAAGCAACCAAGGTATTTAGGAGTCCTATGTAACTAGGAAAGAAGGGTTGTGGGATTGGCTTGTGTCTTTCAAAATTTGAAGATCTCTCCCTCCATTATTGAGTCTTGTCCATCAGCACCTCCATGGATGGGTAGGCACGAATTTGGGTTGCCAAGAGTGTAAGATCTCTTCCCAATTCAACTCTAATTGCCTCTTTTTAATTTCAGCTAATTTAAGCTACGAATTCCATGCAATTCCTAGCTTCATTTGATTTTGGGTCATATGTGGTCCATTGGCCCAATTATGATAATGGGTCATTAATATATAATGTTGGAAGTCTCTCCAACACTTTTATTTAATTTATGGTTGCGTCGTATTTCTGTGTTAACGGTTTTCCGACTTGTTTCCTAATTTGGATAATCAGTCACACTAACTCTTAAACCTAGTCCATTGATTTTTATTGACCCAAATAGAGGATATTATTGAAATCCATAATGATTTTTATTTAATTTTCGGACTCATCCAAGTACGTGTGATAATGATTTTTCGACTTATTTATGAATTACGATAATAAGTCGCAAAACACTTTAATCTTGGCAAATCCGATTTTTCTTGGCACAAATTTCTTTGTGGAACATTTAGGAATAATGTGTGGGGCTGATTTATAATTTTTATGGAATTTTCCGATGTGTTTTAGCACATACGATAATGATACCGTATGTTTTAAATACTCCGATATAATGAAAAATATTTATTCCATTTATTTTGAATTTTTTATGAAATTAAAATTTCCAGGGTGCTACACAATTGATTGGTCTGGAGTTGGGCAGGAGACTTCAGATAAGATTCAACTTATTAGGCAGAGGCTTGTTGTGCGCAGGATAGACAGAAGAGTTACACCGACAACAGAAGGAAGGATTTGGAATTCGAAGTTGGTGAGCATGTTTTTCTAAAGGTTTCGCCTACTCAGGTGTCGTTAGTTTTGGTAGGCATATCAAGTTGAGTCCTCGATTCATTGGCCCGTATGAGATTCTTAGACGGATGGGCAACGTGCATATGAGATAGCTTTACCCCCAGCGTTAGCTAGTGTTCATCCTGTTTTCCCACGTATCTATGCTCAGAAGGGTGTGTGGAGATCCATCTCATGTGATTAGTCACGAGCCAGTGGAGATTCAGCCAGATCTGTCGAATGTTGAGCAACCCGTAACTATCCTTGATCGGAAAGTTCAGCACCTCAGGAACAAGAACATTGCGTCCGTGGAAGGTGCTATGGAAGAACTTCTCTTGGGAGGAGGCTACGTGGGAGCTTGAGGATACTATGAAGAAGAAGTATCTCCAATTGTTTGAGTAGTGTCGTTCGAACTTCGAGGATGAAGTTTTCTTAAGGGGGAGAGGGTGTAAGGCCCGCAAATTTTGTTCTTTATTTAGACTCTATCTTATAGTGGTTAGATGCTTTGTACATTGCTATAGTATATATATATATGTGTATTTATCTGTACATATTCTATTTGAATAGTGTTGTACATATGTATACATGTGTTTAATTATGTGCAAGTTGTTTCATATTTGTACATATAGTGTTTAAATTATGCATTACATTACTTGTATATATGTAAGAGTGTATGTATATTGGAACACTTCTGTGTTCTGGATGAGAGGCCAATTAACGTCAACATGAGTGGACGTTTATAAGGGAGTTGACGTCCAGATCGATGGACGCCAATTCCCAATAAACGGAAACAATGTGGTCGTTTGTCTCCCAGAAATTGTGCGGTTTCAAATCTGGAAACGGTTGCGTTTCCTTCAATTCTGGTTTTGGAAACCTACCTCCAACGGTAGGAAATCCTATCTAATGCATACCCAACCCCCCTTGCTCTATAAGAACACCTTTTCGGCCGAATTAGGTTCCTTTGGCTCTTTGAGAAACCCTAGATCTTTTTATGCGAAAGCTGAACTTTGGAGGCTTTGATCTAGCATTTGTGTGCGTCTTCCGGTGATCTACAACGATTGGAAGATACTTTGGACGTTTGTGAAGCTTCTCCGACTCTGGTGTGCGACCAACATCAACACATTAACCGGATCGGGAGGAGATTTGGGTACCCTCTTGGCTAGGCCGAGGAGGGCATCTCTTCAGCAATTTAATCAGATTTGATATTTTCTAAGGCAAGTAACCTATGAATCTCATCCCTACCCATGTCTAGTAGGTCCCAGGAATTTTGTGGAATTTTTCTCTCGGTTTCTAGACCCCCTATTCTCTTGTATTTATGCGCCCTGTCTGTGTTTCTGCAGACATGAGATTGGACGACCACATGTGTGCCGTCAAGATCTTGAGTTGCAGCAACCTATTGTGCCGTTAACCCTGTTGGCGACAACCCTTGTGCCGCCAAGTTCATGAGCTTTTACAGAATGTATGTTTTGATCTCTGTGATGAATTTTTTGGATTTATGGATATATGTGTACACTGTAAAAATCATGTTTAGTTAGGAACAATTGTAGATCATGTCAGAATAATGTGTCGAATTTTGTAAATTGTTTTATTTATTTAAATTTCTGTAATGGGATAATGAGAATGAGTTGATTTGATAATTCATGATTAGTTAGATCCATTGCATGTTAGGGCTTCATAATTTCTATCTATGATTATGATGACTAATCTCATGTTCTGGACTGTTAGAACCGACCATGTTGATATGTACCATGTTTAGTGAATTTCTTAATGGATATGTCTGAAATCTAGTTTAAATTTAAAATTGGTTTACTATTCCGAAAAATGAGAAATTTTGAGAATGTGATATATGTTCTGTGTACACCTATGATCAAAATTTCATACTAAATAGACCAGAAAGTACTGTAACCAGTTTAAGTTGTGCTAATATCCATGTTAATTATGTTAATTCTATTGTATAAATTCAATGATTAGAAGCATGATTAGGGATTTGTTATGATTATTTTCAATGTGAACAGTAAGATTGAATTCAGTAAACTGAATCATGTGTGTGAGTTTAAGTGCTTGAGCATGAAATGATTAGTGCATGTGAATAATGTAAGTAAATGTAATAAAGTGTTTAATGTGTAATTGTGCCGTTAGTGACACTGCTACCATAGAGGGCTGTGGAACCATACTGTAGTAAAGTCCCTACGAGAAGCTTCAATGTGTGTGATATCCTATAGGCATTAAGATGAAATCCTAGAGGTTGACAAGTAGCACTGGTTAGGGTGGAGAGTGCTTCTCCCGGTTCTGCGCAGTTAACCAAGATCATCACTGTGTGTTGCCTAGGTGATGATATGTGTAAGTGTATGTGTGTCCTTCTAGTGGTGGTTTGGACTATGTGTCACGGCAACTAAGTGTAAATATGTGAATGTGAATATGTGAATTGTGCAATGTGAAAAGGATCATGTGAATTGTTAAGTAAAGAGTTAGCATGTGAATAAGTGTAAACCTTGTGAATGTGTTTAATTCATGTCAAAAAAGCAATTAAAATGTGTGTATAAGTGTGATAATGCATGAGAAAATGATTAGATATCATGCTAGATGCATTATTTATCTTGTACATAGTTAAAGGCTTAAATTGTACATAATAGTTAAATGTATGGAACTAGATTTGTACCCTTAAATCACGTTACATGTATGTAGGAAGCATGCCTAAGATGATTATGTATATTGTTAATGTTATAAGCATGGACCTTGTGTTTCTAGTGCTATGAGTTTCCATGTAAAGTAGTTTAAATTGTATGAAGCATGCAACTTGTGTTTATTTTATTGTTAAAGGATATCATGTACATGTGATATGTGTATGGGTGTCATTCTTAGATTGCTTTCTGGGTCTATTTAGACTCATACTTGCCTCGGCGTATAGGTGAGACAGGTGTCCCCGTGCTTGACGACTACATTGTGAGGAGCGACTCCGAACGCGAGGAGTAGCTTCACTTGTGGACTATACTACATTGTTATTTCTTTTTCATAGTATGTAATCAGTGGAATTGTATAATTCATGTGGACAATGTATTTTATTTGAAGTTGTAATAATGTGGACTTTAGTATTTCTCTTATTGCTATTTAGACTGTGGATATGATGATAATGATGGAATAAGAATATATATTTTATTTTCGCTGTACTCTTTGCTATTCATGTGCATATCAACCTATCGTTTAGTGTTGGGTCAATGTCCCACTGTGACGGCACCCTTTGTACCAACGTGGATTGGTATAATCGTACTAGTATGAAGAGGGTCGTTACAGGTGATATATGAATCTGCCTTCAACTTATACTATTCATATATTAGTCTAATATAATTCATTAATGCCAAACCCCCTGTGATTCTAAAACTCTCAATATCTTCTTTGTCCTTATAAAAGCTTGTTAGATAACTTGTATAAATAAAACAAGGAATGAAACAAACAAGGAAGCGAAATGAATAAATTGCACAGTAATGTGAAATAGAAAAAAGGTGTAAGACCCGGCATACCGGCTTTCCGCCCGGTGTGTTGGATGACTGGCCACTAACATGTTCTGGCTGGGTGATGCGTTAGTGTCGCATCGTGGGTGTTCGAGGTGACAGTCATCCTTGTTGCGACGAGCTTGTGCGTCGTGTTCTTGTCGCGCCTTGATTCTCTGTCGCGGCTTCATGTCGCGCCCGATAAACGGGTCGCGACAGTGTTCCTTGCCTTTTGTCATCTGGCAGCTGTCAGGGTGGCAGGCGTTTCAGTAGGACCTATCGCGTTGTCGCAGCGTCCATGGGGGATGCGTTCTTGTCACGGTTTGTTGGCCCGTTGCGTTAAGGTCCTTAATGCGACGTGTCGCCCCATTGTGTCTTGGGTGCCGAAGGCTTAAGGCCTTGGCCGGCGACCCTTCTTCTCTTTCTTCTTCCTCTTCCCTTTCCTCTCCTTCAGTGGGAGCTCCGCCTCCCCCTCTTCCCTTTGGGTGTTTCAAGCGAGGAGGAGGGTCGTGCTCGTGTCCCCAACGTTGTGGAGCTTGGGTGGAGCGAGGAGGAGGTGGCCAATCCGACGTGAAGGGCCCTTATGGGTTCGTTTCTTCGTTTAAGGTAGGGATTGCTTGTGCTCTTCTCGATCCGGGTGGATTGGGAACCCCTCGTGCTTTGTAGTTAGTTTAGATAGCTTTTCCATGTTCCCCTACCTCGTCTGGTGGTGTTTATGGCCTGTGGATAGTCTCGGGATGGAGCATCCCGTGGGTCTGCCTCTCTGCTGGTGTCACGACCACGGTGTGCATCGTGACACTAGAAGAGGCGTTTGCCTGGTTGGTCGCAACCTTGTCACGACGCGTTGCCCCGTCGCGATAAGGATCGCTGTCACGACGCATTTTCCTGTCGCGAGAGGGTTGCTATCACGACACTCTGCCCCATCGTGATAGGGTTACTGTCGCGGGGCCCTTGCCCATCGCGACGGTGTTGGATCGAAATGGCAATAATGATGTTCTAGAGGGGGGTGAATAGGACTTCTTGTGCTTTTAAAATTTTATCTGAAATTAAACAGCACAAAATAAATCTGTTAGTATTTAGTGTAGTGTGTGCTTCAAGTGTAAATTGGCGGAAACAATCATACAAATGCACAAGGAGATTTATCCTGGTTCAGCCCTTCCCACATGGAAGTCCTATATCCAGTCCTCAAGCCAACCGTTTGAGATTTCACTAACCGCCAATAACTATTGCCTTCTCTCACCCTTGAAAGGAATTACAAGCCCACTTGCTCCCAAGCAAGTCTTCACTTAACAGGGGTACAAGACACTACCTTTAATAAGGTCTTCCCTACACAAGAGGGGAAATATAGGAACAAACCTTCTGCAGAAATTACATAGAAAAAAATAAATGATTCTTGTGTGTTTGCCTCAACAATGAGCAAACACACCTAGTTTAGAAAGGCTAAAAGATCAGAGATGTAACTCAAATCCTTTCTGAACAAGAAGGGTGAACTCAAGAAATTTCTAATTACAAATGCCACCCGATCACAAGACTTCTGTGAAACTGAAAGAGCTTTGAGATCTGCTGAAAGAGAAGCTCTAAAACTTGTGACTTGGAAGAAGACTTGTGAAATTTCTAGCTTCTGAAAATTGCTATGTGTTGAGCTCACTAAGGTTCATCAGTTCTATCTTCTTCTTCAAACTTCAGCTTCTTTTATATTCCTAAAAAATGTAGCCGTTTGAAAAATTGGTTGTTGGAAATCTGCCCGTTGAGGAGAGATCTAGGATCCTTTGAATGATAGCTAAATTTGTTATCCATTGGTTCTTCTGCCTTTGGTTCTTTACAATGTCATTCAGATGAGGGTTGTAGCTTCACAGCTAGAAGGTCAGCTTCTCATTAAGTGCACTGTGAAAGCTCCATGCTGAAAACGTGCTTCAATAAATGATCTGTAGCAAAGACAAGACAAAAGATAGGGTACCTCCATACTTTCGTAGGTAGGTGAGTTTAGAAAAATAAAAAATATGGAAACCTTGGATAGATAGCTTTTCAGACTAATAAAAGATGGATAGTCAGTTCGTAACGGAGGTATGGACAAGTTCTGATAGTGGTAGGTGAACCTCTGTCAGATGCCATGCGCCTGAAAACCATAAATGCAACATGTCTTCTGTATTGGAAGAAAAAACTGGATTACTATCATGAAGCTATAGACCAATTTAAATAAAGGTTTCAGATGCAGACATAAACAAATTTTGATGAATATTTTAAGTATAATATGTCTCATCTTGTCAGAACATATTTGAAAAATGATAATCTGATAGATTCAGAAATATTCAGTCAATGATGGTTTTAACAGAAATTGTATCAAGGAAGATAAAATGATATGCAATTAAAATTTCATAAGATGATAAAATAGTATCTTCACAGGGAAAATACAAGTACAGGACTTGTCAGTGAAGTTGAATATAGAAGTGAGAGTAATTCGACTGTAGGAGTCAAAGACAGAATACTAAGAATAGACTTGATTCGACTTCAATAAAGATTACAACATTCGACTTTGAAAGTCGGACAGAATTGCATTAGAAACCATAATTTGACTTTAGGAGTCGAATAGAATGAATTCGACTTCTATGGAGATTGACAGAAACAAGACAGAGAATTCGACTTCAGAAGTCGGATACTGAGGAGTTAGATCTATGAAGCATTCAATTGTATGAGTCGAAGTGGGAAGTCGAATATGGAACACTTCGTCTTCTGAGAGTTGAAGACTAGAAGGAAGCATTCGACTGTAGAAGTCAGAGTTGACAGTCAGATACAGTGAAGTTGTTTGGACTTAGAAAAATTTTGGAGTTGATTTTGTGTAAAGACATTTCGATTCTTAAGAAGTTGGAGTCCACAGTTGGATTCATAGAGTGGTTTGTGGACTTAGAAAATTTCTCGAGATAGAGTTTGTCCAAACTATTTTTTGTGGTATGTATAAATTAATTCTTTTAATTTGTAGAAAGCCTTTTAAAGATTTTGTCATAGCAAAAAACATTATTTTCTTAGGGGTAGTTGCTCAACAATTCTCCCCTTTTTGTTAATGACAAAAAAAATATTTAAATAGACAGTGAAAAATAAATTTTAACTTGGAGGTTGTATGTGGAGAGGAGGAATGGTTGCCTTGGATTGCTTAAATTGATATTTCAAAGGATAAATTTTGAAATTTGTATTGTCAGAGGCAATTGGTTGATCCTCTGGAATAAATATAGAGGGAGGAGGATCAGATGATGTAGGAGGTGCAGGTTGTTCAGTAATGGAAGGAATGGGAGCAGTGGGTGCAGTAGGAAGAGGTGAGGGAGTAGGTGGAGGTAGTTCTGGTTCAGGAGGAGGAGGAGGAGAAGAGGATACAGGTTTAACCATTTTATGGAGTTTTCTCTTCACCTTCCTCCTAAAGGTTTTGACCTTGCACCTGGCATCAACATCAGAAACCTGAGACTCTAGAGATCTTTTGGGCCTAGATTCTGAGGGGATTCTTGCTACTCTACTACTGCTACTTGAGGCTGTTCTGGCACTGATGGCTACTCCTGCTGATCCTTCTGCTGAACTTCTATAATTTCCTTTGGGGGAAAAATTTCTTCTATCACTTATGCTTGCTGCTACTGCTACTGCTCAAACTGCTCTTGTTGCTGCTTAGACTGTTGCTCCTTCTCTTGTTCTTACTGCTGTTGCTCTTGCTGCTCAACATGATCAAATTGTTGTGCTGGGGCTTCTTGGTGTTGTTGATGTGCTGGAAGCTGCTCTTCTTGAGGGACAGATAAGGGAGCAGATGGCTGATAAGTGCCCTGATGGCACACTAACTGAAGTAAGAGGTCATTCATCTGCTTGACCTCATCAGCCAGACTGTCAAATTTTGCATCAACAAATTCCACTTGCATATGTAAAACTGACAAGCTCTCTTGTTACTTGTTCAGTAAATCCAAAATGGTGCTCAAACTGTTGCTACTCTCCCCCTGAGACCTTGTCCTAGTCAAAAACTGTTGCTACTCTCCCCCTGAGACCTTAGCCTGGTTTCAAACTGATAAGGGGAGGAATGGTGCTGCCTTTCCTCAAATTCTTGCTATAAGGGAGTAGATCTAGGGATGTCATCATGTGCTACTCCTTTTCCTCTTAAATATCTTAGAACTTGATTAATGGTTTTTCAGGTGCATCTGGTTCTGGGAAAGAGGCAGAAACATGAAACTGCTCTTCTTGCTGCATAGATTCTTTTTGATCTTGTACTGGGGCTTCCATTCTATTTTCTTCTCTTGCTTCTTCTTCATGCTGGACTGCTTGAGAGGATGAGGAAATATGTGTCTCATCAGGGTAGACTTCATGGGTGCACTGGGGCACAGAATCCTTCATCCATAAATTCTAACTTCTGTTGACTAAGGTGTAGTGACTTCTCCTCAAGATAGACAAGCCAATTTTCTCTCTGACTCCAACAGAAATTTCACCACTCAAATCCACTGAAAACTTCTTGAAAATCAAAGTAAGCAGAGGTCCATAAGGAAGGGACTCCTGCAAATTTTTCAAGGCTATCATTTTCTCTAAAATAACTGCTGGCAAATTTACCCTATGAGGCCCAAAAAAGCAAACTATCATCCCTGGCAGTTATGGAGAAATGGGTCCCTGCCCTGGGAGTTATAATGTTTGAAAACTGACTGAATGATAGTCTCTTCTCTGCAGATAGTTCATGACTAAAAGACCATTCTTGTTGACAGTTGCCATGCTACCAATGATGCCATTTTCTGCTTGTCCAAAGGCACTATCTCACTAAGCTTGTGCTCGGAGTTAGGACAATCCAATATTTCTACCAGCAGCTCTTCAGAAACTATAATCTTGGTCCTCTTAACATATCCTGTGACTGAGGTTTCAGAGGAGACTTGAAGAGAGACAAAGAAAGCCTTAAGGGCATTCTCTACTGTGAGCTCAGAAATCTGACATAACCTAGTCCAACCCATAGCTTCTAGGGTTTCTTCTACCCACGATATGCTTCCATGCAAGTGGGAGAAGTCTACATCTTTCTTTCCTAGACATATTGAGAACTTAGCAAGGCTAGGCGTTGGAGGTGCTCTGGAGTCAACTGGTTTTCTTCCAGGGCCCTAGATGATGCCATCTAAAAAAGCAAGGGAGGGACTCAGGGAACTGTCAAAGGAGTGAGAGAAATACAGTGTAGAGTTCACAGACCTACCTCTTCTTCAGAGAAAATGGAGGTCTTGGAGTTGCTCTGAAGATGTCGCCGGAGAAGATGGTACAGTGTAGGCGCGAAAAGGAGAAGATGACAAGGGAGTTGAAGAGAGAGTTTGAAAGGGTGTCTTGGAAAAGGCAATGTATGTCTTAATATGAAAGTTAGAGTTGTAACTGACCAGAGATTTAGGGTGAACGGACGTGATTGATTGTTTTAACCATTGCATAATAAATATGTCTTAATCTCATTTATGATTTTTTAAATTAATACGCACATTTTCATACTTCGACTCTGGAATTCGGATTGTATCTCTGACAGCAAGAGTCGAATGCACTTATTTTAACAGGAGTCGGATTATGTCCCTGACTGCAAGAGTCGCAGTTCAGGGACTTAGAAAAGTTTCTCAGTAAGAGATTCACAACAATTTCTAAATGTATAATTCCAGTATGAATCTGTTTTAGTAATTAATCAGGATTGCACATACCTATTTCTCTTCTAATAGATGTAAATCTGTCCTCAGGAAGAGGTTTGGTAAAAATATCAGCAAGTTGATTTCTGTAGAAACAAAATCAAGTAAAATATCACCATTACTTACATGGTCTCTGATGAAGTGATGTCTAACCTTAATGTGCTTTGTTCTTGAGTGCTGGATAGGATTTTTGGTCAAGTTTATTGCGCTTGTGTTGTCATGGGAATTTCTTGAAGTAGGTGACCATAGTCTTCCAATTGGTGTTTGATCCACAGTAGTTGAGTACAGCAACTTCCAGCTGCAATGTATTCAGCTTCTGTAGTGGATAATGCCACTGAATTCTGCTTTCTAGAAGACCAAGAAATCAAGCATCCTGCAAGGATTTGACAAGTACAACTGGTGCTTTTTCTATCTATTTTACATCCAGCATAGTCAGCATCACTATATCCAATTAACTTGAAATCTGAACATCTGGGATACCATAATCCTAATTTACTTGTATTTATAAGATATCTAAAAATTCTTTTAACTGCATGAACATGAGATTCTTTTAGATCGGCTTGAAATCTTGCACACAAACATACACTGAACATTATATCTGGTCTACTAGCAGTAAGATAGAGTAGTGATCCTATCATGCCTCTATAGACCTTTTGATCTACCTTTTTGCCAAGTGGATCACTATCTAACTTAATTCCTGAACTCATGGGTGTTCCTAAGGGCTTACACTTGTCAAAACCATATTTAGAGAGTAAATCTAAGATGTATTTGTTTGACAAATGTGAGTACCTTCCTTGGTCTGCTTAATTTGCAACCCAAGAAAATAATTAAGCTCACCCATCATGCTCATTTCAAACTCACTTGCATAAGGTTTTCAAAGAATTTACAAAGTGATTCATTTGTAGAGCCAATATATATCATCATATATATTTCCACTATTAAGATTCCTCTTAAAATATCTTAATAAATAGTGTGCTATCAACTTTACCTCTTATAAAATCATGTGATATAAGATAAGCACTTAACCTTTCATACCAAGCTCTTAGAGCTTGTTTCAGACCATATAGTGCTTTTTTTAAACGGAAAACATGATTTAGATATTTAGTATCTTCAAAACCTGGTTGTTTCTCAACATAGACTTCTTCTTTTATAAAACCATTCAGAAAAGCACTTTTAACATCCATTTGAAATAAATTGATGTTTAGAGAGCATACATAAGCTAATAAAATTCTGATTGCCTCTAATCTAGCTACTACGGCATAAGTTTCATCAAAATCAATGCCTTACTCTTGGGAATACCCTTGTGCTACAAGTCTGGCCTTGTTCCTAGTGATTACTCCCATTCATCCATTTTGTTTCTGAAGAACCATGTGGTCCCAATAACTGGATAGTCAGAAGGTCTTGGGACAAGAGTCCAAACCTGGCTGCGTTGGAACTGATTAAGTTCCTCTTGCATAGCAAGGATCCAAGATTCATTAGCCAGTGCATCATCGATTGTCCTAGGCTCAATTTGAGAAACTAAAGCAGAAAAATCACAAGGAATATTCATACCTCTTGTTCTAACCCTATCTTGAGGATCACCTATTATATATTCTCTTGGATGATCTCTGTGATACCTCAATTCTCTAGACAGTCCTTCTTGTTGTTCTTCCTACTGTTGAAGTTCCTCTAGTGGAGGATCTTCCTTTTCTCCACTTTTTCTTCATCTTCAAGAGATGTTTTCTCTAGATCCTTGCACAAATCTTCAACACAATCTTCTTCTTCTTCTATTCTTTTGATAGAAGGGTTAGTTTCATCAAATAATATATGCACAGTTTTCTATGGTAAAGTTCTTCTATTAAAAAATTTATATCCCCTAGGTTTTGAAATATATCATAATAAGAATCCTTCATCACTTTTAGCATCTAATTTTACTAAGTTATCTTTACCATTATTTAAGATAAAACACTTACAACCAAAAGACCAAAGATGATTGATGTTGAGCTTCTTTTCTTTGTAAAGCTCATATGGTGTCTTCTTTAGAATTGGTCTGATCATGCCCTGTTGATGATGTAGCAGGCTGTGTTGACTGCTTCTGCCCAAAAATACCTTGGTAGATTATACTCAGTAAGCATAGTTCTGGCCATGTCTAGCAGTGTTCTATTATTTCTTTCTGCTACTCCATTTTGTTGAGGTGTTCTTGGTGCTGAAAAATTGTGTTCAATTCCCTCTCTTCACAGAACTTCATGAATTCTTCATTCTTGAATTCTCCACCATGATCAGATATGATACTGACAATCTGAAATTTCTGATTCTTTTGAACTACTTTGTTGAACTTCAGAAAAGCTCAAAAAGTTTCTGATTTGGCTTCCAAGAAAGATACCCAAGTATATCTTGAGTAGTCATCTACTATTACATAGCCATATACCTTTCCTCCAATACTGACTGTTCTTAAAGGTCCAAACAAATCCATATGAATGAGCTCTAGTGGCTTGGAAGTTGTAACCATAGTTTTGGACTGAAAAATGTCTTGGCCTGCTTTCCTTTTGCACAAGCTGAACATATCCAGATTTCTTCTTTTCATCTTTGGAAGACCTTCAACCAGATCATGCTTTATTAATTTCTTGATGACTGAAGTGCTTGCATGACCCCTTCTTCCATGCCACAAATCAGCTTCTTCACTCTTAGTGGTGCAAGACATAAGTTCACTTCTTTTAATTCTGCTAACTGTAATATGTACAGATTCTTCACTCTTTGAGCTTCAAATACAATTTTTCCATCCTTTTGAATAATGCACTTATCATTCTGAAATTTTACTAGATGACCCTTATCACATAATTGACTGATGCTTATGAGGTTATGCTTCAATCCTTCTACATACATTACATCTTCAATCAAATTCTTTTCATTAGTTCCAACTGTCCCACATCCTAAGACTTTTCCTTTTCCATTATCTCCATAGATGACTTGACCAATTTCATCTTTTAAACTTGTAAACAACTTCCATCACCTGTCATATGCCTTGAGCACCCACTATCCAAATACCATTTGATGCTCTCAGCCGACCCTGTAAATAAAATGAAGTTGTAACTTTTGGTACCCAAATTTTCTTGGGTCTTGGTGGTTAGTCTTAGGAATCCAACGTAAGTGTCTGGTGGTGCATGTGCTGACAGTGTGTCCTAGTTGATTGCAGTGACTACAGCATAAATCAAAAGCATTCTTACTATGTGCAGTGTTGTTAAACTTCTGTTTTTGTTTATAAACATGCTGATTGACCTTTTGGAATTTTTAATTTCCTTTTTCTGATACAAATTAGGAGTTGGATAAACTTTAGGATGAACAATGTCTTCTTCATTAATTTGAGGTGTGTACCCTACCCCATACTTTTTCTTCCTGTCCTAGAGCCGTTAATTTAACAAACAGAGAAGTTTTGCATTTAGAGATTTTCTCTACAGTAGCTTTTAGGTAATTGTTTTCTTCTTGTAATTTTTCTTCATCCTTAAATTCTTTTAGTTTGACTCTAGTGTTGAACCACTCTACATTTTTCCCTTATATTTTGGTGATAATAAAATTTAGGATTAATTAAATATTATAAATATATTTAATATCATATTTTCCTAATAAATATAAATTTATGGTATTTTGGTATAACAAAACTTATGATTAATTAAATATTAAATAAGGTAAATATCATGTTTTTCTAATAAATATAAATTTATGACATTATTGCTGTATGATTTGCACTGAAAAGTCAAATCGATGTCTATTCAATATACATCGATTTCAGTTCACAAAGTGCCACATCGATTCTATTGAAAACATGGATTCTGTTGAAAACATCGATTTCATAAGTGAAACATCGATTTGGTCTCACATCAATTTCATAAGTGAAACATCGATTTGGTCTCACATCGATTTCATAAGTGAGACATCGATTCGCTTCAAACATCGATTTCATAAGTGAAACATGGATTCGCTATAAACATGGATTTCATAAGTGAAACATGGATTCGCTTCAAATATAAATTTCATAAGTGAAACATCGATTTGCTGAAAACATGGATTTGATCACTTAATCATGGATTCCCTTTATATTTCAAATATTATTGATTTACGTAATCGTCTAT
The DNA here is from genome assembly GCA_014218235.1 of Colocasia esculenta. NCBI lineage: Eukaryota > Viridiplantae > Streptophyta > Magnoliopsida > Alismatales > Araceae > Colocasia > Colocasia esculenta. The sequence goes on from CM024756.1 coordinate 72,766,172, forward strand.
CTTTCTGACAGAGATCTTTTGCTTATCTTTCTAGATCTCTTCTTTCCTGCCAACAAAAAGGGGGTACTTACTACTTCTGGGTGGCAATAGGAAACATAGAGGTATGAACCTTTTTGACAGAAACACTCTTTTATCTAAACACTTTCTTCTATGCTTGCAGACCTCGTAGACCACAAAATATCAGAAGACAGAGAAGATGAGCAACGGCTAGATCTCCAACGGATTTATTCAAATTGCTCTTATAAAAGATGAAGCAAGGCTGAAGAACGAATAGAGAGCCTTTCTTGAAGATCTTTCAAAGAGTGTACATCCAGGAAGAACCTAAATGCCACATACACTCAAACAAAAGAGAGAGAGCCCGAGCCAAGAAGAAGTGTTCAGCATCTGAAGCCCTCAAGCTTCAAGCTCCTTCTCTCTTCACTCTCTCTGTGTGCATCTTTGTAATCTAGGGGAGATAGTCTTTTCGCTGATATTTCTTTTAGTTGGTTTTCATTTGTTCCAACTCTCAGCTTTGTTCTTTCTTTTATAAAGAAAGATTTATGTCCAGCTGAGGGACTGTACTCAGTGTAGAACCTAGTTGGGGTTTAAGTCTAGCAGAACCACACTGGGGTTTGTACCAGGAGGTTGGCTTCTTGACCTGTAAAAGAAGTGGGCTGCCTTCTTGCTTGGGAAAGAGAAGAAGACTAGCTGGGGTGCTGGGGTTGTATTGTCCTTGAGGGGGACTGTGCCCTTGGTTAGTAAAGTCCCAAGAGGTTGCTTGGGGACTGGACGTAGGACTTCCATGTGGGAGGGCCAAACCAGGATAAATTTCTTGTGTCGTTTGTGTGATTGTTTATTTGCTTCTGCACTACTACTCTCTATCACGCTTAACTAACCAAACTTTCGAGTAATATTTTCTTTGTTTAAGTTTCTATTTCAGATTTCAGAAGAAACGTATTCACCTCCCCTCTAGGTTAGCTTATTGTCGTACCAAAAGGGCCAACAAGTGGTATCAAAGCGAGGTTCTCTGATCAATCAAGAAGATCCAACGATCTTAAAGAAGATCCATGGCAGCTCAAGGATTTGTTGAAGGTCAATCAGTCATCAGACTGCCACTTTTCGATGAGAGGATTACCAATATTGGAAAATGAGAATGGAATGCTTCATTCGAGGCACAAACTTTGATCTGTGGCAGGTAATAGAGGTAGGTGATTTTGTTATTGTTCCTGTTGAAGGCACCACTGCCATTACAACAACTGATAAAAATAAACTATCTTTAAACTTTAAGGCTAAAAACTATTTATGTTGTGCCCCATCTAAAAAGGAATTTAGTAGAGTATCCGCATGTAAATCTACTAAAGAAATGTGGGATAAACTACAAATACTTATGAAGGAACATATAAAGTAAAACAAACTAGGATAGATATTCTTGTTTCACATACAATAATTTAAAATGCTTCCAAACGAAAGCATTACTACTATGTATAATAGATTTTCAAGTATAGTAGTAGTTTTAAATTCTCTTGGTAAAACTATTTCTAATGAAGAAACTGTTAGAAAGATACTTAGGTCTTTAACTCTTTCATGGACACCTAAAGTAACTGCTATTGAAGAGGCCCATGACTTAACCAAACTTTCTATTGATAACTTATAGGTTCTCTCATGGCACATGAAATCAATATGGAGCGACTATCTAAAAGCTCATCCAAGAAAAAATTTACCAATGCTCTCAAAGTTGATCTCTTTTTTCGGTAATTCAGATGACCATTCCGTGAAGACGACGAGATATCCGTATGACCCCGCCTAGGGAAAGCCCGACTAAAGGATACTGCTGGGAACGCCACCTTCGGAGACGTGATCTTATCTTATTCACTTGTGCTGGTGGCGGAGAGGTCGGCATTCACAGCAGATGAAATAGCTGATCAAGTTGGTGAGCCGTGTGATGGGAAACCTTCCCGCACGGTTCGAGAAATTCCCAATAAACGAGAGGGAGGGGCCTGCCTGCAGCTACTCCTTCCACCTCTTCCTCTTCTTCTAGTTCAAGAAATGCAGGTTCTGAAGACAGCGATGTGATGATGTCCTATCCAAACATCAGAAAATTCTCAAGAAGAAGAAAAAGGATCAGAAGAATTCAAAGGAAAGAGAAAAAGGAAAAAGAACCAGTCTGCTATGAATGCAGAAAACCCTAGACATCTAAAACCAGATTGTCCTAAAGTCAAGAAGACTGGTCAACTAGAAAATTCCATGAAGCAGCACAAGAAATTCAAAAGAAAATCTATGGCGGCTACTTGAGAAAATGAAGAGGCCACAACTTCAGAATCATCAAGCTCAGATTCCGAAAAAGAGCAGGCAAGTCTAGCCCTCATTGTAGGACTAGATGAGGTACATTCTGACTCATTTTTTGATTCATGCACGGATTTAGGGTCAGAGTCTGAAGACTTAGAAGAAGTCTTTAATGAACTTTATGAAAAACATAAAGGTGTTGTAAAAGAATAAAAAATATGAAAATAATATCACTTGCTTAGATAACACCAATTCTGATCTTAAATCCGAAATAGAACAATTAGAAAAAGAATAAAAGAAAGTAAAGATAACAATCATCTCTTGAATGAAAACATAAAAGCAAGAATAATGAAAAATAGAGTTAGAAGAAAAATTAAAAACTCTAACTGAAGAAAATCTTTATTTAAAAGAATCAGTTAGAAAATTAACTAAAGGGAAAACATCTTTAGCCCTATGCTTAAAAGGATCAAAATCTGGAAATAATAAACAAGGTCTTAGATACAAACGTCTTGAAAAAGGAAAACAAGTCATAATTCTTGAAAAAATCCATTATCAAAATTTGTAAAAGAAACCAAGATGCCTCAGAAACAGGCCCCTGTAAAAGAAAAGGTTTTCAAAAATTGTGTTCTAGATAGACATTACAAAGAAAATAAGAACTGCAAAATAAATTATATTTATTGTTATTCACATTGCAATAAATTAGGACACACAGTAAACACCTGCACAACAATGCACCTAGTATGGATTCCGAAAGGATATTTTTATACATCTAACCATCAAGGACCCAAAAAGATTTGGGTACCTACTTCTGAATAAGTTGTTTGCAGGATGGCCTTAGAGCATCAGGAACAAAGGATGCTCAAGGCATTGATGGCTGCCAGCTCTTCATCCAACTCATATCTGAAGAGGGAAGTAGTCACTAATTTATTTTTAGATTTTAGCATTACTAACAACTATTTGCAAGTCTCATTCAGGTGGAGTCTCTCATTCAGGGGGAGCACAGACTAAGGGGGAGTTATTCATTAATGTCAATCATTGTTGAACCCCTCAATGGTAAGAAATTTTTCTCAAAGGGGAGAGAATGCATGGTAAGATCTTTCCTTTTTGGTTAGTGACAAAAAGGGGGAGAGTATGCATTATCTATGAATTTTTTGTATTTTTATGCTTTAAGTATTTTTGTCAGAAAATTCTCATAAATTTTGTCATCACCAAAAAGGGAGATTGTTGAACCACTCTATATTTTACCCTTATTTTTTGGTGATAACAAAATTATGATTAATTAAATATATTTAATATCATGTTTTCTTAATAAATATAAATTTATGGTATTTTGGTGATAACAAAACTTATGATTAATTAAATATTAAATAAATTAAATATCATATTTTTCTAATAAATATAAATTATGACATTATTGTTGTATGATTTACACTGAAAAGTCAAATCGATGTCTATTCAATATACATCGATTTCAGTTGACAAAGTGTCACATCGATTCTATTGAAAACATAGATTCTGTTGAAAACATCGATTTCATAAGTGAAACATCGATTTGGTCTCACATCGATTTCATAAGTGAAACATCGATTTGGTCTCACATCAATTTCATAAGTGAAACATCGATTCGCTTCAAACATGGATTTCATAAGTGAAACATGGATTCGCTTCAAACATAAATTTCATAAGTGAAGCATCGATTTGCTTGAAAGAACATAGATTTCATAAGTGAACCATGGATTTGATCACTTAAACATCGATTTTCTTGAAAACATGGATTTGATCACTTAATCATGGATTCCCTATATAATTCAAAAGGTCTTTTGACATCTAGTGAAAAAAATCAATATTATTGATTTGCGTAATCGTCTATCTTTCTGACAGGAGATCTTTTGCTTATCTTTCTAGATCTCTTCTTTCCTGCCAACAAAAATGGGGTTACTTACTACTTCTGGGTGGCAACATGAAACATAGAGGTATGAACCTTTTTGATAGAAACACTCTTTATCTAAACACTTTCTTCTATGCTTGCAGACCTTGTAGACCACAAAATATCAGAAGAAAGAGAAGATGAGCAACGGCTAGATCTCCAACGGATTTATTCAAATTGCTTATAAAAGATGAAGCAAGGCTGAAGAACGAATAGAGAGCCTTTCCTGAAGATCTTTCAAAGAATGTACATCCAAGAAGAACCTAAATGTCACATACACTCAAAAGAAAAGAGAGAAAGAGCTCGAGCCAAGAAGAAGTGTTCAAGCATCTGAAGCCCTTAAGCTTCAAGCTCCTTCTCCTCTCTTCACTCTCTCTGTGTGCATCTTCGTAATCTGGGGGAGAGAGTCTTTTCACTGAGAGTTCTTTTAGTTGGTTTTCATTTGTTCCAACTCTCAGCTTTGTTCTTTCTTTTATAATGAAAGATTTCTGTCGAGCTGAGGGACTGTACTAAGTGTAGAACCCAGCTGGGGGTTTAAGTCTAGCAAAACCGCACTGGGGTTTGTACCAGGAGGTTGGCTTCTCGACCTATAAAAGAAGTGGTGCAACACCCCGGAAATTTAGAGATTTAAACAAATTAGAAATAAATCAAAATAAATAATTTCCGCATTTATCAGAATGATAAAACTTACGTACCACTAGCGTACAAGAGAAAACACATCGGAAAATTCCGTAAAAATTATAAATCAACCCCAAATATTGTACCTAAGTGTTCCACGAAGAAATTCGTGCAACAAAAAATCCGATTGGCGAGTATACGTCACACATGACAAATTACCCGAATTAGAAACTAAGTCGGAAAATTATTAATGCGGAAAAATAACCCGACCATAAATTAAATAAACATGTTGGAGAGACTTCCAACATCATGTATTAATAACCCATTAAAATATTGGGCCAATGGAGCACATTTGGCCCAAGGATAAAAATTGGGACAAGAAAATACCCAGAAATTCTTGTATGTAATTATGCAGTGATTAGGGAGGGCAAATTAGGGTTAAAATTAGTGGTAATGGCCATGCATGGCAAGCCAAATCGTGGCCAACCCTATATGACACCTTCCCATGGTGTAGCTACCTCCTTTGGGTGAGAGAATCCCAGATTTTGGAAAGTAGAAAGCAGAATTCGCAGCCCCTTTCCTAGTCCCATTAGGACATGTAAATACACCCTAAATCTATAAGAACTCATCACTAAACTCTTGGGGAAGGTTTGGCAACGAGTTGGGGTTGTTTGGAGGCGGTCTAGGGCTTCAGAGGAGGAGGAGAAAGGCTGGGAACTGGAGCTTCATCCCCTTCATGCTCTGTTGCGTCCAGAATGACGACATCTCTTAGATCTTCACAAAGGTAGGTGTTCTCAGGCCAAGATTAAAGAAAACCAATACATCTTGTAGAGCTTCGAGTCTAGGTTCATTTGCACTTGATTTGCCAATTTTCATGGAGTATACATGGAGTACTAGTCGTTTTCCTAAGTCGTGCACAATTAGGGCTTGTTACGTTCTTCTTGTTATGTACGGGATTCGAGACCTAGTAGTCCTCGTCATGTTTTTGTTGAACACTTTGTCACGCCCCGACGCAGAATATCGGAGCGCGAAGGTAGTTGCAAGAAAAGGGTATAGAGCGAGTACTAGACATCAAACCATTGCACATTGAATAATACTAAAGCAAATCTTTCTCATTGATAACTTTTCAAATGTCTAGTTACAACCACTAATATCAGAGCCATTCTATAGGGCCCATTTACATTGCAATAAAAGAAATAACTAACTACAACTCTAAGATAACATAACGACTCGAGGGTACTCCTGGCTTCACTCTTGGTCATCCCCTTCCTCGTGAGTGTATGTGTCATCCTCGGTCTCACCTGAGAACACAACATCAAATAACGTAGGGTGAGCGATAACGCCCCGTAGGACTTAAATCTTAGGCTCAAGCAGGCTTTAAATAATTAACGTATTTAATGGCAGATTATCTAAAGATAGCAGGTACAAGAGAGTCAAAATATAGCAAAAGATAGCACAACGGGTAACAGGATAGCACAATAGCACAAGATCGAGTATAGTTTCCAAAAATAGCACAAGTATCGAGTATAGCACGAATAGCAGGATGGCCATAGCACAAGTAGCACAAGTATAATAGCACGACGAGTATAGCACTTGTTGTCAATCTAGACATCGAGAGAGTATAGCACGTTTTGTGTTTTGATCGTCAATAGATAGTCGAGATAGATAGCACTTGAGTGTAATGCCAAACACTCTGATCATTTAACTCCCATGGGCACTAGCACTTTCGGGCGCACATCCCAGGACCAGATCGGGCCCTTTATATATTGCCAGGCATTGGTTATATTGTTTATCTTTAGACAATCAGCCAATGGCCAAAATAGAGTACCAAGAAGTAGATGAGAGCACTAGATGAATAGATGAGATAGTAGAGTGAATGTGAATAGACGAGTGAGTAGAGTACAGATGAGAGCTAGTGGACATTGCACGTAATACGTAGACTAAGCAGGCGATAGTAACAGTTGCACAACACGCGCACGTCGTATTGGCAGTCACGTGGAATTCATGATCTTCCCGCTGGCCATGTTATGCACAAGTCCAGAGGTCCGACGTGATCCCTATAGGTGTAATGTGTGTTAGGGTACAACCGGCTCGTCGACCATGTGGGAACCCATGATTAGAGGAGACTTACGGAGGCCTTGTGCAAGGGTTCACTAGTCCGGCGAAAGGAATATCCAACGGAGAGTTCACCACAAGCCAAGTAAGGTGTGTATATAAAAACAGGTGCTCGACGTTCTAGAGGAATTCTAGAACAGTGGAGCGTCAACATCGGTATATAAACAACGCTAGAACGAATACAAGTCCTTTAAAATAGGGCAATTAATGTACTTTATTTCAATAAATTACCAGATACATTATGAGATATTTTATGCCAGGTTTCAGCCATATATGGATGGTTCATGTGTGTGCATGTGTAAGAGAAATCATAGATAGAAATAAGTCGTGAATATGTATTTTAAATCATTCAATGTAGCTCCATTTTTTTTAAAAAAAACAAGTTTTTACTAGGGGTATAACTGTAAAAAGGTGTAAGAATTATTTAGAAAGTGACAGAAATAATTTTTATGGATTTTCATCAAAAACCTGTGAAGGCGACATAGGCCAATGAGGGTCGCGATGGGTACTAGGCAGATCGCGACAGGAGCATGTAAGGATAGCGACAGGGCTTGCGAATCAGGTACTGGAAACGCGACGGCTTACCTGTCGCCTTCTTGGTCGCGACGGGTAGGCTGTCGCAATCGGACCCCAGAAGGCGACATATCGGGCAGTCGCGATCTGGTGATCTGTACCTGACTCTGACAGGAGTCAGACCAGACATTGGATTGCGGACCAGAACATTCAAATTTTGATACATGGTCATTTAGAAAATCATAACTAATTATATACATGATGAAAAATCACAAAATCAGTGGCAAATGGAACTAGACATGCGAGAGTACTTTCAGTAAATAGGAATTTGAGAGAGAGCATGATTTGAACATGGTTTGAGCATGAACAATAACAAGTAACATAGAACATGATACACAGAGCAAGATTGATTTAATTCGAGCAACATGCTCAACAAAAATTTGGGCTTTCAGGGGAAAAAGTTCCCTAATGATCATCAGTATCTCCCATAAAAATTTCAAGGCATGGGATTTAGTATTCATGGAGAACAAGAATTATGAGAGGGTTCGGAGTCAAGAGAGTTGCAGAACTTCGAAATTCAAGAAGAAAATATTGCTTGATGGAAATTTATGAAATTTGAGGGTTTTGTTCCTGATGCATGGAACAATCTACAGACGAAATATTAGGATTTTTTCTTGTGAGAATGCCTACCTTTGACTCGGTTTATCTTCTAGGGCTTAGAACTCCAAGAACGAAGGAAGAAGCTTGATGGATCTTCCTCTCCTCGATTTCTCCTCCTCCTTGGCCTCTTCTCCACGTCCAACAACCTTTGGCAACGAGCTAGGGTCGGCCAAGAGGTTTTAAGAGGTGTATTTATATAAATACAAGTTCCTATTCCTTCTTCTATTCTAATTACTCTTTAATTACGAGAGTTCCTAACTCCAACCTTCCTTCCTTACTTTCCAACCTCTATTTAGCTTAGGAGGGAATCTAAATTCGTGCTAAATCAGAAGTGGTAGGTTTAGTAATCCTAATCCAACTCAAACTTCTATTTTTATGCATTAAATACCACTTTTCTATTTTAGTAATATTTTAGTTACGAATTTTGAGTATTTCTCTATTATTCCCCTTTTTAAAATCTCTATTTTATCCCACTAATTTCTAATGGGTCAATATAGTATAGCTCATTACTCCTTTTCTTTTAATGTGTTTATTTAATTCCCTCTTATTTGATTTCCTATATCTTCCTTTTATTTGATTTCCTAATTAAATAATATAGATATTTAAATTTTTATTTTTCCAAAAATTTAGGGTTGCTACACACTTTTTCTAAAAGTCATTGGTTAGGAGTTATAAGCACGGTAAGAGAGCCGTTGCATGATACTGTGTTTCGGGTTGCACTTGACCTTTACATTCTTCATGTTTTCATGAGGTTCGAGACCAATTAGGTCAAACCCCCAACAACAAAGTTCTTCTACTTGTTGTCTTGGTCAGTTTTCATGTGAAGCATTTTATCTAAATATCATTAGATATAGAGATATAAGCATGGTAAGGGGAATAATTACTTTTTCTGCATTTTCGGGTTAATGCTTAGAATCGCATCCGGACCAAGCGACGCGATTCCAGCACCTGGTATCGTGTCAGCCAGGTCCAACGCGATCCACTAAAAGGGATCCATAAGAGGCGATGCAATTCTCGTGCTGACTAGTCAACGGCCGCGTGAAACTTCGTGCCTGCCTGGGAGTCTGTACAAGTCTGAATTGCGATGGGATCCCCGGACGCGATTCAGGCGGTTTTCCCACCCGATTGATATTTAATAAATTTCTTGTAAACGCGTCAGTATACCCGGACGCGATTTAGCTTGAAAGGCGGCTATGTAGGCCAATGCGATTAAGTTTTCTACATAGTTTGGCCTGTTTACCTATACACCGTGTTTTGAAAAACGTCCACTATGTTGGATGCTATTCATAGGCCGACCTGAGGCTGTACTTTTCAGTTAGTTAGTCAGCATGTTAGTCTGTGTGGTCTGTCAGCATGTTGCATAGTGTGTATTGGCCTAAAAGAAATCCATCAATTGAAAGCAGTAATGATATGAATATGATTCTAATGTGTAATTGTGATTGACCTTATGTTCATTTGATTATCTTATGATCTTACTTATTATCAATTTGACATGACATGAATGTATGGATGAACACATGTTAGCGTAGACGTGTTTAGTTAAAGTGTTTAATCATGGTATGTATATGAGTTTCCTTAAGTTATATGATTTCCAATGTTTCAATTAGTTGTTCATATTGCATACATGTTAGAAAAGATCTATGACACGTCACTTACACCTTTTCACGAATAGGCACACACCCTTCTTGGGGAATTGAGAGCTCTCTTCCGGTCATTTCGAATCGGCAAGACTAGCAATCTTTTCCTTAAGACCTCTGTAAGTCTCCGCTCTCTATGGATTCCCACATAGAGGCCGAGCTGGTTGTACCATGAATACCCTAGAGATAGAGAGTACATGTTCCACGTACGATCTATCATTAGTCATCCTCATGTTAAGACATTAACGAATTATGAAACATAAGATACGTCGTTATACTCCCCATTTGTTATCTTGAGCTATTGTCACACCTTGACTCTATGATGATCATGTTCTTATTACATTGAGCTTATTGTTGAAATTCCGTGGCCATAATGTGAATATGTTTGTTCCGCACAATATGGGACTTCGGTCTATTTGACTAATGCATGTGCAATAGGGGCCCTGTCTGGTCTTGGGGAAGAGCGCCCCAATGTACTTATTAACTGCGGGAGTATGGACTTTTGGTGCTTGGCATAGCACAATGAATACGCAAGATTTGTGTGAATGTGCCTTCATTTGATATGATATGAAAGATTTGATATGATACATCTGTTTATATGAATACATGATATCTGTGTGAATATGGTCAATTACTTTTGATATGATTCTACTCTTGAATGACCTGTCCATTGTATATGTAATTCGATATTTGATTTGATATGACATCCGTTCTATTCCGCTATATAACTTGTTAGAAAAGCATGCATTGTCATCATGTTCATATGCATATCTTGCCTATTTAAAATGTTAATCATGTATATTAGTGCCCGCACAATATTGAGATGTAAATCCTACTGAGCTAGTTCTCTTACCCTATCATCCTGTCCTTTTCAGGTAGTGATGAGGAACCAGAGGAGTCTGATGGGGTAGGGCAAGAGTGATGAGGACCCGTAATGTGACGAGTTGGTAGTCTAGGAATAGTACTTGAGTAGTCGATGTAATAGTGAAACATTTTTATTTGAATAATGGGCCCTTTTGATTGGCTCGATTGATGTAATTTTTAATTAGTTGAATGAATGGAATAAGGATACTGTTATGACATATTATAGTTTCCACTGTTTATTATATTCAATTGTGACTCTGCGTTACTCAACTGTGATACGTCTATTTGTATCGTTCACATTTCTCGGTATTTATTACGCTGATAAATATCGGGGCGTGACAGTTGGTATCAGAGCCTGAACTTTAGGGTCCAAGGGAATAGAATATAGAATGAAACTACATCACACAGTCAAAATCTATCGTACCTAATGTGAGCTTGGGTAGAGCCATGGGAATAGAAGTCACCTGTGATATTTTAGATGACTGACTTATATTATTATCTTCAAGGTACTTATTACCTCAATGACCGCTGAACGTGCCCAGGCTAGAAACATGCAACAAACAATACAGAACCTGACTTAGGCTATCCGGCAAGCCACCCAGGGTGGAGGTAACCGCAGAGCCAGTGATCTCCATCGAAATTTCTGGAGTATGGAGCCGCCTAGGTTTGAAGGCAGCACTGACCCAGACGTTGCTGAACACTGGGTTAAGGAAATTGAAAGGATATTCAGGGTCATGCAATGCAAGGACCAGAACAAATTACTACTAGCGACTTTCCAACTGAAAAGGATCCAAGCATGATGGGAGTCGGTGGAAGCAACACTGAATGGCCAGCAACTAATATGGGCTCAGTTCATTGAGCGATTCAACACCAAGTACTTTTCTGAGAGGGTCCAGGAACGGAAAGCAGCCGAATTTGCGGCTTTGAAGCAGAGAGGACTTACTGTGGCCGAGTATGAGGCCCAATTCTTTCGTTTGCCCCGATATGTTGTTCACTTGATTGGGATAGAAAGAATGAAGGCAAAACACTTTCTGAATGGCTTGAGGCCCCAGTTCGTCACTCAACTGGCGTCAATGGACATTCAAACCTATGCTGACATGGTAAAGAAGGCTCAGTTACTGGACGATGCCATGGAGACTGTCGAAAGAATTAAGGGAAAGTCCATGAAAAGGGAGCAGTGTCTGCTACCGGAAGGTATGAGCAGACCATTAGGAAGAAAAGGCTCAGTATGGTTTTACTGAACAAGCCGATAAGAAGCCGAAGGAGTTATTAAAGTACATCGTGGTGGAAACTGGAGAAAGATGCAAACATTGTGACAAGGCTAGTCACCGGTCCGACAATGCTGGAGAGCGCAGGGAGATGCCTGCGCTGTGGAAGTCGTGACCACAGGATCTCGGACTGCCCAATGCTGAAAGAACAAGCCCCTCAGGACAAGCGTCTGAATGGACAGAAGAGGCAAGGCCGCTTACAAGCTATTTAGGAACCTGAAGCTGCAAAAGAAGGAGGTATCGTGGAAGGTACACTTACTATTCTTTCCCGACCCGCATATGTTCTGTTTGATACGGGGGTACACATTCCTTTATATCTCAAACATTTGTTGATCCCTACCTGTGAAACCGTCCCAATGAAATCGGAATAGTTGTGTCAACCCCAATGGTCCTGGCACCAATCTTACAAACCATATGCCATCTAGTGAAGTGTTGATTGAAACCCAAAACCTACCTGCAAATTTAATATGCATGGACATGGAGAGGTATGATGGGATACTGGGAGCAAACTGGTTGTCTAAACATGGGGCTATTATCAACTGTAGCAGAAGTCGGGTAACCTTTAGCCATTACCCAAACTTAGTGCTCACAGGGGATAGAATCGCAGGAGATGTCACTTATCTCTGCATTACAAGCCAAAAGGATGATGAGGAAAGGTTGTATGGCCTTTCTTGCTGCTTTTGTCATCACAAAGAAGGAAGTCAAAGTTGAGGACATCCATGTTGTCAGTGAGTATGCTGACATTTTTTCCGAAGACTTGCCAGGAATTCCTCCTGAGTGAGAGGTCGATTTCACCATCGAATTGGTCCCTGGAGCAGCACCAGTATCTAGGGCACCATATAGAATGTCCCCCGCAGAACTGAAGGAATTAAAAGAGCAACTGATGGAACTGTTATAGAGGGGATTCATCCAACCAAGCACATCACCATGGGGTGCACCTGTCCTCTTTGTTAAGAAGAAAGATGGGTCGATGAGGCTGTGTATAGACTACAGGCAACTAAACCAGTTAACCATCAAGAACAAATATCCTCTGCCAGGATTGATGAGTTGTTTGATCAATTATCTGGATCTAAATACTACTCTAAAATAGATCTCAGATCCAGCTATCACCAATTGAGGATCAAAGGAGAAGACGTTCACAACAGCCTTCCGAAGCAGGTATGTGCATTATGAATTTATTGTTATGCCTTTTGGACTAACAATACCCCTACAGTTTTCATGTAGTTGATGAATAGCATTTATCGCCCATATCTTGATAAATTATGGTGGTATTCATCGATGATATATTGATTTATTCCAAGACAAAGGAAGAACATGAGGAGCATTTGAGGATTGCATTGCAGATTTTAAGGGAGAATAAATTATATGCCAAGCTAAGTAAATGTGAATTCTGGCTTGAGGAGGTATCCTTTTTAGGGCATTGTGGTAACCAAGGATGGTATCGCTATTGATCCATCAAAGGTGAGGCTGTATTGAAATGGGAAAGACCGACAAGCGTCATAGAGATCAGGAGCTTTCTGGGATTCGCACGATTTATCGAAGGTTTATAAAGGATTTCTCAAAGATTGCAGTACCATTAACCAAGCTGACCCGGAAGGAAAATTCGTTTGTGTGGACCGATGAATGTGAAGAAGCTTTAACAACTTGAAGAAGTGTTTGACTACTGCTCCTGTCCTCGTCTTACCCACTGAAGAGGGAGGATTTAAAATTTATTCAGATGCTTCTGGAACAGGTCTGGGATGTGTCTTAATGCAACAAGGGAAAGTAATAGCATATGCCTCAAGACAGTTGATGATCCACGAAGTGAACTACCTAGTTCATGACCTAGAGTTAGCAGCTGTAGTATTCGCCTTGAAGATTTGGAGGCATTACATCTATGGTGAGCAATTTAAAGTTCTTTCTGACCACAAGAGTTTAAAATACTTATTCTCACAGAAGGAGCTTAACATGATACAAAGAAGGTGGTTAGAATACCTCAAGGACTTTGACTTTTCCATTCAATATCACTCTGGGAATGCCAATGTAGTGGCAGACGCTCTAAGTAGACAACCAGAACCTTTGCTAGCTAGTATGATGCTGGGCGAATGGAAGTTACTGGAGCAATTTGCAAGCTTGAACTTACACATGGGGAAGAAGGAAAAGCAAGTAATGATTTCCAATCTCGAAATACAATCCGATCTACTGACCGAAATCAAGGAGAAACAAGGAGATGATCCATTCTTAGTTGAGATTAGGGAGAAGCTAGAACAAAGACCTAACTTTTCTCTATCAGCTGATGAAGATTACTATTCCGGGGTAGAACATATGTCCCTGATCATGGAGAACTCAAGAAGAGGTTATTAAATGAAGCTCACCAGTCCAAGTACACGATTCACCCAGGATCAACAAAGATGTACCAAGACTTAAAAAGGTCGTATTGGTGGCCAAACATGAGAGGGATGTGGCCGATCATGTGTCATACTGTTTAACATGCATGAAAGTCAAGGCCGAGCATTTCCGTACAGCTGGTGGACTGCTACCACTAGAAATCCTGGAATGGTAGTGGGATAGCATCGGTATGGACTTTATCATGGGATTGCCCAAGACTAGAGGTGGAATGGATGCAATTTGTGTAATAGTTGATCGATTGACTAAGTCAACTCATTTCTTGCCGATTAAGAGTACCTGGTCAGTGGATGTATTGGCTACACTATATGTTAAGGAAGTAGTTAGATTACATGGGGTTCCATCTAACATAATATTGGATCGGGACCCTAGATTTACTTCACACTTTTGGAAGGGTTTACAAGCAGCGATGGGTACAAAACTAAACTTTAGTATTGCCTTCCATTCTCAGACTGATGGACAAACCAAAAGGACCAATCAAATTGTGGAGGATATGCTTTGTGCTCTGTTGCAAGATTTTAGAGGTCGATGGGATGATCAGTTGTACCTGATGGAGTTTGCATATAACAACAGCTATCAGGCAAGTATCAAGATGGCACCGTTTGAAGCCTTATATGGCAGGAGTTACACATCACCCCTTTGTTGGGAAGAGGTTGGGGAGAACTAATGGGTTGGACCGGACTTAATTGAGGTGACTGTCAGAAAGGTTCAAATTGTCAGGGAACGTCTAAAGATAGCACAATCCAGGTAGAAGAGTTATGTAGACAAGAGAAAGAGAGAACTAGAATTTCAGGTTGGCGAACATGTTTTCTTGAAGGTCTCACCTTCAAGGGGAATTCAAAGATTTGGGATCAAAGGAAAGTTGAGACCCAAATTTTTCAGACCATTTGAGATTCTGAAAAGGATTGGTCAGGTGGCGTATAGGCTTGCACTACCTCCACAGCTGGCAAATGTGCATAATGTGTTCCACATATCCATGTTGAGGAAGTACTTATTCAATGCCGACCATGTAATCAACCATGAGGACTTAGAGATTCGAGAGGACCTGACTTATGAAGAGAAGCCGATCAAACTATTGGATCGGAAGATTCACGACTCAGGATTCGTACCATACCTATGGTGAAGGTCCAATGGATTCGAGATGGAGTTACCAACGCTACCTGGGAAACAGAGGAAAGAATGAAGAAAAACCACCCAGAACTATTCTCAGGTACAAACTATACCATTATGTGTAAATTTGGGGACCAAATTTCTTAAGTGGGGGAGGATGTAACACCCCGAAATTTAGAGATTTAAAAATTATAAATAAATCAAAATAAAAAATTTCCGCATTTATCAGAATGATAAAACTTACGTACCATTAGCGTACTAGAGAAAACACATCAAAAATTTCATAAATTATAAATCAACCCCAAATATTGTCCCTAAGTGTTCCACGAAGCAATTCGTGCAACGAAAAATCCGATTGGCCGAGTATACGTCACACGTGACAAATTACCCGAATTTAGAAACTAAGTCAGAAAATTGTTAACGCGGAAAAATAACCTAACCATAAATTAAATAAACATGTTGGAGAGACTTCCAACATCATGTATTAATAACCCATTGACAATATTGGGCTAATGGAGCACATTTGGCTCAAGGATAAAAATTTGGACAAGAAAATACCCAGAAATTTGTGTATGTAATTATGTAGTGATTAGGGAGGGCAAATTAGTGTTAAAATTAGTGGTAATGGCCATGCATGGCAAGCAAAATCGTGGCCAACCCTGTATGACACCTTCCTATAGTGTAGCTACCTCCTTTGGGTGAGGGAATCCCAGATTTTGGAAAGTAGAAAGCAGAATTCACAGCCCCTTCCTAGTCCCATTAGGACATGTAAATACACCCTAAATCTATAAGAACTCGTCACTAAACTCTTGGGGAAGGTTTGGCAAAGAGTTGGGGTTGTTTGGAGGCGGGCTAGGGCTTTAGAGGAGGAGGAAAAATGTTGGGAACTGGAGCTTCACCCTTCATCCTCTGTTGTGTCTAGAACGATGACATCTCTTAGATCTTTACAAAGGTAGGTGTTCTCGGGCCAAGATTAAAGAAAACCAATACCATCTTGTAGAGCTTGGAGTCTAGGTTCATTTGCACTTGATTTGCCCATTTTCATGGAGTATTAGTCTTTTCCCTAAGTCGCGCACAGTTAGGGCTTTTTACATTCTTCTTATTATGCACGCTATTCGACCGAATTAGACAAAACCCCCATCATGAAAGTTATGCTACTAGTAGTCCTCATCATGTTTTTTTTGAACACTTTGTCTAAAAGTCATTGGTTAGGGTTATATGCATGGTAAGAGAGCCGCTGCATGATACTGTGTTTCGGGTTGCACTTAACTTTTACGTGCTTCATGTTTTCATGAGGTTTGAGAACGAATTAGGTCAAACCCCAACGTAGTTGTCCTGGTCAGTTTTGATGTTAAGCATTTTGTCTAAATATCATTACATAGAGAGATATAAGCATGGTAAGGGGAATAATTAGTTTTTCTACATTTTTAGGTTAAACCTTGGAATCACGTCCGGACCAAGCAACGTGATTCCAGTGTCTAGTACGCGTTGGCCAGGTCCAATGCGATCCACTAAAAGGCGTCCATAAGAGGCGACATGATTCTCACGCTGACCGGTCAATGGCCGCGTGAGACTTCGCACCTGCCTGGGAGTCTGCGCAAGTCTGAATCGCGGTGGGATCCTCGGACGCGATTCAGGCAGTTTTCCTACCCGATTGATTTAAATGCGTCGCTATACCCGGACGCAATTTAGCTTGAAAGGCAGCCATGCAGGCCGACGCGATTCAGTTTTCTACATAGTTTGGCCTGTTTACCTATACACTGTGTTTTGAAAAATGTCCATTGTGTTGGACGCTATTCAAGGCTGTACTTTTCAGTCAGTCAGTAAGCATGTTAGTCTGTGTGGTCTATCATCATGTTGCATAGTGTTCCATAGTGTGCATTGGCCTAAAAGAAATCCATCAATTTGAAAGCGGTAATGATATGAATATGATTCTAATGTGTAATTGTGATTGACCTTATGTTCAATTGATTATCTTGTGATCTTACTTATTGTCAATTTGACATGATAAGAATATGATATGAATGTATGGATGATCACATGTTAGCGTAGACGTGTTTAGTTAAAGTGTTTCATCATGGTATGTATATGAGTTTCCTTAAGTTATATGCTTTCCGATGTTTCAATTATTTGTTTATATTTCATACATGTTAGAAAAGATCTGTGACACGTCACTTACACCTTTGCACGAATAGGCACACCCTTCTTGGGGAATTGAGAGCTCTCTGCCAGTCATTCCGAATCGGCAAGACTAGCGATCTATTCCTTAAGACGTCCATAAGTCTCCGCTCTCTATGGATTCCCACATAGAGGCCGAGCTGGTTGTACCATGAAGTACCATGGAGATAGAGAGCACATGTTTCGCGTACGATCTGTCATTAGTCATCCTCATGTCAAGACATTAACGAATTATGAAACATAAGATATGTCGTTATACTACCCATTTGTTCTCTTGAGCTATTGTCACACCTTGACTCTATGATGATCATGTTCTTATTACATTGAGCTTGTTATTGAAATTCTGTGGCCATAATATGAATATGTTTGTTCGGCACAATATGGGACTTCGGTCTATTTGACTAATGCTTGTGCAATAGGGGTCCTGTCTGGTCTTGGGGAAGAGCGCCCCAACGTACTTATTAACCGCGGGAGTATGGACTTTTGGTGCTTGGCATAGCACAATGAATACGCAAGATTTGTGTGAATGTGCCTTCATTTGATATGATATGATAAGATTTGATATGATACGTCTGTTCATGTGAATACATGATATCTGTGTGAATAAGGCCAATTCCTTTTGATATGATTCTACTCTTGAACGACCTGTCCATTGTATATGCAATTCGATATTTCATTTGATATGACATCCATTCTATTCCGCTATTCAACTTGTTAGAAAAGCATGCATTGTCATCATGTTCATATGCATATCTGGCCTATTTAAAATGTTAATCATGTATATTAGTGCCCACACAATATTGAGATGTAAATCCTACTGAGCTAGTTCGCTCACCCTATCATCCTGTCCTTTTCAGGTAGTGATGAGGAACCAGAGGAGTCTGATGGGGCAGGACAAGAGTGATGAGCACCCGCGACGTAAGGAGTTGGTAGTCTAGGAATAGTATTTGAGTAGTCGAAGTAATAGTGAATATTTTTATTTGAATAATGGGCCCTTTTGATTGCTCGATTGATGTAAGGTTTTTATTAGTTGAATGAATGGAATCAGGAGTACTTTATGACAATATTATAGTTTCCACTGTGTTATTATATTCAATTCTGACTCTGCATTACTCAATTATGCTACATCTATTTGTATCGTTCACGTCTCCCGGTATTTATTCCGCTGCTAAATATCGGGGCGTGATAGTTGGTATCAGAGCCTGAACTTTGGAGTCCAAGGAATAGGAATATAGAATGTAACTAGATCACAGAGTAAAAATCTGTCGTACCTAATGTGAGCTTGGGTAGAGCCATGGGAATAGAAGTCACATGTGATATATTTAGATGACAGCCTTATATTATTATCTTGAAGGTACTTATTACCTCATGGCTGCTGAATGTGCCCTTGCTAGGAACATGCAACAAACAATGCAGAACTTGACTCAGGCTATCTTGCAAGCCACCCAGGGTGGAGGTAACCGCGGAGCCGGTGATCTCCATCGGAATTTTCGGAGTATGGAGCCGCCTAGGTTTCAAGGGAGTACTGACCCAGACATTGCTGAACACTGGGTTAAGGAAATTGAAAGGATATTCAGGGTCATGCAATGCACGGACCAGAACAAAGTACTGCTGGCGACTTTTCAATTGGAAAAGGATGCCAGGGCATGGTGGGAGTCGGTGGAAGCAACACTGAATGGCCAGCAACTAACATGGGCTCAGTTCATTGAGAGATTCAACACCAAGCACTTTTCTGAGAGGGTCCAGGAATGGAAAGCAGCCGAATTTGCGGCTTTGAAGCAGAGAGGACTCACTATGGCCATGTATGAAGCCCAATTCTCTCATATGTCCCGATATGTTGTCACTTGATTGGGACAGAAAGAATGAAGGCGAAACGCTTTCTGAATGGCTTGAGGCCCCAGTTCTTCACTCAACTGGTGCCAATGGACATTCAAACCTATGCTGACATGGTAAAGAAGGCTCAGTTACTGGAGGATGCCATGGAGACTACTAGAAGAATTAAGGGAAAATCCATGAAAAGGGAGCAAGTGTCAGCTACAGGAAGGTATCAGCCGACCATTGGGAAGAAAAGGCCCAGTGGTGGTTTTACTGAACAAGCCGATAAGAAGCCGAAGGAGTTAGGCAAGCAGATCGTGGTGGCAATTGGAGAAAGATGTAAACATTGTGACAAGGCTAGTCACCGGTCCGAACAATGCTGGAGAGCGCAAGGGAGATGCCTGCACTGTGGAAGTCGAGACCACAGGATCTCGGACTGCCCAATGCTGAAAGAACAAGCCCCTCAGGACAAGCGTCCGAATGGACAGAAGAGGCAAGGCCACTTGCAAGCTATTTAGGAACCTGAAGCTGCAGAAGAAGGAGGTATCATGGAAGGTACACTTACTATTCTTTCCCGACCCGCATATGTTCTATTTGATACGGGGCTACGCATTCCTTTATATCTTAAATATTTGTTGATACCCTACCTGTGAAACCCGTCCCAATGAAATCCGGAATAGTTGTGTCAACCCCGATTGGTCCTGGCACCTATCTTACAAACCATATGTCGTCTAGTGAAGTGTTGATTGAAACCCAAAACCTACCTGCAAATTTAATATGCATGGACATGGAGGGGTATGATGTGATACTGGGAACAGACTGGTTGTCTAAACATGGGGCTAGTATCAACTGCAGGAGATGTCGGGTAACCTTTAGCCATTACCCAAACCTAGTGTTCACAGGGATAGAAACTGCAGGAGATTGTCACTTATCTTTGCATTACAAGCCAAAAGGATGATGAAGAGAGGTTGTATGGCCTTTCTTGCTACTGTTGTCATCACAAAGAAGGAAGTCAATGTTGAGGACATCCATATTGTCAGCGAGTATGCTGATGTTTTTCGCAAAGACATGCCAGGAATTCCTCCAGAGCAAGAGGTCGATTTCACCATCGAATTGGTCCCTGGAGCAGCACCAGTATCTAGGGCACCATATAGAATGTCCCCCGTAGAACTGAAAGAATTAAAAGAGCAACTGATGGAACTGTTAGAGAAGGGATTCATCCGACCATGCACATCACAATGGGGTGCACCTGTCCTCTTTGTCAAGAATAAAGATGGGTCGATGAGGCTGTGTATAGACTACAGGCAACTAAACCAGTTAACCATCAAGAACAAATATCCTCTGCCAAGGATTGATGAGTTGTTTGATCAATTATCTAGAGCTAAATACTTCTCTAAAATAGATCTCAGATCTGGCTATCACCAATTGAGGATCAAAGGAGAAGGCATTCACAAGATAGCCTTCCGAAGCAGGTATGGGCATTATGAATTTATTGTTATGCCTTTTGGACTAACAAATGCCCCTGCAGTTTTCATGCAGTTGATGAATAGCATTTATCGCCCATACCTTGATAAATTTGTGGTGGTATTCATCGATGATATATTGATTTATTCCAAGACAAAGAAACATGAGGAGCATTTGAGGATTGCATTGCATATTTTAAGGGAGAATAATTATATGCCAAGCTAAGTAAATGTGAATTCTGGCTTGAGGAGGTATCCTTTTTAGGGCATGTGGTAACCAAGGATGGTATCGCTGTTGATCCATCAAAGGTTGAGGCTGTATTGAAATGGGAAAGGCCGAAAAGTGTCACAGAGATCAGGAGCTTTCTGGGATTAGCAGGATATTATCGAAGGTTTATAAAGGATTTCTCAAAGATTGCAGTACCATTAACCAAGCTGACCCTGAAGGAAAATCCGTTTGTTTGACTGATGAATGTGAAGGAAGCTTTAACAACTTGAAGAAGTGTCTGATTATTGCTCCTGTCCTCGCCTTACCCACTGAAGAGGGAGGATTTGAAATTTATTCAGATGCTTCTGGAACAGGTCTGGGATGTGTCTTAATGTAACAAGGGAAAGTAATAGCATATGCCTCAAGACAGTTGAAGATCCACGAAGTGAACTACCTGGTTCATGACCTGGAGTTAGCAGCTGTAGTATTCGCCTTGAGGATTTGGAGGCATTACATCTATGGTGAGCAATTTAAAGTTTTTTCTGACAACAAGGCTTAAAATACTTATTCTCACAGAAGGAGCTTAACATGAGACAAAGAAGGTGGTTAGAATACCTCAAGGACTTTGACTTTTCCATTCAATATCACCCTGGGAAAGCCATGTAGTGGTAGACGCTCTAAGTAGACACCCAAGAGCTATGCTAGCTAGTATGATGCTGGGTGAATGGAAGTTACTGGAGCAATTTGCAAGCTTGAACTTAGACATGGGGAAGAAGGAAAAATAAGTATGATTTCCAATCTCCAGATACAATCTGATCTACTGACTGAAATCAAGGAGAAACAGGGAGAGGATCCATTCTTTGTTGAGATCAGGGAGAAGCTAGAACAAAGACCTGACTTTTCTCTATCAGTTGATGGAAGATTACTATTCCGAGGTAGAACGTGTGTCCCTGATCATGGAGAACTCAAGAAGAGGTTATTAAATGAAGCTCACCAGTCCAAGTACACGATTCACCCTGGATCAACAAAGATGTACCAAGACTTAAAAAGGTCGTATTGGTCGCCAAACATGAAGAGGGATGTGGCCGATCATGTGTCATACTGTTTAACATGCATGAAAGTCAAGGACGAGCATTTCTGTACAACTGGTGGACTGCTACCAATAGAAATCCCGGAATGGAAGTGGGATAGCATCGTATGGACTTTATCATGGGATTGCCCAAGACTAGAGGTGGATGGATGCAATTGGGTAATAGTTGATCAATGACTAAGTCGGCTCATTTCTTACCGATTAAGAGTACCTGGTTAGTGGATGTATTGGCTGCACTATATGTTAAGGATGTAGTTAGATTGCATGGGGTTCCATCTAACATAATATCGGATCGGGACCCTAGATTTACTTACACTTCTTGAAGGGTTTAAAAGAAGCGATGGGTACTAAACTAAACTTTAGTACTGCCTTCCATCCTCAGACTGATGGACAAACCGAAAAGACCAATCAAATTGTGGAGGATATGCTTCGTGCTCTGGTGCTAGATTTTAGAGGTCGATGGGATGATCAGTTGTACCTGATGGAGTTTTCATATAACAACAACTATTAGGCAAGTATCAAGATGGCACTGTTTGAAGCCTTATATGGCAGGAGTTGCAGATCACCCCTTTGTTGGGAAGAGGTTAGGGAGAACCAATGGGTTGGACCTGACTTAATTGAGGCGACTGTCAGAAAGGTTCAGATTGTCAGGGAATGTCTAAAGATAGCACAATCCAGGCAGAAGAGTTATGCAGACACGAGAAGGAGAGAACTAGAATTTCAGGTTGGCGAACATGTTTTCTTGAAGGTCTCACCTTCAAGGGGAATTCAAAGATTTGGGATCAAAGGAAAGTTGAGTCCCAGATTTATCAGACCATTTGAGATTCTAAAAAGGATTGGTCAGGTGGCGTATAGGCTTGCACTACCTCCACAGCTGGCAAACGTGCATAATGTGTTCCACATATCCATGCTGAGGAAGTACTTATTCAATGCCGACCATGTAATCAACCATGAGGACTTGGAGATTTGGGAGGACCTGACTTATAAGAGAACCGATCAAACTATTGGATCGGAAGATTCAACGACTCAGGAATCATACCATACCTATGGTGAAGGTCCAATGGAGTCGAGATGGAGTTACCAACGCTACCTGGGAAACGGAGGAAAGAATGAAGAAAAAACACCCAGAACTAAACAAATTTTGATGAATATTTTAAGTATAATATGTCTCATCTTGTCAGAACATATTAAAAAGTGATAATCTAATAGATTCAGAAAATATTTAGTCAATGATGGTTTTAACAGAAATTGTATCAAGGAAGATAAAATGATATGCAATCAAAATTTCATAAGATGATAAAATAGTATCTTCACAGGAAAAATACAAGTATAGGACTTGTCAGTGAAGTCGAATATAGAAGTGAGAGTAATTCTGCTGTAGTTGTCGAAGACAGAATACCAAGAATAGACTTGATTCAACTTCAGTAAAGATTACAACATTCGACTTTGCAAGTCGTACAGAATTGCATTAGAAACCATAATTCGACTTTAGGAGTCGAATAGAATGAATTCGACTTCTATGGAGATTGACAGAAACAAGACAGAGAATTCGACTTCAGAAGTCAGATACTGATGAGTTAGATCTATGAAGCATTCGACTGTATGAGTCGAAGTGGGTAGTCGAATACAGAACACTTCGTCTTCTGAGAGTTGAAGACCAGAAGGAGGCATTCGACTGTAGAAGTCGGAGTTGACAGTCGAATACGGTGAAGTTGTCTGGACTTAGAAAAATTTTGGAGTTGATTTTGTGTAAAGACATTTCGATCCTTAAGAAGTTGGAGTCCACAGTCGGATTCATAGAGTAGTCTGTAGACTTAGAAAATTTCTCGAGATAGAGTTTGTTCAAACTATTTTCTGTGGTATGTATAATTAATTCTTTTAATTTGTAGAAAGCCTTTTAAAGATTTGTCATAGCAAAAACATTATTTTCTTAGGGGTAGTTGCTCAACAGACGGCCCAGGGGGACGCGACAGTATCTGTGTTGTCTCAGGTGTTTCCGTGGTTCCGGTTGGGGTGTCGGCGTGTGCCGTAGGGCTGTCTTGCCCTTAGGACCTTCTGGTGGGGAACGCAGTAGGTTACCTCGCTGCATTCAGTGACCGAAGGTGACACCTTCGTGGCCATGTCCTGGCGGTGGTGACAGGAGGGTCGTGTCTATCTAATAATCGATTAACCGGTGGTCAATTGATTATCAGCAGAGCGATGGGTTTTCCATGCTTCTGGTAGTGTTCTGAGGTTCTAGCTTGCTTGTGCATGCCTTGGTTGGCCGATGGCCCTCTCGAGGGTTCGTGTGTGCCTCGTGCTTGTTGGGCTTGTCGTAGGTTACAAGCCAGCGGTTCGGCGTAGTTCTTGTTGTGCTTGCCCCGCCTGTTCGCCTAGTGCTTGGCACTTGAGGGCTTGTCTTGTTCAAAGGTTGTCTCTATTGCTTGGGACCCCCTTCCTCGTGGGCCTTTGATGGAGTGTTCGGCGCTACGAGCATGCTCTAGTTGGCAGCCGACTTGGCGGACTCTGGAGCTAAGGGGAAAACGAGGTTTGGACAGTGGCGCCGAGTGGTTTGTAGAGCACTCTTGGTTGGTCTAAAACTCCGAGGTCAGCTGGAGTTCTTCCCAGTGCAGGCCAGTCAGTTTTTCTTCTCACTACCTCGCCCTGTGTTGGTTCCGGAGCCACATAGGGAGGTTAGGTGTGAGGCCGCAGCTGGCCAGGCTGCGGTTGTTGTATCTGTGGCGGCTCTGTCTCGCTCTTCTGGGGAGGTGGAGGCAGGAGCCAGGCTAGCGAGCAGAGGTAGTGGCTGGTGTGTCCTCCTCTTGTCTGCCAGTGGCAGTGGCTTGGTTGCTGTTGATGTGATGGTGTTTCTTCACAACGTTTCCAAGTATGACTTGTTTCCCTAGCCTGCACGGTGGTTGTAGCCTGGCCATGTCTATCTTCCGTGGGCGTTGTTGGTTTGGCCTTGTTGGCCCGTGCTTCTTCTGGTTTCTACTCAGTGTTCTCTTGGTTTTGTTGTCCCGTTCCTTGGTGCCAGTCCGTGGTGGCACCAGTTTATGTGGTTTCCCGACCTTGTGGTGTGTCCAGGGTCCGGGGTGGTTCTACTTGTGGGCCCTCGACCTTGTGGAGGTCTAAGGTGGCCGTGCTTGTGGTGAGATGTCATTCTCACTTAGTTCTTGTGTGGTCTCGACAGGTGTGCCGAGGGTTGCTTCCGCTTGATGCCCGACTCCATTGGTTTCTGCAGGAGTCATGTGTGTGTCACGACCTTAGTTGGTGGTCGTAGTGTTGCATTGTTCTGTTCCACTGCTTTGTAGTATCCTGCTGTAGGTGTTCCTCGCTTTACAACTTTCTAGTGTAGTTTCCTGTTTTCGGAGTTCCTGCTGCTTTGGCCGGTGAGGGATTGGTAATCTCTACTGGGCCTTGTTCGCGAGGCTCACCCCCCTACTATCTTCAGCTAGGGGCTCGTCGTCGCGGGAGCTCGGTGTCGGACGGGTTGTAGAGGCGGCTGTGGTGCCTTGTGTTGTCAGTAGCAGTGAGAGAAAGTGTTGTGAGCTCTTGTACCTGAGTGAGTTGAGAATTGTGCTTTGTAAGTTCTCGGGGTATGCCCCTTAAGGATTGCACCTTTCTTCTTGTACCTGTGCTTTTACTTGGGACATGTGGTACAGTTGTTATATTGTTATAGTTATTTAAATCAGTACATATCTCACTAGACTATTTCTTCTAACATTTCTGGACCTTCGGATCCGTGGTGGCGATGCGAACTTCACGGTCCTGGTGGGGGTCTGGGAGGTCGGGTCGTTATAGTTGTATCAGAGCATAGGTCTATTGAGATTGTAATGAGTTAAAAACTATAGTTGTCCCAAAGAAAGGTACTAGTATGCTACTGACAATGTCCGACTAGTGTTAGGCTTGTGCTTTCAATTGTTTTGCAGGTGTGCGGCTTCCTTGCAAGGTTTATGCACATGCTGCAGGAGGGTTGCAGCTGTTGCTATGCGCGTGCGTGGCGAGTGTGGTTGTTCGGTGTAGCAACCTCGATTTTAAATATTAAATAAAATAAAATTTTATTTAATAAATGAAATAAATAAGTTTAATTAGAATAAATGAGAAATAAGTGAAATAAAAAGGTCATTAAATCAAGCCCAATAAGTTAAAACCCTAATGGGTTGTGTAAATGCTCAATTACAAAATAATGGGCCTAATTGTGAGGAGCCCATCATGGGATGGGAAATAATTATCCCAATTTCGGATATAATTAATTAATAAATAGTAAGGGTTAAGATAATACTAAATACCATATTATCCAAGATAAGAGCCCATATCCCATCCTAACCCTGGGCCACGAATTTTGGCCTTCTCTCTACCCTTTAAGTGGATAATTGATAGGAAAATAGGAGATAATTATCAATTTTCGGAGTTGGAAGAGAAAAGAGGAGTTTTAGGCATTTAGGACTCTATTAGCCATCAAAACACCCAAATTCGTCCCAACCAAGACCCTAGTTCGTGCTAGAGCCTTGGGAGACGAAGGGGAGGCGATTGATGAAGGAGGCTTGGAGGAGAAGCTGGAGCAAGGAGAGCTCTTCTTCTTCCTTTTCGTCATCAAAACTAGTTCTCTTGTCAACGCAAAAAGGTAGGCAATCTCTAAGCACTCAATGTGTAATAATTACCCTAGGAAGTCTCATAAACCCTTCGAAAGCCCTCTCGTTTTGCTCTATTTCGTTCATCCATTAGGGAGAATTAAATGTTGGAATCCCTATTGTTATCATGTACCCGAACCCTATAGTTTGCCTTCAACCCATACTTGTACTGGATTGAATGCTGTGGAATTATTCTCATAAATACTACTCATCACTAGCTTTCAAACGCACCTATTTGCCCTAATTTCCATCTTGTATCCATGGCGAATTAATTCATTGTTCCTTGAATGTGCATGTTTAGGTTCATGAAATGTAACCTAGTCAAAGCATGCCCTATACTTGTTTGATTTCTAATTAATTGTTCTCAGTAATAGATCACCATGCCTCTTGTCATTTAAAATTAGTTTCATATATTTTGGATCACTGTGTGATTTTATAACGAATTTTGAATAGCCCTGTGTCATGTAGACCACCTACCTGGAAAAAAGGCAAAACCACTTTTCTGGGCTCGGGCCACTCCTTAGATCGCGACGGCCCGATCCGCCGTGACCTCAGAGAGGGTCGCGACACCAGGACCGTCTCGACCTGAACGTGACAGGTCAATTGGTCGCGACCAGACCCCCGGGTCACCCCAAAACCTGGTTCAGCTTGTCGCGGCCTGTACGTGCGTCGCGATGGCCTTAACGCAGCCCGCCTGTGTGTCGCGACCTGATTGCGGCCTTTAAGCCCATCGCGACTGATGAAATGAACGTGCCGGTTAGCCCTGTCGCGACCTCAGTAATCCGACCAGAACATAAGATTACATATATGACCCTGTCCTTATGTCAATTTGACCCTGTTTAAGTGTTGACATGCTAGATAATAACTTGTTAAATAATAATGAGCATTATTACATGGATTTAACAAAACTAAAAGCTATATGCACAACCATACTTGATCGCTTGATTCTCTACACTTACACACCCTTCACCATCATGGTGCCATTAAACCATGTTCAATTATTCAATAAATATCTGGTAATTTAGCAAAATAAATTACTAAATTCCCTATTTAAATAATAAACTTGTCTCATTCCACTTGCGCATTTTACAAATGTTACGGTTGCCCTCGGCATTCAGCACTCGAGGCACGACGAACAAGTTTCTAGACAATTTCTCTTGGCATGGCCACCTCTCCACCGGGAAGCTCCTGATGGATAGGGAACCTTGTCAAGGCTCCGTAGTCTTCTTGGCTTTGGCGTAGTCCTAGCCAACGAGCTGGTTGCTTACCCTAAAACCCGTTACACCCTAGGGATGTGGGTTGAGTGTAATTTCATCATTTTCCCTCCTATTTTGATGATGACAAATGTGATTTAAATGCAAATTATTTGAAACATGATAAATACATTTCACCTGAAATTATATTCAAAAAGCATGTCTCAAAGCACACTTATCATTTGTACTCATAATAAAACATTTTACTAATGATATATGTGTTTAATTTTCAGGTACAAACACTTTTTGCAAAAGAAGTGTCGACACACCCCACAATGGTGTCGACACAACACCCCAGATTCAAAGGCAAAAAGTGAAGAAATGTTGAGACTGTGTCGACATGTCAAAGAGTGTGTCGACACGAGTTGCAAATTCCAGGATTTAGACTACTCAGGTCGACGCACTCTCAGGGCAGGTCGACACTGGACTCAGTTCCCAGAACAGCCTGTTTTCAGAATTGGGACAGCAGGTCGAACAACCCAGAGCAGGTCGACACTGGACTCTGTTCCCAGAACAGCCTGTTGGCAGAATTGGGACAGCAGGTCGACACAGCACAGAGCAGGTCGACACTGGACATTGTTCCCAGAACAGCCTGTTCTCAATTTGGGACAGTGTGTCGACACCACCACCAGGGCAGGTCGACACACTACGGAAAGATTGCAACTTAAATTGGATGTTTGCCACGTGTCAGCCTAGGGCGATGGTGTATCAACCTAGGATCGTGTGCCCTTGTACCTAAAGGGTATCTTTGGAATCTTTTGGGTATAAAAGGCCCCCAATTGGCCATCCATCACATCAAGACCCCAACGAACTCTCCAAGCCTCCAGAAAAGTTCCCTTTGGCGGCGAGAAGAGCTCATCTCCCTCTTCTGCTCTCCTGGTGCCTTCTGAAGACCAATTCTCATCAATTCGATTGTGAGAATTGGAGTTTGATCTTTGAAGAAGCAATTGAAGCGCCTCAAGGAAGCAGATCAAGTAGGAGCATCTGTTGGAGAAGACTTCAAGGAAGATCCCCAACTTCAATGTGCAGAGCATCGGCTGGGACTTCAAGGATTCAAGCCTCTTCCCAATCTGAGCTTCTACAAGGGAGTACACTGAAGAACAAAGCCTTTTAACACTATTCTCAATGTACTTTTTGTTCTTCTGAGACTTCTTGAGATTGTGCAAGTGCTTCTGCATAACTCTCATGAATGTTCTCATGTCTGACATGATCTGTTGCTAGAAGATCATGTCGTGTGTTGGTGTCTAGCATTGTTATTTGTGAGCCGTCGTGCTCAGTTTGAGTTGTCTAACTCAAGTGTTTGTTGAGCAGTCTTGCTCAGGGATCTAGAGTAGTCTTGCTCTAGAGGTGTGTGAGTTGTAAACTCAAGTGTTGGAGTTGTCTGGCTCCAGTGGGTGTGTACCCAGGTGTTTAGTGAATCCTCACTGGGTGTGAGGGGTGGATGTAGGAATCACATGGGTGATTTCCGAACCACCTAAAAATCTCTGTGCACTTGTCTATTTGTGGTTTGATTTTATCATCCGTTAGATGCTTGCATAGGATCGATCAAGATTCACTTAATCAACTGGTTTTTACATCTATTTTATCAACTCACTTAACATTTCATCAGATCTGTGTTTTTCACTGATT